>BLBF01000079.1:243043-301463 GCA_015471245.1 Laticauda colubrina | reverse complement strand
TCTGTTGGATTTCTTTGCTTATGTGGCTGGTTATAATTTTCTTCTTGGTTGATTTTTCTAGATATGTGGTTGGGTCTGTGTTTATAGGTTTGTATGTGGAGTCTTGGAGTAGGTCTGTCAATTTTGTTTCATAGTCTTTTCTGTCCATTACTACTGTGGCATTTCCTTTGTCTGCTGGGAGTATTATTATGCTGTTATCATTTTTCAGGGTTTGTAACGCTCTGAATTCATCTTTTTGCAAATTATTTTTTGGTGGTTTCGTTGTGCATAAGATGTGAGTAACCTGGTGTCTTATTCTGTCAGCTTCATCTGTATTTAATTTGGTTAGGCTGGATTCTACTGCACATATGATGGATTCTGTTGGGATTTTTTTGGGTGCTATGGCATAATTGAATCCTTTGGATTGGACATCTGTTTCTGTTTTGTTGAGTTCTCTGTTGGAAACGTTGTATACTAGTTGTTTCAGGTGTTGTTGTGGGTTATTGGGAATTTTCTTGTCATTTTCTAATTTTTTCAGTTTTTTTGAGAGTTTATCATTTTTATAAGTATTTTCAGTTTCAGCTCTCCAAGTTGTAAGTTGTTTGATCTTATCCCAAAGTAGAGGGTGGATTTTGCTGCTCAATTCCAGGTGTAGTGCTAGCAAATCTTTGTTTAACTGATCTAATTGGAATCTTTTACTGTGAACTTCATTTCTGAGTAGAGATATCTCTGTCCTTTTCAGGATACGTTTGGTAGCTGCTGTGTTCTTATGAAATGTTAATTTGAAGCAGGTTGGTGTTACATTGTTGTCTCTGCAGCTGCATAGGAATTTTAGGTCACATAGTATTCCTGCTCTTTTATATATATGGATCTTTGGTTATTCGGGTTTTCTCCCGCGTAGAATTGAAAGTATCTAGGCAACGTTTCGATGAAGTCTCATTCATCATCTTCAGGCTTGTTTCTTTAGCTCTGTGCTTCTCAGTGTGCTTCTCACTCTGAGAAGCACAGAGCTGAAGAAACAAGCCTGAAGATGATGAATGAGACTTCATCGAAACGTTGCCTAGATACTTCCAATTCTACACGGGAGAAAACCTGAATAACCAAAGATCCACATACAAATACCCGAGAAAACCTCAGAATATATATATATATATATATATATAAAATCTTCATATATTCTTCATATATATATGCGAAATACCACTCGCACATCATCACAAAATCTCCAGAACCGTAAAGTCTACAAACTTGAAATTTGGCACGTATGTTTTTCTTGGCTTCTCGGTGCTCACTAAGAAAGGATTTTTCGAAATGACCATCAGAGCATTAGTATTTCGTATATTATTGTTAACATACTCTGATGCTAAGGAATTCTAGTCCCTCTCCCCACCTGAGAGGAAATCTGTTCCAAATGCAAAACACAAACAGCGGAGAGGAGTTTCAGTTTCAGTTTCACAGCAGCAATCAGCTTTAGTACAGAACAGTTGAGCTAAGCCACGTCCAAGCTCCTTGCTGCCTCCTTGCTCACATGGCAAATACTGTTTCACTTTCCAAACCGCCCTCAACTCACACACTGACAGGACGCTAGCCAGATGAATATCGATGGATGCTGGTAGGCAGAAGCAGAATTTTCCCCCCTTATTTTCCTCCCCCAAAACTAAGCCCCACAACATAATTTCGCAGTGAAGCATGGATATATAGCTAGTTTTCAATATGCAAGGATTCTGCATCTAAACCTTTTGTGTCATCGGTTTCATCTAATCCAGGCAGGGACCAAAAAGGCTTGTTTTAACGAACAAGGAGAAGATGAAAGGATCAAAAGTTATAACATTATTTTAATACTTGTACATACAGTTATTATAACTGGAAATTGTGTTTCAAATATTTTTGTTACTGGTGGCACTTTTCCTCCAGTCAAAATTTGGCCTTTGAAAGACAGCTGAATTTGGACCTCAAGGTTTTCTTTAAAAAAAAAAAAAAAAAGATAAGTCCCTTTGATTTTTTTTTTAAAGGAATTACAAGGAGTTTAATAAGTATATTTTCAACATCTAAGGCTAGGCTTTGGAGTATTTTTAAACTGGAAATAATCTTTCAACAGCGTTTGTTAGCATGGCTGGCTGAGGAATTCTGGGAGTTGAAGTACCCAAATCTTAAAAGTTTAAAAGTTCTAAAAATCTAAACCATATTTTCCAGTTGAAATTTCATCTTAATTTCTGGCCCAAAAGAATATATACAGAGCCACTCCTTTTTTAAAAAAAAAAAATGTAGGTCTTAAGACAATTGTGTTAAGACTAGTTTTGCTGTCTGAAAGGTTTTCACACCTTGCTTTCCTACATAAGCACCCTTATGGCTGCATTCACATCTTACTTTTCCATTTCTGAGAACAATAGGGGTTGTTTTCAACAATCTGAGTTAAGAAATGAGGCTTTTCCCATACTCATAACACCTATGCAGTGTCTCACCTTTTATGGCTTTGGACGTGATTGGTAAGAGAAGACCTGTCACTCAAATATTTGCTATGCTGGGAGGATAAGAACGTGATTTCTCACCTCTGTAGGAGTGTAATAACTTTTGATCTCAAATTGAAGTTTTTTCCCACAGGTTGAGCATGATTTCTCCCCTGGACAATTTCTCTGATATCTGGTGACGAGGATTTATTGCTGAAAATTTTTTTATAGATGGGGCACTCATAAATGTGGATTCTGTGATGGATTCTCTCAGCTTGCTTATTTTCTTGCAGACATTGCATTCCCCAAACTAGGTAATATCATTAGTGCTAGTAAGCTAGTAATTCTCTAGTGTGTAGAGCTAGTGCTTGGGTTATGACTATTTGTTGAGTAACTCTTCAATTTTATGAAGGCGCTGAATGAGCGGGACTTATTAATCTGTCCTTGGAGTGCCAACTCTTGCAGTGTCATGAGTGTGTTGTGTGTGGGGGGGAGTGTACCAAAGGCAGGAACAGTTTGCCTTCAGAACTTGAGAGGTTTTTAAGAAGAGACAGGACCGCCACTTGTCCAGTATACTATAGGCCTGCGATGGCGAACCTATGGCACACATGTGACAGGTGGCATGCAGAGCCATCTGTGCAGGCACGCGAGCCCCAGACAAACTTACCTCACTGCGCATGCGTGTGCTTCCCAGCTGATTTTCAGGGGGGGTTTTTTTGGCCTAAAGGCTTCAGGGAAGCCTCTGCAGCCTTTGGAGGCTGAAAAATAGGCCCATTTTGTCACTTCCTGTATTTCCGGGAATACCAGAAGTCATGAAACAGGCCTGTTTTTTGGCCCGCCAAGGCTGCACAGGCTTTCCTCAAGCCTCTGGAAGGCTGAAAAAGGACTCAAATCGGCCAAAAATCAGCTAGGAGGTGCAGTGCAGGTAAGGGGGTGGTGGGGAGGGGAGAATTGCATGTGTTGCATGTGCATGCATTGCCTTCTGGGTGCTGGCATGTGAGCATGAGCGCACGCACAATTTTTGGTACAGGAACCCAAAAAGATTAGCCACCACTGCTATAGGCAGAGGCCGGGTGCTTCCAGTTAGCACTGGTTCACGTGAACCGGTAGTTAAGATTCTGTGCAGTTCGGCAAACCGGCAAATCCCATTACTGGTTGGCCCTGCCCCCGCTCCTTTTTTTTTGGCCATTTTCAGGCTGTTTTCCAGTCCGTTTTTTGGGCTGAAAAAGGCCTGAGAAATGGCTGGGTTTCTTGGCCGTTTTTCGACCTGAAAACAGCCACAAAAGAGGGCGAAAAACAGGTGGGGGCGGGGCCCAGCAGTGGTGGGATTAGCTCCAACTGGCTGAATCGGTCCTCTTCCTTTGAGGCAAGTAGCCGGGAGGCGGGGCTGGGTGTGATGAGTGACATCACCCACCCAGTCACATGACCAAACAGCCACGCCTACCCAGCCAGAGAACCGCTTGTTATGTTACTCCAATCTCATCACTGAGTATAGGGCAGCAACCCCCAACCTTTTGGACCCTCGGGGCAGGTTCCGTGGAGGAAGGTTTTTCCGTGGACCGGAGGGAAACGTGGCTTTAAGTGCTGCCCGCATTCCGTGGTTCTACCCTTGTTCGCATTTCCCGATTGCTGGCAAACCGTGGTCCAGTGCCGATCCCTGGACTGGAAGTTGTGGGGTCCTGATATAGGATCACCTGCTTGTGCGGGGGGTGGATTAGAAGGCTCCAAAGTCCCTTCCAAAATTTCCAATGCTAAGCAAGACTGTTATTAAGTGAACCTGGCCTCACTTTATGTCCTTTTCTTGCCACAGTTGTAAAGTGAATCGCTGCAGTTGTTTAAGTTAGTAATGCAATTGTGAAGTGAATCTGGCTTCTTCATTGACTTTGCTTGTCAGAGGGTCACCAAAGGCGATCACCGTCATAAACTTGAATCAATTGCCAAGCATCCAAATTTTGATCACAGGACCTTGGGGATGCTGCAACGGTGCGAAAAACGGTCCTAGGTCACTTTTTCCAGTGTTCTTGTAATCCTGAACGGTCACTAAACTAATGGTTATAAGTCAAGGACTACATTTATAGGATTCCTTGCAGTGGTGGGATTCAAAAAATTTTACTATCAATTTTATGGGCGTGGCTAGGTGGGCGTGGCCATGTGATTGGGTGAGCATGGCCTTTTTTTTTTTTTTGCAGTTTCCCCCACCATTTCTGGGGCCTTCTGTCTGGAAGAAAAAAGAAAGAAAGAAATTCCTTAAAGGGCAAGCATCAGGGTGAACAAGCTAGCAACTGGGTCGGGGGCATGGCCAGCCAGAACTTACTACTGGTTCAGCAACCCACACCAAATCCTTGCTACCAGTTCACCCAATCCAGTGCGAACTGGCTGAATACCATCAGCTGAATGCCACTGGTTCCTTGGTCGACACCACATGCATACATCCTGATAGCTGATAGTTTGCAGTTCAGTTCATCCTCCCAACAAATCTGCAAGGTCCCAAAAATGCTTTTTCCAAAAGGCAACTGGACTTCTTGGTTCTTTTTTTCCCTGAAGACGTTTCACTTCTCATCCAAGAAAGCTTCTTCGAATGGTGTGGAGATCTGAAAGGTTATTATTAAGCTGGTGAAAATGAGTTGCTAGAGGAGAACCGGGGCTTATCTAACCCAATCTCCTATTTCTCACCAGTTAATCAAACACATTTGGGAACTCCTCCAATACAAACAACACTTCAGCAAGTCCTAGCAATAAGAGGGCAAGACTAGAATTTGAGCAACCAAACCTGAAATCCTCAACTTAACCCATTCGCAACACCTCGCTGGACAAGTGTTGAAATTATAAAATGAAGGAAAACCACCATGTCCACTAGTGGAAGCTCCTAGGAGACAGATAAAGGAAAATGTATTGTAAAATCCCTTGGCTGAGTTGGGTGGCCATAGCAACTGTGTTGCAGCAACAACTGAACATATCAAATAAAAATTTAAAAGTGTAATACAAGAGAGATCCAGTAGGAGGCATGCTGCTGTTAGTTACAACCAACAATGGCCTAGAATAGAACAAGGGTCCCCAAATTTGGCTACTTTAAGAGTTAGGGACTTCAACTCTCAGAATTCTCCAGCAAGTTATGCTGGCTGGAGAATTCTGGGAGTTGAAGTCCACAAGTCTTAAAAGGGCCAACTTTGGAAACCTCTGGCCTAGAATTATACCAGTTGTTCTCCATTGCTGCCCAATATGCCTCAGCATTGGTGTTCAAATACAGATCGTCCTCTATGTACAACCACAATTGAGCCTCAGTTTTTGTTGCTAGGTGAGTTTTCAGGTGAATTCTGCCCCATTTTACAACCATTCTTGCCACTGTTGTTAAGTGAATCGCTGCCAGTTGTTAAGTTAGCACCATGTTTTGTTGAGTGAATCTGGCTTCCCCATGGACTTTGCTCATTAGAAGGTTGCAAAAAAGGGCAGGTGGGTGTCACATGATCCTGGAAACACTGGAACCGTCATAAACATGAGTCAATTGCCAAGCTTCTGAATTTTACTCATGTGACCGAGTGGATGCTGCTGCAAAGGTTGTAACAGTGAAAAACGGTCATAAGTCACTTTTTTGTGCTATTGTCACTTCGGTCATAAAGCAAACTGTTGGTTGTAAGCATGGCAATAACTTGAAATAGTTGGGAAGACACCAGTAACACAGATAGCTAAAGCCAACATAAGATAAACTCAAATTTGTTCCCAGAAGCTGCCGCATTCAGCATGCATTTCTTTTAAACTCTCTTCCCAGCTGTGGCTAATGAAGGGAATCAAGGCCCTTTCCTCGCCCGGAAGCCACACAATGTTTCTCTCGTCTCCGTTCCTCCCTGCATGCCCTAGGATGAAGAGGGGGTGGGCCTGGGTCTTCCTCTGAACTTCCTCTCCCCTGCTCTACCCAGCCGGACTTTGCCCCTCCCCAGTTTCCTCCACAGCCAGCAGAGCCACACTCCCACTCCGCTGTTTGTCTTCCTCCTCGGATTCAGACTCTGACAGGGGCATGACAGATGTTGGAAGATGTCTGTGACTGTAGAATAAAGCCAAGTGATGAGGTCCTCAGCCACAGATACTCCCTGGAAGGCTTGGATCTTCCCATTCCTTTCAATCTGAGCTAGTAGGGATGTCTGGAAGATGATCCATGGCAACTGGGCACACTTAAGAGAGGAGCTGGCACAGGGGACTGGAGGCTAAAACATATATAGAATGGTTGCTGGAATGGGATATATCTAGTTTAATGAAAAGAAGGACTAGGGGTGACATGATAGCCATGTTCCAATGTCTCAGGAGCTGCCACAAAGAAGAGGGAGTCAAGCTATTCTCCAAAGCACCTGAGGGCAGAACAAGAAGCAATGGGTGGAAACTAATCAAGGAGAGAAGCAACCTAGAACTAAGGAGAAATTTCCTGACAGTGAGAACAATCAATCAATGAAACAGCTTGCCTCCAGAAGGTGTGAATGCTCCAACACTGGAAGTTTTTAAGAAGAATTTGGGCAACCACTTGTCTGAAATGATATTGGGTTTCCTGCTTGAGTGGGGGGTTGGACTAGAAGACCTTCAAGGTCCCTTCCAACTCACTTAGTATATAAGATGATGTTTTGCAAATCCAGAAAGTTGGTTTGAGTTCATGACACACAATTCCTTGTATGTCCAGTCACACTTAGCCAAAGAATTCTATTCTATATTCCATTCCATTCTATTCTATATTCCATTCCATTCTATTCTCATTCTATTCTATTCTATTCTATTCTATTCTATTCTATTCTATTCTATTCTATTCTATTGTTCTGTTCTGTTCTGTTCTGTTCTATTCCATTCCATTCCATTCCATTCCATTATTATTCCTATTCCTTATTCTATTCCATTCCATTCCATTCTATTCTATTTCATTCTATTCTATTCTTATTCCTATTCCTTATTCTATTCTATTCTTATTCCTATTCCTATTCCTTATTCTATTCTATTCTATTCCATTCCATTCTTTTCTATTCCTATTCCTATTCCTATTCCTTATTCTATTCTATTCCATTCCATTCCATTATTATTCCTATTCCATTCCATTCCATTCTATTCTATTCCATTCTATTCCATAATATTCTATTCTATTCTATTCTATTCTTATTCCTTATTCTATTCTGTTCCATTCCATTCCATTCTATTCTATAATATTCTATTCTATTCCATTCCATTCCATTTTATTCTATGTTCTATATTCTGTTCTATTCTATTCAACACAATCTCCTGATTTCTAGCTATCCCAAAGGAAAACAGAACCCCTTTTCCCTTTTAAAAACCACAACTGGTCCCTGCTTGAATATGAAGGCACCAGACCTGTCATTGTTCTTTGCCTTCTGAATTAGAGTCCTGAGAAACAGGTCTCTGGTCTCTTGGTGATTTGTAGTAGATCCTAAGGTTTCTGATGACTGAATAGTTAACTCATTGCACAGTGCTTACTTGTTTACTAAACTAAAAGTAAACTAAACTACTAGGTTTGTTTGCTAAAGTTGGAGGAAAGAGTGCCAGTCAGTTGAGTAATTAAACCAGATTGTGAGTTTGTGTCCTGTCTTGAGCAGAAAACCAGTGACTTTGGACCAGTGACTTTCAATATTAGGAGGAAAATCCGAGAAAGATCACTTCTGAAAATCTTGCCAACTTTTTTTGCCAGTAAAGATTTGTGGGCTTATCCTCAAGATTGACTTTTCTAGGGTGGGGGTGATGTCAGCGTTCCAGCAGCCCTCCATTTCAATCAATAACTCCGAGACATACTTCTGAAATTGGAGAAATGCAAATGTTCTTGATGGGCAATATTGATGCAAAGCATCTGCCGAATTGACTGTGTATAAGAGTGCCATTGTGCCCACTTAGTTTTATGAAAAAGAGAAGTTAGATCTGTCAAAAGAGGCATTAACACGTCTTGAATGCGGGCATTTAAAAGTACTTTGAAAGTCTGCCTGACAAGGGAACAGAAAGTCAGCAATGGATGGATGCCATTAGAAAGAAAGAATGGAGGACTTTGGAATTGCAAAAGCAGAGGAGTTAAGAATTAATAGGTTGAGAGGAATTTTAAAGAATAAACTGATGAGGTGAAAATATAGCAAGGGCTGCCACAGGGTTGGGAGGCTGGGGGGCAAAAGTTGTTGAACATCCTTGATTGTCACTTTCCAGGTCAAAACCACCATTGCTTCCTGGTAGCCGATCTCTGATGTCGCCCATTGGCCCATAAGTGGACAGGCATTGGAAACACATTAAAAATTGAGATTGGCTTGTCTGGTTAAAAATTGAGATTCCCCCTTCAGCGCTAATGGCTTGTCTGGTTGCTAAGCTACCTGTCAGCCTCCAAGATTCCTTCTTCTGCTTGTCTCTTTCCCGGCTGCCATAGAAATGTGGGGGGGGGGGAATAATTGGGTCTCGTGGGGGAAAGGGTGCTGGAGGATAAAGTTGGTGAATTGTAAAAATTGGGGTGCTTTCTTGCTTATGCTCATTTGCTTACTGCACAGATGTAGCCACTTATCTTTTCTAGGCCAAGGTCAACTGTCTTGGCATGCCAGATGTGTGAGATGTCACCTGAAGATGTAACCAACATGACATTACACACACCTCAGACTGGATGTCCAGTTTGAACTGTTGGGGGTGGTGACTTGGGATAACTTTCTATATGTAATTTTTGTGCCTTCTGCTTCAGATCTTGTATTTCTTCTGATGCTACCACTTCAGATTCAGTAAAAGTCCTTTTCTCTATAAAAATGGAGTTTCTTGGATCTTGAATGGAGCTACCCCTGACACCACCATTCTTTTTGTATTACAGTACCAATTCTGTTAAAGATGGGAATGTGACATCTCATAGTTTGAAGTCAACTATGGTAACTATATATAATAAAATTATAGTTTGTGTACATAATCAGTAATTATACCAATTATAACTATCCTATAGTGACTTTATGGCACCATAGTAAGGTGATTTTATCATAGATTTACCTTAACATTTTATCTCACATTTTGTGTTGTCCACTACTTTCTCATATACAGTATGATACATCAGATATGCAATATAGACCTTTCTTGCCACAGGTGCTGAGAGAATCAGTGCAGTTGTTCAGTTAGTAACCCGGTTGTTAAGTGAATCTGGCTTCCCAGTTGACTTTGCTTGTCAGAAGGTCCCAAAAGGGAATCACCTGAACCTGGAGAACACATCAACCATCATAAGTATGAACCAGTTGCCAAATTTTGATCACGTGACCATAGAGATGCTGCAATGGTCGTAAGTATGAAAAACAGTCATAACTCACTTTTTTCAGTGCTGAGGTAACTCTGAATGGTGGGTAAAATGTATTGTTGCAAGTCAAGGACTACCTGTATATATTTTCTGGTGTTTTATTTAAGTTTATATTTGTGTTTGTATGCATCCTGTGCTTTATTGATGTAGAAAGTTAGCACCTACCCCTCTCCTACAAGAATGAAATATTCTACAGGGGTCTCTAATCTTGGCAAGTCTTAAAGTTGCTAAGGTTGGAGACCTCTGTATCTAGGAAATATTAAAAAGGCAGAATATTATACAGTATTTCCCTGGATGAGAAAAGGACAAATAAGTTTTTAAAGACAAAGCAGCTTCCTGCGGCTCCCTGCCCCCCCTCTTTAGCTCCAGGGTGATAGGATTAAGACATAGCCCTCAAAACATGATAGGATTACCCATTGCACCACATGACACCTGGGAATATTGCATCACCCAGCAGGATTCAGGTAACAGACAATCGGAGTTGGAAGGGACCTTGTAGGTCTTCTAGTCCAACCCCCCCCCCCAAAAAAAAAAAAAAAGCGGGAGACCCTACATCATTTCTGACAGATGGGAGTCCAATCTCTTCTTGAAAGTCTCAAGTGATGAAGCTCCCACAACTTCCGAGGGCAAAGCTGTTCCGTTGGTTGATTGTTCTCATTGTCAGAAAGTTTCTCCTTATTTCCAGGTTGAATCTCTCCTTGTTCAGTTTCCATCCATTGTTCCTTGTCTGGCTTCTGTGTGCTTTGGAAAATAGCTTGACCCCCTTCCTCTCTGTGGCAGCCCCTCAAATATTGGAAGGCCGCTATCCTGTCTCCCCTGGTCCTTCTCTTCACTAGACTAGCCAAGCCCAGTTCCTGTAAGCGTTCATCATATGTTTTAGCCTCTAGTCCCCTGTCCATCCTGGTTGCTCTTCCCTGCGTTCTTTTTCTAGAGTCTCGACACATTTTTTATAACGTGGTGACCAAAACTGGATGCAGCACTCTGGTGTCGTCTTATTAAGGCCTTAATTAGTGCCCTTTTTGGCTGCAAGTTGGAATCCTCAACCGCTGAAATATTTAACCAGGCTGCTAGATGGACTTGACTTCAGCCCACTCAAGATAGTTGTTTTGGCTAGGGATTTGTGAGATGTAAAACCCAAATTGTTATCATATTAATCCTCACAACACAAAGACAGGTCTCTGGTTCACAATTTCAAAGGTTTATTGTAGGAAAGAAAAAGCGGTTGCAAGCGTGGCCTCCAAGACCCTTCCCCAATTGGACTGAGTACAAGAAGAGCAAATTTCACTACTTTAACAATACATTTTATACCCCTGCACAGAACACGCCATGCCTAAAAAGCCCTCCCCTTACACCCCCTTCTTTTCTATATGCTAAACTACCAACTTGGGATCCTCAGGACATTGTTTCCTGGGCCTCAATGTTTTATCTTCCTAGGCTGCCAAGCTTTACCTTTGATGTATGTTCTTATCTTATTTACTCTTTCTAGCCTGGTCAGATCTTCCTGTTGTTCTAATAATGTATCATGTCTTTGTGGAATGTATCGTCTATATGTGAATGACCAAGGCCAGGATGTTAGTGCTGCTTTGCCTTGGCTGATAACCTCTTTCAGTGGAAACAACAAAAAAGGGGGGGGGGGGGGTTTTCATGCAAAGATAAAGGAAGCTAGCAAGGGCACATCAAAAAGGAATGAAAGAAAATAATCTTCTAGTTTATTTCATATACAAGATGAACCAAAGAGTTTTCTAATCTTGCTATATAACTTATAATTTTCTCTCAGATTCACGAGAAAGAAACGAAGCCCAACCTGCTAAACTGAAGTCTGGCAATTTCAATTGCTGTTACATTCTTCTTCTTCTTCTTCTTTTTTTGCCCCACTTTATCTCAGAGGTTGAAGGGGTTAAAATGACAGAGCTCTGCTTCCTAGATGGAGCCAAAAAAAAAAAAATTTTTTTTTTCTTTCCCTCCCTCCAAAGCTGCAGCTGAATTCCTCTTCCTGTCTTTCCTCCTGGATGGCTGGTTTGAAAGGGGACACCACCTTTCTCCTGTTTTTCTTTCTCTCTCCTCTCCTTTTGGCATTTTATATTGCAGATTTGCAAGACTGCAGCGCAGCTGTGGAAGTGAGTTAAGGAAAAAGACGGAAAATTTATGGGGAAAAGGCAATCAGGTGGGAACGTGAGGCTCACAAAAGCAAAATAAGAGGCGCTGAGGAGGGGGATGTTACAAAGATTCTGTAAAGCTAATAGGACGCACCCACCCTGCTTTTCTTTTGGATATTCTGACGATGCAAGAAAAATGCTGCAGCATCAAAGTGAGAGAGCTGAAGTTAGCAGGAAAAGCGGAAAGCTTTATTTAAAAAAATGGCAATGCAATTTTTTTTTAAATAATCCAAACTCAAAAATTCTGCTGCAGCTAATAGTCACCTGTGCAATGCACTCAGCATTTCAAAGCACAAGAAGCCTTCTCAAGGGGGGGGGGGCAGGTTGCACACTTCTTTGCATAGCTTTTCCCCAAACCAGGTTTCTCCAGTTGGACTTCAGCTCCTGTAATTCCTAGAGAGCAGCAGAAGGAAATACCATACACCTTTAAGGCTAAGGACTGCAAGAGTAGAAGGCTGCCTTTCTTTTATTTGAATGAGATCTCTGGTCCAGCTAGCTCTTTTCTCTTTCTGAACTTGGTAATCTTAAGAAGCGTGGACTTCAACTCCCAGAATTCTCACAGCCAATGGAATTGTGGGAGTTGAAGTACAGACATCTTAAAATTGCCAAGATATTCGAGAGACTGCTCTCTTGTACCTTTCCCACCTGCTATTCTACAAGCAGGCTAGGATAGAGCTCCCATCATCCCCAACCAGCTATTGCTGAGAATTGTAGTCCAACTCTCTGGGATGAGAATCATCATCCAAGAAGTTTTTTTTTTTTTTTTTGTTTTTTTAGCTGTTTTGGGAACGAGGACTGGACATTCACCGAGGATCTCCTGTTGCAGAGTGAACAGAAGTCCTTCTACAGTTTCAGTCTATCCGAAATTTCTGAGAAAAACTGAGCAAATGTATCTTTAAGAAGACGGCACATGAGGATCAACATCAACAGTGGAGCTACATAGGAGCCCCATCCTGCAAAGCTGAACAAGTATGCCCTTTATGTTTGTGTGGTTCTTTGTCTTGTTTTCTTTGCCTTTCATTTCAGCCTCTGGCAAGAATAGCCTCCTTCTCCAGCACCTCCTGGGTTAGCTAGAAAGAAGGAAGCCTTGGTTGTGGGCTCATCCTGCCCATGATAATATAACAGATAATCAGAATTGGAAGGGACCTTGTAGGTCATCTAGTCCAATCACCTGCCCTATACCATTTCTGACAGGCGGGAGTCCAATCTCTTCTTGAAAGTCTCAAGTGATAAAGCTCCCACAACTTCCCAAGGCAAAGTTGTTCCATTGGTTGATGGCTCTCCCTGTCAGAAAGTTTCTCCTTATTTTCAGGTTAAATCTCTCCTTGTTCAGTTCCCATCCATTATTCCTTGTCCGGCCTTCAGGAGCTTTGGAAAATAGCTTGACCCTCTCCTTTCTGTGGCAGCCCCTCAAATATTGAAAGACCGCTATCATGTCTCCCCTGGTCCTTCTCTTCACTATAATTGTTCTTCATATGTTTTGGTCTCATCCTGCTTGCTCTTCTCTGCTCACTTTCAAGAGTCCCAGCATCTTTTTTATGGTGTGGTGACCAAAACTGGATGCAATACTCTAGGTGTGATCTTACTAAGGCTTTATAGAGTGGTATTAGTACTTCCCTTGATCTTGATTGTATCTCTCTGTTAATACAACTTAGGAGTGCATTAGCTTTTTTGGCGGCTGCTGCACACTGCTGGCTCATATTTAGCTGGTTGTCCACTAAGACTCCAAGATCTCTCTCACAGTTACTGCTATTGAGCCTGGTTTCACTCAGTCTATATGTGTACTTTTGGTTTTTCTTGCCTAAGTTTCTTCCCAAAATTTGAGCTCTACCTTAAACTAGTACTAAGCTTTCCTAATGAATTTTAAAAAAATGTTACTCTAGACAAGAAAAAAAAAGGTATTTCACCTACTCTAATGGGCTGGTGGAGCATAGTTGAGAAATTGTGCTGCATTATGGTTATTAATCCTGGTTGTGTATATATTTTTTTCCCTGAAGGCCAACCAAAACTTTTAAAAATGGAAGAAAAAGACTGGGCAAGATCCAGAGAACCTGAGAAGAGATTGGAAGAAGTAGGAAGAGGCCAGGATATCTGTGTAGAGACCAGTGTGAAACCTGTGGCTAAGGCAGTGCCATCATTTCTGAAACAGAACCTAGCAGATGGACTCCAACAGGACTGGGAAGGCCAGTGGCCAAACTTCTTGACTTGCCCGCCATTTCCTTATCCAAGATGGAAGAATCGAATATCAAAGCCTGGCAGTCAAGAATGCCCATCCTCCTTGGAAGGAGTGGAGGAAGGATATCGGTGGCCTAGAAAAGAATATGCTACTCAAACCAGGGCAGCATTCTGTGAGAAGGCCCACGAGGCCTATGCAAACCTGAACTTTTCTGTGAACATGAAGGAGGAGATTCTGGAGGACATCCCTGATTCAGAGAGGCAGCGCCAACGTTTCAGGCGGTTCTGCTACCAGCAGGCTGAGGGCCCTCGAGAGGCCGCTAGCCAACTCCGGGAGCTCTGCCACCAGTGGCTGAAACCAGAGGAGCACACTAAGGAACAAATCCTGGAGCTGCTGGTTCTGGAGCATTTTGTGAACATCCTGCCCATGGAGATTCAGAGTTGGGTCCAGGAAAGCAGCCCCGAAACCTGTTCTGAGGCGGTGGCCCTGGCTGAGGACTTCTTAGCAAGACAACCAGAGGAACGCCAGCCGAACTCTCCAGGGAGGGACCAAGGACGCAAAAGCTGCCAATCTCCTTGGAATAATGTTTGTGTGGGGACTGGATTTGACAAATCCAATATGATTTGTTGGTGGGAAGGAAATGGGGAGATCACTCGGGTTCAAATTCTGACTTATTTAATGGGTTGGGAAAGACTTTTGGAGATCTGTTACCAGACACAGCAATCGGATTATTGGGCTGACATAACATAAAGCAAGAGCCTGACTATAGCTTTCCCCTACCCTGGACCTTAGTTGGACACTCCCAGCATTGTTGCTTTTTGTAATGTTTGCTGCAACGGAAGAGCAAATTTGTTAAACCCACAGGAAATGCCCATGATTGTGTTTTAATCTGAAGTAATTTTGAATGCATCAGCCATGTGCAGGTTTTGTTCTGCAAGTTCCCACCCATTTTGTGTAGCAAGTTCCTGGTGTACCCTTCTCAAAATGGGGATTTGGCCCAAGGAAGGTTGGTGGCTGCTCTGGTTTAGATGCTGTGGATATATATCTCTATGATTGATGGGAACTGCAGTGCCCAGCAGCCAGAAACACCCAGGAAAAGAAAGGGGCTTATGGTTATTAGCTCACTTCCTGCTAAGAGGAGAGAGGCCTAAGTTAGAGAGTGGAAATATCTACCCCATTGCTGGGCAACTTACAATACTGGTAGTCCTCGACTTACAACCAAAATTAGCAATAACAATAGCACTTAGACTTATATACCACTTTAGAGTGCTTTACAGCCCTCTCTAAGCATTTTTACAGAATCAGCATATTGCCCCCAACAATCTGAGTCCTCATTTTACCCACCTCAGAAGGATGGAAAGCTGAGTCAGCCTTGAGCCTGGTGGGATATGAACTGCCAAATTGCAGATAGTCGGCAGAAGTAGCCGGCAGTACTGCACTCTAACCACTGTGCCACCGAGTCTCTTTAAGCCAAAATTTGTTGCTAAGTGAGAAAATTGTTAAATGAATTTTACCCCATTTTATATCTTTTCTTGCCACAGGTGCTAAGTGAATGACTGCAGTTGTTAATTTAAATTTAAATATTCCCATTGTGATGGCTAATGGCTTTGTGTGTGGTTACCCAAAGAGAAACCACTGTTTATCCAATTTGAGGTAATTTATCCAGGTTTAGGAAGAATAGGAAAATGTCACGTTTTCACAGGAAGCTCTGGCTTCATCTTGACCAGGGTCCTGTTTGAATCTTCCTTTGATGTCCTTATTTTGCTTCCAGGTGCCAGATTCTTTGGGAAACCTGCCTGCTACCTCAGAGCAGCTGCTGTCTGATGATCCAGGAAAGGGGCAACTAGTCAGCAGTGGCAAGTCAAAAAGTGATAAGGAAACCTTCTTACTGGGTAGGTCATAGCTTCTAAAGACAACAACATATGAAATAATACTTGTAGCTCGGGTTTTAGATTTTGGCAGTTGTGGCTTGTTCTCTGAGCTTGTTTTCCATTTTGTTCCCAAACGTACCTCTTTAGCTTAGATATGTCTTGTGTTCCATGTGGTCAGTTGGTCATCTGATTGGTTGTTCATTTGGAGCTATGTTTAAATGTGGAATATATACCAACATATCTCTAATCCTAATAGTAACCATAGTGTTCCAACTGCCTTTTGTTATGGTTTTTTGTTAGACTCCTTAAAAGAATAAGAGAGTTGGAAGGGAATTTGGAGGTCTTATAGTCCAACCCTCTGCTCAAGGCAGGAGATCCTATAGTACCATTTCAAACAAGTGAGTGTCCAGTCTCTTCTTAAAAACCTCCATGGATGAAGCACCCACAACCTCTGAAGGCAAAGCTGTTCCACTGGTTAATTGTCCTCCCTGTTGGGAAACTTCTCCTGAATTCCAGGTTGCTTCTCTCCTTGATTAGTTTCCATCCATTGTTTCTCGTCCTGCCCTTTTCCAAAGCACCAGAGGGCAGGACGAGAAACAATGGATGGAAACTAATCAAGGAGAGAAGCAACCTGGAATTCATGAGAAGCTTCCCAAAAGTGTGGACAATTAACCAGCTCAACTTCTGAAGTTGTGGGGTGCTTCATTTCAGACAAATAGTCATCCAAACTCTTCTTAAAAACTTCCAGTGTTGGAGCATTTATAATTTCTGAAGACAAGTTGTTCCACTGATTAATTGTTCTAATTGTCAGGAAATTTCTCCTTAGTTCTAGATTGCTTCTCTCCTTGATTAATTCCATTGCTTCTTGTCCTGCCTTTAGGTGCTTTGGAGAATAGTTTGACTCCCTCTTCTTTGTGGCAGCCCCTGAGATATTGAAACACTGGTATCATGTCACCCCTAGTCCTTGTTTTTATTAAACCAGACCAATTCCAGCAACCATTCTTTATATGTGTACTTGACTAGGATTGGTCGTGTACAGATCATGGAGAAGGTGTTGTCCTTCTCCATGATGAAAATAAGGAGAAAAAGACGCTGTTTCCCAAGATAACAGGAAAAACAGTGAAGGATGTGGCTGGATCTTGACATACTGTTTGAAGCAGAAGAATGATGAAAGAATGGTCACAGCCTGTCTGAAGTTCAGAGTAAGCCAGTTCAGGAAACAAACTGTCATGCCCCTGTGGGAATCTGATTCCGAGGGAGAGGTGGAACAGCTGACAGGGAGTGGGAATGTGGCTCCAGAGGCTGTGGAGGAAACTGGCGAAGGGCACAGTCAGGCTGGGCATTCAGAGGAAGACCCAGGCCCACCCCCTCTTCATCCTAGGGCATGCAGGAAGGAACAGATAAGGGAGCAACGTGAGTTGCATGGTTTACAGGGGAGGGAAGGGCCCTGATCCCCTTCATCGACTGCAGCTGGGAAGACTATTTAAAAGTACAAACTGCGCATGGCAAAGTTGCTGGAAGCAAAGCGTGAAATTATTCTGGTTTGTCAAGTCTTATCTGAGTTCTGGCGTCCTCCCAAGTGTGTGTGTGTGTTTCGTTATCTTTTGACATCTTCAATCCCTTATCCTGCACTGTCTTGTTATTGCTGCAGTGTGGTTTGTGTTGGTTTTTATTTATAATTTATATGTACTTTCAGTTCGGACATAATTTCTTCCTTTTAAAAACTGTTCTTGGGAGAGTTTTTTCTCCAGCCAATGATAACTGGACATTGGGGAACAAGTTGGAGGAATTAAAGGGACTTTACCTATTTTTGTGACTTTGTTGCTTTTGTGCCACACCCTGGGTCATCACACAAACTATGGAACTTTGGTGAGACAGGTGAGCCTTTTCCCTTCCTCTTAGACTCTAGTGCAGTGTTTCCCAATCTTGGCAACCTGAGGAAGTGTGGACTTCAGTTCCCAGAATTCCCCAGCCAGTTATGCTCCCATCACCTGTGTTGAGTTATTCCAAAGTCATCTCCATGACTCTCTACACAACCATTGAAATGGGCCTTACGTATAGTCCTCTTGAAGATAGCAAATTTTCACGTGTTTGTTTGCATGTACCTTTGAGTCAATCTTGATACCAGCCTGGACCGGCCCTGGATGTTATCTTAGCAATATTTTCAGAGTGGTGTACAATTGTCTCCTTTCTAGATCTGAGAGACAATGACTGGCGCAAGGTCACCCAGCTGGCTTTGTGCCTAAAGTGAGAGTAGAATTTTTGGTCTCCCAGTTTCTAACTGGTGCCTTTAACGGTCTTAAAATTTTACTCTGACATGTATTGTAAACCTGAGAATCTTTTTGATAGATATAGAACATTTTAGATCTTAGGTAAAGGTTCCCCTTGCAAATACGTGCTAGTCATTTCCGGCTCTAAGGGGCAGTCCTCATATCCGTTGCAAAGCCAAAGAGCCAGCGCTGTCTGAAGACGTCTCCGTGGTTATGCGGCCCTCATGACTAAATGCTGAAGGTACACGGAACACTGTTACCTTCCCACCAAAGTGGTCCCTATTTTTCGACTTGCATTTTTATATGCTTCTGTACTGCTAGGCTTGCAGAATCTGAGACAAGTAACGGGAGCTCACTCCTTTACGCAGTGCTAGGGATTCGAACCGCTGAATTGCCAACCTTTCTGATCGACAGGCTCAGCGTCTTGGCCTCTGAGCCACCGCTTCCCTTTTTAGATCTTAGATATAGACATAGAAGATAGATATAAAGGTGGCCTTCCAAAATATAGATTTCCCTTCGGCCAATTGTTAGCTTTTTAATATGGTTAAAATCAAAGAAGTGGGGTTTTTTGGAAGTGTGTAACAGGAAAGCACCACAACTGGGTGAATTTCCTCTTTCACTTTAATGAAACATGTGTTCCTAAACTTGATGAATTATACAGAGTTTTGGAATTGGCATCTTATCTCCTTCACTTAATGAAGCATAGATTACAGTTGTACCTTTTATTTATTTTATTTATTTTAAATATAAAATAAGGATAAGGATAAATATAGTTATGGATACATGAAATGGATACATATAAGAAAAAATAAAAAAAAGAAAAAGAAAAAAGAAACAATCGGACAGGGTCGGTTGGCACGTTGGTGCACTTATGCACGCCCCCTACAGACCTCTTAGGAAAGGGGTGAGATTAATAGTAGACAGTCTAAGGTTAAAGTTTTTGGGGTTTGGGGAAGAAACCACAGAGTCAGGTAGAGTATTCCAGACATTGACCACTCTGTTACTGAAGTCGTATTTCCTGCAATCAAGTTTGGTGCAGTTTACTTTGAGTTTGTGTGCTCTTGTATTGTTACAGTTGAAGCTGAAGTATTCATTGACTGGTAGGACATTGCAATGTATAATTTTATACACTATACTTAGATCGGACCGAAGGTGGCGTAGTTCTAGGTTTTCTAGGTCTGGAATTTCGAGTCTGGTGGCATAAGGTATTCTGCAACAAGTGGAGGAGTGGAGAACTCTTCTTGTGAAATATTTCTGGACTTTCTCAACGATGTTAATATCAGATACGTAATGCGGGTTCCAGACTGATGAGCTGTATTCAAGTATTGGCCTAGCAAATGTTTTGTACGCTCTCGTTAGTAGTGTGATATTACCAGAGAAAAAGTTACATGAGATTAGGTTAACAACTTTTAATGCCTTTTTGGCTATATAGTTACAGTGGGCTCTAGCACTTAGATCATGAGAGATGAGAACTCCAAGGTCCTTGACAGAGTTTGGATCATCAACAAGGTCTTGACTTGGTAACGATGGACACTCCATGCTATTGGATTGTGACTCACAACTCTCTGTTGATCCTTGCAGGTCACAAAGACACAGAGGCAAAAGAAGATGGATTCCTCGAGCAGGAAACATCTTTGGCCAAAGGGACACTTTTCCCATTCCATGATGAAAAAGAGGCCGAGCCTGAAAATCAGCCAGAACTACAGAGCTTTCAAAAAGACCATCCTAAAAAGACCAAGCTTTGCCGAGGAAGTGATGAACACGGTGTCAAAGAAGACCCAATCCAGAATAAAAGCAAAAGGAAATGCACAGAGTGTAGACACTTCTGCGAGGTCGATGACCTTCCTGCCAATCAGAAAATGAACCCGGAAGAATTTTACATCTGCCCCCAGTGTGGGAAAACCTTCCAGAATAGAGTGCCCCTAGCGTCCAGCCAGGGAACTGCAGCCAGGGCTAAACCCTATCCGTGCTCAGAGTGCAGCAAGAGCTTTGGCACCAAGGCGGCCCTCCTGAAGCACAAGGCAACCCACACGGGGGAGAAGCCCTACGTGTGTGCCGAGTGCGGGAAGTGCTTCACCACCAGCTCCAACCTGATCTACCACAACATTGTCCACACGGGGGAGAAGCCCCACAAGTGCGCCGACTGTGGCAAAGGCTTCCACTGGAAGTCGTCCTTGATCACTCATGAGAGGACTCACACGGGGGAGAAGCCGTACGCGTGTCCTGAGTGCGGGAAGAGCTTTGGGAACAGCTCCCAGCTCCTGAGGCACAAGAGGGTGCACACGGGCGAGAAGCCCTACCATTGCTCTGAATGTGGCCGGAGCTTCAACCAGATTGCCTCGCTCATCGCGCACAAGCGGATCCACACTGGAGAGAAGCCATATGAGTGCCCCGAGTGCGGGAAGGGTTTTGGCACGCGGACCAACCTGATGATGCACCGCAGGGTCCACACAGGAGAGAGGCCATATAAGTGCTCCCACTGTGGCCAGAGCTTCAGCCAGAGGACTCACCTCATCATCCACGAGAGGACCCACACGGGAGAGAAGCCCTACAGCTGCTCCGAGTGCGGGAAGAGCTTCAACGCCAAAGCGCCCCTGATCACCCACAAAAGGATCCACACCGGGGAGAACCTTTACCAGTGCTTCCAGTGCGGGAAAAGCTTCAGCACCAGCTCCAACCTCCTGAACCACAACATCATCCACACAGGGGAAAAACCCCACAAGTGCCTGGACTGTGGCAAGTGCTTCAATCGGAAATCCTCCCTGATTACTCACCAGAGGACTCACACCGGGGAGAAGCCCTATGCCTGCTTCGAGTGCGGGAAGCGTTTCATTTCGAGCTCGGATCTCACCAAGCACAAGAAAGTTCACCAGGAGAAGCGAGCAGCCTGTCCTGCAAGCTTAGCATATAGCCCAACACTTGAAGGATCAGGGGATCTGGGACAACACCCTTGCTGAAATCTGATACTGGACTAACCTCTATCCTACACAGGTAGTGTCAGGTGTGGCTCCATTCATAAACAAAGAAGGAAAACCTGCGACTCCATTGTTATAGAGTCGTGATGGCGAACCTATGGCATGCATGCCACAGGTGGCACACAGAGCCATTTGTGCCGGCATGTGAGCTGCAGGCAAACTTACCTCACTGCACATGTGCGTGCCTCACAGCTGATTTTCGGCTGGTTTGAGGCCTTTTTCAGCCTCCCAGAGACTTGAGGAAGGCTTCTGCAGGCTTTGCAGGCCGAAAACTAGCCCCATTTCATAACTTCCTGTTTTTCCAACTATACCAGAAGTGACGAAGCGGGGCTAGTTTTCAGCCTACAAAGCCTGCAGAAGCCTTCCTCAAGCCTCTGGGAGGCCAAAAAAGGCCTCAAACCGGCCAAAAATCAGTTGTGAGGCACAATGCAGGTAAGGGGGTGGGGGGGATTGCTTTGTGGGTGCTGGCATGCGAGTGCGATCATGCAAGCGTACACACAGTTTTTGGCACAGAAGCCCAAAACAGTTAGCCATCACTGTTAAAGAGAAAAGGACTTTTACTGAAATCTGAAATGGTAGCATCAGTAGAAATAAAAGACCTGAGGCAATAGGCACGAAAATCACCTATAGAAAGTTATGCCAATGTTCCCACCCCCAATAATTCAAAATGGTCGTCCACTCTGAGGTGTGCATAATGTCATGTGGGGCATCTTCAGGTAGTGTTTCAGACATTTGGATCGCCATGGCGGTTGACCTCTATCCAAGATAAGAAGCTGCAGCAAGCAAGTAAGCATAGTCAAGAAAGTTTTCCCAAGTTTTATAGTTTACCCTCTCAAGCCTCCAGCACTCTTCCCCCCACACCCACATAGCCTAATTAATCTTCCCCCCCCCCCCCCCCGCTCATTTCTATGGCAGCCAGAAAGACAAGCAGAAGGATTCTCGAAGGCTGACAGGTAGTCCTCTACAATTGTGATTGAGCTGAAAATTTCTGTTGCTAAGCAAGACGGTTAATGACCCCATTTTATGACTTCTTGCCACAGTTATTAAGTGAATCTGGCTTGCAAAAAGTGATCACATGACCCTTGTAACAATTGCATCTTACACTTATATATCGCTTTGCAGTGCTTTGCGGCCTTTTCTAAGCGGTTTACAGAGTCAGCCTATTGCACTCAACAATCTGGGTCCTCATTTATTTTACCGGCCTCAGAAGGATGGGTCAACCTTGAGCCAGTGAGACTCGAACTGCTGGCAGTCAGCAGAGTTAGCCTGTAAAAACTGCATTCTACCCACCATACCACCATGGCTAGATATATGTCCAGTCACCAATTGTCTGAACTTGGATCATGTGACCATGGGGAATGCTGCACCTCACAAGGATCAAAAATAGCCCTAAATCACTTTTCGGTGCCATTGTGACTTCAAACGGTCACTAAATGAACTGATGTTAAGTGGAGGACTATCTGTATAATGTGGGTCCTGGAGACAATGGCGTCAAAGTGTCATAGTTACTGTGTTTCTCATAAAACATGACCTACCCTAACCAGCACTGTTTTATATGCATGCAGTAAAATTAAGCCCTTCCCCAAAAATTCGGTTTCATCACATGTATTAGTTGTAGAATTTAAATGAAATCTTTGAAATATTTCATGTCCTATTATTTGTCTCTCTTTGGATACACATTTGGCCAGTTTTCCGAATGGGTGTGCCAGCTTTCTTCTTTTACATTTGGACCACTTTAAACACTGGCACTCCCTTTTCTTCCTCTTGAAGCCATTTTCTTCCATATTTCCTGATTGTTCTTTTTAATAGCCTATTATGTCTCTTGAAATTTGTGACTTTCTTAATGTGGAAAAAGAAAATACAACCTGTTTTGTGATGTACTTACTAAATAATGCCTTGTGGATTTTTGTTGTTGCTGGAATTATTTGACTAAACAAAGATATGAAACCTGAATAATCTATAAATGGGGAGCACTTGAGACTAAATACAATTCAAAATCCCTGCAAGATGTCAGAGAAAAGTTATAGGGTTGCTTTCCTCAAGTCCTGTTTTCTAAATGCAAGGAGCTGAGTACATTACACCTGCAAAGATAAGATTAAGGATGTGCAAAGAACTTTAAAGAAGTTATCAAAGAAAGGAGATGTTTTTTGCTGTCAGAGAGAGGGAGGAGTTGAATAATTGAATTCGAATTGCAACACTGACTTTACCTCAATATTAAGAGTAATATGGCGAAGCTGTCTTACTGAGCAAAGGAAATATTTTGAGGCAAAAGATCTCAAATAGCTACATTTGAAAAGATGAAGTTACACAATAGATGCTCATTTGAAATGAGAGTCCCTCTCATAAAATGGGTGCTTAAGGAGACATAATTATTTTGCCAGCCCAAACCTGCAAGGAGGGAGAAAGCTCAGAATAAGCTAAAACTAGCAACTAAAGTCAAAAATAATAAAAGTTTGAATATATAAGGAATAAGAAGAATGCCACGGGAAAAAAAGTTACACCAACGGTAGTTTTATGGCCAGCGTTGCTTTTGATATGTTGGTTTTTTCTTCCTTCCTTCCTGCATACAAGTCAAAACAGGCAAGGAATTAGTAAGAGAATACCTATCTACCCTGGATGAGTACAAATCACCTTGACCAGATGGTTTACCTGAAGGGTGTGTGGTTTGAACGAGCTGGCAGAAACAATTTCAAAGCCAATGAATGTAATCTCAAAGCTCATGTAGCACAGAGGAAAGAGTCCCCAATTCCTGAAAAATTGCAGATTACAGGAACCAGGAGCACTACTCAGGGGACCCCGAGGATACAGATAGCTTCCAAGTGCTTCAATGATCCACTTAAAAGAATGCAAATGACTAGCTGTCTGCAAGGAATATAAATCCTTCCATTCCCCACTATCCTGTCAGAGATGAAGGTTAGAGAAGTAGATGAAGGTTAGAGAGAAGCTAAACATCTTCAAAAGAAAAACAAGGAAGTCCAGTTGCCTCCTGGAAAAAGCACCTTTGGGACAAGATCAACCCCCCTCTTTTTTGTGGCAACCCCTCAAATATTGGAATACTGCTATCATTTCTGCAGCTAATCTTCATATGTTTGAGTCTCTAGGTCCTTAATGATCTTAGTTTATTTTTATTTATTTTATTTGTCAATCTCTTACAAGATAATAGGTATAAGTATAAACATGAGTAAGAATACAGGAAATAGGTATGAATAAGTGGGGACAATAGGACAGGAACAGTAGGCAAGATGGTGCACTTATGCATGCCCCTTACAGACCCCTTAGGATTGGGGTGAGGTCAGTCGTGGGTAGTTTGAGGTTAAAGGAGTGGGGGTTAGAGGATGTAACAACAGAGTCAGGTATTGTCATTCCTGGCATTGACCACTCTGTTGCTGAGGTTGTATTTCCTGCAATCGAGTTTGAAGCAGTTTACACTGAGTTTGTATCTGTTGTGTGCTCTTGCATTGTTGTGGTTGAAGCTGAAGTAGTCACTGACTGGTAGGATATTGTAGCAGATAATTTTGTGTGCTAAGCTTAAGTCTTAACTGTAGGCAGTGTAGTTCAAGGTTGTCCAAGGCCCAAATCTCAAGCCTGCTGATATTAGGGTATTCTGTTGCGAGCAGAAGAGTGTAGTCTTCTTGTGAAATACTTCTGGACTCGGCTCAATTGTACTAATGTCCGATATACAGTGTGGATTCCAGACTGAAAAGCTATATTTGAGTATTGGTCTAGCAAAAGTTTTGTATGCTCTAGTTAACAATTAGGTAATTCTGGAGAAGCTTGGTATCAAATGACCTAAGTGCCAGAGCTCACTGTAACAGCATTGCCAAAAAGGCATAAAAAGTTGTAAATCTAATTTACAAAATCTAATTTACAACTCTTAATGCCTTTTTGGCAATGCTGTTACAGTGAGCTCTGGCGCTTAGGTCATTTGATATGGGAACTCCAAGGTCCTTGACAGTGTGAGGATCATCGAGGTCCTATCCGCCTAGTTTGTATTTGGTGTACTACAGAGGTGGTATTCAGCATGTTCTGACCCATTCTGGAGAACCGGTAACGGAAATTTTGAGGAGTTTGAAGAACCGTCAAATATCACCTCTAACTGGAGATTTCACAATATCCTTCCCCTGCCATGCCCACCAAGCCACACCCACAGAACCAGTAGTAAAAAAAATTTGAATCCCACCACAGGTGTAGATTTTTTTCAACAATGTGTAGGACAGAGCATTTGTTGGTTAAGATTTGGAATTGCCAATTGTCTGACAATTCAGACACATAATTAAGGTCGCTTTGAAGGACAGGAGCATTCTCGGTGGTGTTTGAAGTCCCAGCATCTTTTTGGTAATGTGGTGACCAAAACACAATGCAGTATTCCAGGTGTGATCTAACCAAGGTTTTATAAAGCAGTACTAATACTTCACGTGATTTTGAGGTATCTATGCTTCTGTTTATATAACCAAGGGTTGTATTAGTTTTTTTGGCTGCTGCCACACACTGCTGGCTCATATTTAAATGATTGTCCACTAGGACTCCAAGGTCCCCCTAACAGTTACCATTTTTGAGCCAGGTTTCGTTGAAACTGTACTTATATCCTTAGTTCATCCTGCCTAGGTGTAAAACTTGGCTTTTCTCCACTTTACATTTGTGAGGTGGCACTGATGAAAAGACCACCAAAAGATTCGTTGATCCAAGGAAAGCAAGGTTTATTACGCATCTGCAGAGGCGGGTTCCCTCAGGCATTGAAGGAACCCAGAGCAAAATTCAGGCAGTATTTTTATACCCTAACTGTCCGTCCCCTCGTACGAGGGCTTGGCTCACATTCTTTCTGTTTTCAAATTGACACATATATATTTCGAAGGTTTATGGTGTTTCCCTATCTAGCAAAAGCAGTTACACAGTTTCTGACACATCAGCACTTTATTACAATTCCCCATTGTTCTAACCTCATTCTGTTTTTTCTCTCTTGTGCACAAACCGGAACGCTTCCTTATTTGGCAGAGCTACTGAGCTTGAGACGCTGCCTTATTTAATTCAATGGGCCATCCAACATGACTTCGGTTCTGCTCGCACATTTAATTTTGTTAGATGGGGCCCATTGTTCAAGGCTGTCAACATCTTTTTGGATGCTGAGATTGTCTTCTGGGGTGTTGGTTATTCCTGCCAACCTAGCGTCATCTGCAAATTTAGTGAGTTCCCCAATCGGGAACTCAATTGTTGGTCTCAATTGTGGTTGCAAGTTGGAGGACACCCAGTCTTGCAACCTTGAGCGATTGATGACCTTCTGAACAAGCAAAGCCAGATTTCACTTAGCAATCATGCTATTTAACTCGGCCACAGCAGCGTTTTCGCTTCAAACCACCGTGGCAAGGCAAGTGCGTAAAATGGGGCTGAGGCTTGCTTAGCCACGGAATGTCATATGCCGAAAATGTGTGGTCGTAAGACGAGGACCACCTGTTAACTGCAACAAGCGCTGGGTTTAATCTCATCTCATAGATTTAAGAGTTGGAAGGGACCTCGTAGGTCATCTAGTCCAACCCTAACCCCCCACCCCCCACCCCCGAAAAGCAGAAGACTCCAGTCTACACCATTTCTTTTGGGCAATGCCCAAAGCGATGAAGGAGACTTCCCCCACCCGCAAACACGACCCTAGCACGTGTCAGCCCTTCGGAGTCGCTCGCGGGTCCCGTCCCCCGCGGGGCTCCTCTCGGCCGCCCCTGGAGCCCCGCGCGCTCCCGCGCCTGCGCCGGTCCCTTTTCGCAAAAGGTTAAGGGCACCGAGCTCTCCTGCCTAGAAAGGTCCAGATTTTGTGGCGGGAGGAGGGGGAGGCTGGGTGAAAATGGGTGGGAAGGGTCGTCTCCTCCTCCTCCTCCTCCTCCTCCTCCTTCCTGTCCTGGCTTCGGCTCCTTCCTCCCTGGGTGAGAAACTGCCCTTTGTATGCGCCTCCATCCCGGGTGCCATGGAGAGGGTCACCGATCCCTAAAAGTTGGGATGCAGCGGCGGAGAGGCGCGATGCAAAGGCTGCAAAGGGAAGGTGAGTGAGTGCCTGGCCAGGAGAGGGGAAGCCCGGGCTGGGGAGAGGCGGGTTGCAGGGGGAAAGAAGATCTGGGCTGGGCACCATAGGAGTTGTAGTCCGGCCAGCCGCTCCCGCAGGCAGCGCGCTTTTGCTGCTGGAATTGTGCGGCTGCAAAGCCAGCCTTGCGCGCAAGGAGGGTCCCCGTTTTGCTGGAAGACTCCGAAGTAGGCGATGGGTGTGATTTGTGATGATGTGACCCCTTTTTTGTTCCGGAGCGGGATCGATTTTTTCTCCCCGTGACTTGCGCTGTGATTTATCACCCCACCCCCACTAAGAAAGTGAGAAACTTATGATCCGGGATCCTTGATCAGGAAATAAGATCGCACTCAGGAAGGGGGAAAAAAAAGAAAAAGAAATAGTCCTGCCCTTGGCTGTCCAGAAGTTAAGTTTGGCTTATTGCTCCGTGAGGATTTGAGGTTGAATGATACATAAAACAACCAAGTTTCCCATCTGCTCAGTAATCCGAGTTTGCTAAACAGATGACTTGGCTATTAAGGAGGGAAAAATAACGAACAAAACATTAAAATACCTAGGAATGGTACTATAAAGCACAGGGGAGGTATGATCAAACCATGCAAAAGCAGCTATCCCAGAATATTTCTAAATCAGCCTTGGTTTTAACTTGGAATGCATCGCTTTATTCAAAAGATAAACTGGATCAAAATAAAATGGATTGTACACCTGCATCCAGTGTAACATTCAAAATAAAGACAGCTGTCATTAAATGCAATCATGAAAAGTATCAGGAACCTTGTTTTTAATCCACAATCGATCAGGTTAATTTTCTCCAACTTTTTGGAGCTTCCCTAGATTGCTTTTAATAGTTTTGTAAAAAGACTGACACAACTATTTTATTTTTCATAAGCATCTCGAGACTGAAGAAACAAAACAGCTGAAGTGCCTGCAGTGAAACTGATATAAAAAATAAAAAATGATTCCTGATTCCAAATCACTGCTTACCCTGTTGTAGAAATGACAGATCCAAAATTATTTTGAAAGGAAAAAAGACTTTTGGGGGGCAATTATTTTGAAGAAACAATCAGGAATGAGGCACATGCATGTTTTAAACCCAAGTCTTGTTTTTTTCCTCTCATTTTTTTTTCTGAATTTTTAAAATTAGGTTGCCCATTGAAGAATGTTGGAAAGTTGTAAAGTATTTTGGAAAGTTTCAATTAGTCTAATAAAACAGAAATGGCAACCTGCAGCCTTCCAGATATTAATGTCCTACTACAACATTCAGAATCCCTCACAATGGTCGGGTTTCCTAGAGCTTTGCTGATTCTCTATCTCTACAATAAAGGTATCCTCAGAATTTGGATTAACTGGCCTGGTTTTTGCTTCTTAAGTAGCAATTGGAGACCCCTGCTGATCTATTCAAACCCATCCAATAGTAGAATAATAGATCCTAATCTACTTTTTATCCATCCCAGGTTACACTGATTATTCAGTGATGAAGGATAAACTATAGTGTTTTTTCCCCTGAGTTCTCCCAAGATCTTCTATTCAAAGATCTATTTCCATTTTTACTAAATCCTCAAGGCCCATCCATTGTTAATAGTAAAGCAATAATAATTCCTGCAGCTGTCCCTCATGTCATCTGTGCCATACAAACCACAGAACTAAATTGGAACTATGGTAGTATGAAGATGGAATTAGTTTTAACCCCAAAATCAGCTCTGGGATTCTAGGTGGTTGTACTAAACATCAATCAGTCAACCTGCCAGTTAGGCAAAGCAAATTGGGACAAGAGCATTAACAGCGGATTAATTTCTTCCTCCTGCTGCCAATGCAGCGATTGACCTGGAATGGCCCTGCAAAAATCAGGACCACTGCAATGTTAGGACCTTTGCCTCTCTTTTCCTTTTTTTTTTTTCCACAAACACAAACTCCATGGAAACAGCAGAGGAAAACTGGATGAAAGAAATAGGACTGGTAAATTTCCCCCAGTTTTGGCTGCAATGGTACAGACCTCAATCGGCCCCCTGTAGGATCTAGACAGGAGATATGCCATCCCATGTACTTCAATGAGGAGTTTGTGTGTGTAAAATGCCCTGGTTTGAGTGGGTTGTCTGACAGCTTCGCGCCAGCTCACAGTGGCAGCTATTTTCTCTTGCATAGTAACTGAGTTGGTTGGGCATATTATGCAACTATAATCTTAGAATTAAAGACCAGGATGCTTCTCATCCCATTTGAGTACAAGGATTTTTTTTTTCCAGTATCGGAGGAAAAAAACCCTTGAAATTGTACTTGTTCCTTCCTAAATGCCATTTTTTGGCATTCTAAATTGAGGGGTGCAAATTTATTATTACTCTGGCTAAAAAAACAGGAGTAATCTCAAGAGGTTAGAACCTCTTATAGATTTTAAGGTAAGTTGGAATAGATTGTTTGACAAATCATTATTCTGATTTCTGTAATTAGAGACACCAGTGCAATGTTTCTCAACCGTGCCAACTTCAAGTCCCAGAATTCCCTGGCCAATATGCTGGCTGGGGAATTCTGGGAGTTGAAGTCTACAAGCCGGAAAATGGCCCAGATTGAGAAACACCACATTAGTGACTAGACCTGGAAGGTTCTGCTTTGCATAGGCGAATCATAGAGTTGAAAAAGTCCAACTTCCTCCCTGTGCAGGGACCTGAATTAGAATGGATACACAGGTAGTCCTCGACTTTCAACAGTTCATTTAGTGACCATTCAAAGTTATGTTCAAACGGCACTGGAAAAAGTGACTAATGACCGTTTTTCACACTTAGGACCGTTGCAGCATCCCCATGGTCACGTGATCAGAATTCTTGTCAACTGATTCATGTTTATGGCAGTCGGAGTGTCGTGGGGTCATGTGATCAGATTTCTTGACCTTCTGACAAGCAGAGTTATTGCAACGCGCTCTACATGGGGCTGCCCTTGAAGAGCATCTGGAAGCTCCAGTTGGTGCAAAATGCAGTGGCCCGCATGGTTTTATGCAGACCCCAGTGTGCACATGTGTCACCTCTTCTCCAGGAGCTGCATTGGTTGCCGATTTGCTTCCGGGTGCAATTCAACGTGCTGGTTGTCACTTTTAAAGCACTTCATGGCTTGGGACCAGGTTATCTGAGGAAACATCTCTTTCCAGTGACATCTACCCGGCCCATTAGAGCAAGGAGGCAGGAATGTTGCGGGTCCCATCCTTGAGGGAGATACACCTGATGGAACCCAGAAGAAGGGCCGTCTCTCTGGAACATTATTCCCCCAGAGATTAGAATGGCCCCCACGCTAGCACTCTTCTGGAAGGCACTGAAGACCTGGTTCTGCTAGCGGGCCTGGGGAACCCAGACAGGGATGGAGCTCATCAAATGGCTAGTATGATCTGCTGTCGTCGGGGAGGGGGTGGGAGTTGGTTTTAGTTTTTTTATTTTCCCAAATTTTGTTCTATTGTACTTTACTAATTTATTTGATTCTTTTTGTTGATTGTTATTGTTTTTATTTTTTTGTTTTAAATATGGTTTTACATTGTGTAAGCTGCCTCCAGTCGCCATAGGTGAATAGGCGGCAATATAAAATAAATAAATAAAATAAAATAAAAATAAAGTCAATGGGGAATCCAGATTCATTCAACCATGTTACTAACTTAACAAATGCAGTGATTTCACTTAACAATTGTGGCAATAAAACTCATATACTGGGCCAGAACTCACTTACCAAATGTTTCACTTAGCAATGTAAATTTTGGGCTTTTTGTAGTCGTAACTCGAGGATTTACCTATAGATGGGTGTCTTAATATGTATTTAGCTGCTGAAGTACAAACAGAAAAAGCAGGTGAGAAAAAGCATTAAAAGAATCCAATCATTTTTTATGCAGTGATTTTTTCCCCCTTCCATTTAGCAGAATAATGAAAATTGTCCCAGAAGAGAAGGAAAAAGTATCTGAACCATTTATATTAAAACAAATATTTAGAATTCAAGATTCCTGTGGAATTTTGCTTTTTTTTCTCAGCTAGCCACGAACTTGGTAGGCTTGCTTGTGCAAAGGGATAGCAGTGAGTTGCAATCCCACAATCTTATCACAATTCTCATAATATCCCATTGAGAGAAGATTCAGCTTCTCCTATTCCTAATCTTACATATAGCCTGAGGATAAAACTAGAGCCTTTGAGGTCAATCTGCCTGACATTAGCTGCTCCCTAAAGTGTTTAGGTTATTTTAAAAGCCACATTCAAGTACAACATAAGGCTGAAATGTACAGTAGACATCAAACTGCATTCATCATTAGGCAATTTTCTTTTTCCAGTTCAGATTGTCCAGCCAGCAACTAAGATGGCATCGTGTCACCTCTGGGGGCCAAATCCCTTCGCAAACCAAGGGGAAAGAAACTCTCGTATTTTCCGTGGGGAGACAGCAAAAAACATCCTGACAGGGGCAGCTCTACTGCAAAACAAACAGGGACTGGGCATAGGCCTGCAAGAGAGCCAGAAAACTCAACAGCAGAAAGGATTGGCAATGGTGCCTTCTCTTTACTCTGTTTGGAGACCATCACGGTTGTTTGAGTCGGTCTCTGAAGAGGACATGATGGCGTTCAAGGCTTCCTATCGGATGATGAAACAGCCCAACCAGTTGTCCAAGGAAGTGCGTACAATGGGGAGGTCTGTCGTGCAAGGTATCAGCAGGGAACCCCAGAAAGCCCCCGAAAACTTGACAAGATTGGGGCCTTTGAAAGAGCAGGCTTTGACCGAGGTTGACCCGGACAGCTTGGAGATAAAACGCCAACATTTCCGGCATTTCTGCTACCAGGAAATCGAGGGGCCCCGTGCGGTCTTGAACGAACTCCAGGAGCTTTGCCGCCAGTGGCTTCTGCCAGAGAGGCGCACCAAGGAACAAATTGTGGATCTGGTGATCCTGGAGCAGTTCCTGACCATCTTGCCACTGGAGATGCAGATCTGGGTCTGTAAAAGTGGTCCGGCCACATGTTCTCAGGCCTTGGCCCTAGCAGAAAAGTTCCTCCTTCGCTTGCAAGAAACGGAGTCTTGTAAACAAAAGGTAGGAGTGTGGTTCATCGGCCACAATTTTGAGGTGTGACTTCAAAATGTAGCCTTTTTGCAAGTCTAAAAAATATAGCCAGGTATTCTCACCAGTGGTGAGAATTCTCACTCACAGCGGCTAAGATGCTGAGCTTGTCGATCAGAAAGGTCGGCAGTTCGAATCCCTAGCGCTGTGTAACGGAGTGAGCTCCCGTTACTTGTCCCAGTTTCTGCCAACCTAGCAGTTCAAAAGCATGTAAAAAATGCAGGTAGAAAAATAAGGACCACTTTGGTGGGAAGGGAACAGCGTTCAGTGCACCTTTGGCATTTAATCATGCCGGCCACAGGCCACATGACCATGGAGACGTGGCTCTTTAGCTTTGTAATGGAGATGAGCATCACCCCCTAGAGCCAGAAACGAGTAGCACATGTGTGAGGGGAACCTTTACCTTTATTCTCACTAGGGCATATCATTTAACAACCAAATGTGACTCAAATTCAACCAATTCTTGTGGCCCTTAATTTCTAAATGTGAATGTCCCTTTTCTGCATTGGCAAGAAAAAAGCCAAATGCCTATGGAGATTCTCAGTCATTCAGGTCATAGTTGTCCCAAAGGTGCTTTTTTTCAAGAGGCAACTGGACTTTCTGAAAGAAGATAGTCCAATTGCCTCTTGAAAAAGCACCTTTGGGAAAAAGCCAGATAAAGTTTGAGGTTGCAGCAATAGGAATATTGTTTCCAAATCATGTGAATTAATACAGTAGTTTCAGTCTGTTTTGCATTGAGGAGGTCCTTTATAGGTTGGCACGATACACAACATGCTCAGTCTTTTTTTTTTAATCAGCCCACTCTCTGGATTCAGTTTAGGCCGACATAACAATAATTGTATGAATGCAGCATGCTTTTAAGTAAATTGTGTGAACCCAGCTACCAAGACTATCCCTGAATTTCATCCAAGAAACTGGAATTTGTTCAGAGAAAGGCATCCAGTGAGGTTGATTAAGGTGAAACACCAAGGAGAGGATGAAAGAACTGGGTACGTTTAATCTAAAGAAAAGAAGCCTTTTGGGATAATGCGATGACAAAATGTTGATGTAGCGAACCTCCATTTTGTGGGTTTAAGAGACAAACACATTTCAGTGCAGTTATTCCACCTATGCTCTCTGTTGCATTCACTTAAATTTATGTTAATGCTATGACATCTGTGGTGGTTTATACCAGCGGCCCCCAACCTTTTGGGCACCAGGGTCTGGTTCTGTGGAGAGAGGTTTTTCTGCGGACCGAAGGGGACCTGGTTTCATGTGCTCCCTGCATCCCATGGATGGGGCTTCGCTTCTTTGTGTGGCCCGGTTTCTGTCATGCTGTGGCCTAGTGCTGGTCCAAGAGCCAGAATTTGGGGACCCCTGGTTTATACCATTTGCAGGATGATGTAGGTAGGCCAGAATCGTACATCTCTGCAATATATCTTTGTGTGTGTGTGTGTGTGTGTGTGTGTGTGTGTGTGTTTATGAACTGCATTGAGGACTCAATTTACCAGCATTTTTAGGGCACTTCAAGGAGCATGAAGCAACTATTTGTCTGTCTGTTTTGATTTAGGTGTCCCTCAACTACAGTATCAGGGCTGCCTCGATTCAATCCCCAGGAAAGAAAACCCCTTCATAGATTAGAGAAAAGATACTCTTACTAGGAACTAACTGAATGCAGCAAAGTTCAGGCAAGAACTAAAGAAAATTCGTGCAAAGCAATAAGCTAAAGCCAACTCCAGAGCCATCTCACTCCCCACCCCACCCTGGTAATCAGGCAACCAGAGTTCAGTCATCAGTCAGAAAAATGTTTTGGGAAAGTCTCTAGTCCAGGTGCATCGTTCCTCCTCTGTATGCTCCGAAGCCTGGACGGTTGGTCTTGAAAATTGCTGAACAACCCAAGCTGGCCTTCCTGAGACCAGGCCTTCTCACCGCTTCTCAAAAATTTCACTTCCACTTCCTGCACAGCTTTCCATCCCAGATACCCAGTGCTCACACACACACACACACACACACACACACACACACACACACACACTGTTTCCACGGCAGCTGGCAGCAAGCTTGAAAGAAAGCAAAGATGTAGGCTGACATATATCAATGAACAGTCAAAACAGAAATAAGCTGGGATCAATACAAAAAAACAGATGCCAAAAGGGCACATGTAGAAATAGTGGATGCGAGTCTTGATGTGGCATAGTAGTTACTGAACATTATTTTGGAAATTAAAGTACAGATTGTCCTTGACTTACAGCCATTTGTTGGTCAACTGTTCAAAGGTATGTTTTGGTGAAAAAAAAAAAGGACTCTGTTCGATTGTTGTAGCTTCCCAACTCAGCCAAGTGACTCTGGGTGACTTAGAACCATCGCAGTGTTTCTGCAGTCATATGATCAAAAATGAGGCTCTTGGCAGGAATTGATGACATCCTGGGGTCACAGAGATAGCCATTTGCAACCTACCCAGGAGGCTTCTGACAAGTAAAAGTCAATGGGGAAAGCCAGATTCACTGAACTTAACAAATGTAGTAAAAAAAAAGGTCATAAAAATGGGCACAAATCATTTAATGACCGCATTGCTTAGCAACTGAAGTTCTGGTCTTGACAATGGTCATAAATTGAGGACTTACTGTAGAAAACCGAATGACCAAAAAAAAAAAAAAAGAATATCTCCCTGAGGCAATTTTCTGATGAGTTGGAAAACAAGCCTGGCTATGACAATGAAAGTTTGGTCCATTTGACTAAAGCAGGGGTCTCCAAACATGGCAGCTTTAAGGCTATGCTGCCTAGGGAATTCTGGGAGTTGAAGTCCAGAACTCTTAAAGTTGTGGTTTGGAGACCCCTGGACTAAAGGAATTTGGAGATACGTAGAGCAGTTATATGATCTTCCATCTTTTTTTTCCCCCATTATAAAAGTCTGAAGAAGGATCCTTGATTCTCTTCTTCCAAGCAAACTTGTTTAATTTCTTTAAGGCTGCCGACCATATCAAAACCGTCTGCCTATATGTTGGCTAATCAGGCATACTGGGTGTCTTTTGTTCTTCAGGTGCCTGGACTTCTAGAGGAGGAATTGGTGAATTCCCCCACATCTGAACGTGATCCCTCTGACACTGTGGAAAGCTGTATCTCCATAGATGAGGAAGAAGATGAAACCGTCTTGGGTAAGATTGAAGCGCTGTGTTCATCAATATCTTCTTCAAGAAAACAGGCCCAAGAAAGACAAAGGGAGGACTGGCCTGCAGAAACCTTAATTCAAATCCAGAATTTGCCACTATAAGTTGTGGGTAATAGCACCAGTTTTTGTGCAGTGGTTGATCTCTTTTGCTCAATAGTGAAGATCAATATTTAGAGCCAATCAGCCTTTGGACATGTGGAGAAAACTGATCTGTTCTGATGAAATAATTCAAAGGAAAACAATGGGACACAGATACTATTTTTTTCTTCTTTGGAATTACACACACACACTTAACAAATTCGACCCTTTGCTCTTGCAGAAAGTGGCTCAGGGCTTTGTGATGTTGGAGTTGCTGTGTGTGCACACATAAATATTACTTTTCTTCAAGATACTTTATGGCATCTCCCTCAATATACAGTCCTATATACCATTTTCCCAAGTCTTCTGCTGGTCAGATGCCTTGATGGAAAATTCCTAGGTTAAATAGCCAGCATGCCTGATGCATCAATGATACAATGGAGTAGAGAAAGACGACCATTTTCAGAGCAAACAAATAATCAATATAACAAAGGTATCAGCTGGCTTGGGAGGTTGTTTAATATTTGCAGCTATACTCCCTACCCATCTCAAAATATTCAGCAGGAAAATTCTTAACCAAATAAATTACAAGTAGTGAACAGGAAAAGTAAAATAATACAGTTGTGGGGAAATTATAGAACATTGGGGGTAAATTCGAAATGGGATGTTTTGGAAATTCTGGGTAGCTTTTGGGGAAGAAAACAAGAAAAAAAATCTGCCTCTGCCTTCCAGCAATTTGCCTCCTTGCAGCAAACAGCAAACAGCCTGTTTAGCACAAACAGCTGATTTTCGGCTCATCCTTCCGATGATCAGCTGTTTCAGGCTGTATGGATTGCCACTGCCTATTGCCACCTCTGCATACCCCATTTTTGGCCTCTGCATCCCATTTTCAGCCTCTGCACACTCCATTTTCCTCCCATTCTGGGCAGTGGGGATTGGAACGGGAGGAAAATGGAGCATGTGGAGGTGGAAAAAAGGGTGCACAGAGGACAAAAATAGGATGTGGAGGCCAAAAATGGGGTGCACGGAGGCAGCAATAGGTGATGGCAATCCCTGCAGCCTGAAACAGCTGGTCGTCAGGAGGCCGATCCAACTGACAATCAGCTGCTTGGGCTAATCAGGCTGTGTTGAAGCTGACCGGGCTGTTTACTGCAAGGAGGCAAGTTGCTGGGAGGCAGAGGCCACAGGGTCAGTTGGGCTTCAGCAACATTTGCTGTATAAGATGCACAGACATTTCCACCCACTTTTGGGGGTGGTATGTTATTTAACAAATTACAAAATCCATGTCATTTGCCCCTCCTAATCAGAAGCTTGGGTGGACCTGCTGCATGTGGCCAGGGTTTTTCCATCTGTTACAGCTTAGCTGAGGGTGAAGAAGATCTTTTGACCTGTACAGCAAGTTGAGTTTGAACACGATGAAGGAATCTAGCCAATGAATGACCCCTTCATGGTTTTTCATGGGTCGATTGCTTGCTTCTTTCAGAACCTAAGGAGTCTGCCCAGGACAACCAGAAGCAAAAACCCCTTCTGCTGGGAATATCGGAGCCAATGGAATGGGGTATCCCCTTAGAAAAAATCACAGGAAAGTTGATATCTAACCCTGAGCAAGAAGAGATTCACAGGAGCCACCAAGTACACTATCCAGGGAAAAGTATCAAACAGGATCGCTCTTTGGGTGAAAGTGAGAGGAGCACTCAAGAGGCACCTGTCAGTCAGAAGAAGAAGAAGAAGAAGACGGCAGCAGCCAAGGTCCTTGCTGAAAATGGCCTTTGTCCAAGCCTGGGATTTTTTAAGAATCAGAAGGTACAGACTGAGAAAGTGCAACGATGCAGCCCTTGTGAAGAACGGTTGTCTAAAAAGTCAAGCTCAGGGACGCAGGAAAAAGCCAGTGCTAGAGAGCAGCTATCGAAAGGCTGGCCGCGTGAGAGCGACTTGCCCAAGCGTAACGCCACCCTGCGAAGGGATGAAGAAGGGCCCGAAAACCAAGAGATGGTCTGCAAGTGTAAGGCTAAGAGGAAAAGCCCTGAAAGCAGATGCTTGCCTCAACCCAGCTCTGGTCACTTGGGAGCGCTGCCAAAGGGAGAAAAACCAGGCAAAGGCACCGCCTGCTGGAAGAGGCTCTCCTGGGAATCCCCTTTTCCGAGCCTTGACAAAACTGATCCGGGAGGAAAACCACACCAGTGCTTTGAATGCGGCAAGAGTTTTAGCCAGAAAGGCAATCTCAACATCCACAAGAAATCCCACACGGGTGAGAAGCCGTACCCCTGCTTGGAGTGTGGGAAGCGCTTCGTGACGAACTCTCGGCTGCTGACCCACAAACGGGTGCACACGGGCGAGAAGCCATACAACTGCTCGTACTGCGGCAACAACTTCAGCCAACTGGCGCATCTGGTCCAGCACCAACGGAGGCACACTGGGGAGAAGCCGTACAGCTGCCCCTACTGTGGGAAGAGCTTCAGCGTCAAAGCCAACCTGATCACGCACCAGCGCACCCACACGGGGGAGAAGCCGTACGAGTGCTCCGAGTGCCCCAAAAGTTTTGTTTCCAGCTCTGATCTTAAAAAACATAAAAAGGTGCACACTGTATAGGTGTGTCCATGAGTAGACCTAAGAATGATCACCCTTGTTCTCCCCTTTATAGCAGGTGGAGAATACCCCCCTCCTTGAGTATTTTTAGTGCACTGTGAGGATTAAAATAATAAAGGCTCCTTTTTTAAAAAAAAAACATACAAAGAGATTGATCCGGCTTGTGCATCTTACATTTTTGTAAGATGTGTGTTTTTATTGATCCCATTGTGTATGTTGTAGTTTTTGTTGTTGTCTAACTTTGACTCATTCTGAGAAAGGATGACTTAATCATTAACTGGGATTTTCTGCAATCAGATACAAATGTCCACCAGTGCAGGCAGCTTTAAAGGCAGCTGCACAAATGGGATGGGGGAGGAAAGGGGTGGAGTGGATCTAGCTATCAGTGGCTGCTTGATGGCTCTTTGCTATTTTCTGAATCACCAGCAGCCTCTTTTAAACACCAGTTGTTGAGGAACCCCAGGATGAAAGATTTATGGTCCCTCCATTCACGTTGGTGAATTTCCAGATTGGCCGCTACATGATATATATAGAACGTTGGGCTAGGCCCCGGATTTATTATTTTTAAAACATATTTCTATCCCACAAAGTCTGTTGAGTGCTTAAAGGTAAATGTAAAGGTTCCCCTTGCACATACATGCTACTCGTTCCTGACTCTAGGGGGCGGTGCTCATCTCCGTTACAAAGCCGAAGAGCCAGCACCGTCCAAAGACGTCTCCGTGGTCATGTGGCCAGCATGACTAAACGCTGAAGGCGCACGGAACGCCAACCTTCTCACCAAAGTGGTCCCTATTTTTGCTTTCGAATTGCTAGGTTGGCAGAAGCTGAGAGAAGTAACAGAAGTTCATTGGTACGCGCCGCTGAACTGCTGATCATTCTGATCGACAAGCTCAGCGTCTTAACCTAACCACCGAGCCACCACGTCCCACATTGAGTGCTTACTAAATTTAGATTTATCTGGTCCAGGACACATTTCCAGAGCTAACGATTTGCTGGGAATTTGGGGAGACCTGGAATCTACAGAGTCTACTAGTTATCAAAGTTGGGGATCATTAACCTACATTAGTGTTTTCTAACCATGTGACTTGAAGATGTGGAGATTTTAGCTGCCAATTTCCATACTAGCTGGGAAACTCTGGGAGCTGAAGTCCACACATCAAATTGCCATGGTTGAGAAATACTGGTCTACACAATGCACTTTCTTAAAGTGCCCTTGAAGGTGGTGTAAGATTGCAGTTCCCATCAGCCAGGTCGAGCTTTGAATAGCACATTGGGAATGCATCTAATTAGGCCCATCCTGGCAGCCATTTTGGGATAACACCTACCATGCAAGATTTAAAAACGGGCACAGCAGAGTTTGCCCGCTTCTGATCTGGCGCTCAACCTGTTTTCAGAAGCTGAGAGAAAAAGAATAGATTTCTTTCCTAAACTAGAGGGAGCATCACAAGTACAGGTATTCCTCAACTTACAAGAGTTCATTTAGTGGCAATTTGAAGTTTCAAAGGCACTGAAAAAAAATGATAATAATCTTTATTGTCAGTGTACATATATACAACAAAATTGATTTTGCTCCTGCTGGTGCTATCCATAACAAAAATAGAATACAACATAAATAACATAGAAAATGGTCCTTCGACAAGTAATTAGGGAGAAATCAGTCATATGTATGCATGGAGTGATTGTAGTTGCATTTAGGAGTGACAGCCCATGGATCAAAGCTGTTTTTAAACCTGTTTGGCTGGCTCTACTGTGTCTCTTGCCTGATGGTAAAAGTGAGAAAAGACACTGACCAGGATGTGAATCATCCTTAAGTATCTCCCTTACTCTGCTGAAATGAGACCTGGCGATGTCATACAGTGGTGTTAGGCAGCAACAAATGGTTTCTTGTGCCAAATTTATCACTCTGGTACTTTCCTGTCCACGGCTGTTGAACCAGTACCATACTGTTATACAATATGTGAAGACACTTTATCGTGGACAGATAAAAAGAAGTCATCAGCCTTTATTCCACCTGATTTTTCCACAGGTCTCTTAAGAAAATGAAGTCTCTGTTGAGCCTTCCTAACCACCAGCGACATGTTGTATTTCCAGGTGAGGTCTTGAATAAGCACTCCCAAGAATTTAAAAGAGGAAACCCTCTCCACACAGCCCCACTTCATATATAGTGGGGCAAGTTCCTCATTTTCCACATGTATGACTTGCAGCCTCCCTGTAGTCATGTGATTTACATTTGGATGCTTGACAACTGACACATTTATGAGGATTGCAGTGTCCCAGGGTAATGTGATCCTCTTTTGTGACCTGACAACCAAAGTCAGTGGGAAGACCAGAATCATTTAACCGTGTTACTAATTTAAGAAGTGATTCACTTAACAAAGAAGTGAAAAAAGTCCTAAAATGGGGCAAAACTCACTTAACAAATTTCTCACCTAACAACATAAATTTTGGCCTCCATTGTGGTTTTAAGTTGAGAGCTCCCTGTACTTGGTCCTGCCTTGTGGATCAAGAGGAAAACTCCCAACTGTACTGTCAAAAAAGGATCTTTCCCCGGAGCTGTTTTTTCATGATCCACTTAAATCCCCAAAACAATATTATAACCTAGCACCAAGTTATGTAAGATTGTGTTTTGCAAATCCATAAATTTTGGTTTGAGTTCATCACACAAATTCCTTGTGTGTCCAAGCACAGTTGGCCAAGAAAGTTCTATTACTCTTCTATTTTAATTCTATTCTAATTTCTGTTCTGTTTCTCTATTCTGCTTTCTACTCGATTGTTGCTATTCTCTCTTTTCCATTCTAATTTCTATTCTGTTCTCTATCTCTGTTATGTTTTCTATTATATTAAGTGTTTACCTTATGATTCTTGACTAATGTATCTTTTCTTCTGTGTACACCGAGAGCATTTGCACCAGGACAAAGTGTGTCCAGTCACACTTGGCCAATAAAGAATTCTGTCCTGTGTTGTTCTGTTCTTCTCTGTTGTTCTGTTCTATTCTACCCTATCCCTATCGCCCAATAGCAGTAAGAACAGGACTATAGGAATATTCTACTCCAATATTGTGTGAAATCTCCTCAACCACGTGCAGCAGTTAGAGGGAGACCTTGAATTTGAACAAAATACACAAAATTATACCCACGGAAATTACGTTTCTCCCTTTCTCCTCCACCTCCCCCGCCCCCCCGCCATCCGCCCCCTCGCAACCAACGATCAGCCCCAAAATGTTTCTTGCGCCTTGGGGGAAAATGATGCTCTTCCCCCACCCCCACCCCCGCCCTGCCAACTTCGCTCCGCTCTGTGGCTTCGTTTCCTATCCCGCCTCCTGGATATGTCCTGGATTCGCAAATGCTCCGAAACGGGCCGAGTTCCCCCCGCGCGCGCACAGCCTCCCCACGGGACGACAACCGCCGTGTTCTTCCCCCTGCCCCCCCCCCCCGGCCCCCTTTTTTCCCCCCCCCCCCCCCCCCCCCCCCCCCCCCACCCGCACTCCCTCCCGTTCCGAAAAAGAACGCGGATCGCCCGCGAGGCTGCAGACCGGATCGGGAAAGGTAGGCGCATGGCAGAAATAAATAAAGAAATAAATAAATAAATAAATAGAAAATAAATAAATAAAAGCAAAAAAGCGATCGTAATGCTAAAGCATTAGATGCTGCTAATAACGGGGGGGGGGGGGGGCAATCGTACCGGGGAAGCAATCATGGGTGCAATGCAAACCTTCGCCCCCAGTTATTGCAAAAACAGGTTCCCCCCCCCCCCCCAAAAAAAAAAAAAAACCCCAAAAAAACCCCCCAAAAAGTAATGCGGAAGCGGCGAACAAATGTTCCCGGCGGCGCAACCTTCTGATCGTATAAAGATCGCTGGGTGGGTTTTGTTTTCTTTTTTTTTTTTTTTTTTCCTTTCTTTCTTTCCCCCCCCCCCCCCCCCCCCCCCCCCCGCCCCCCTTTGAAAAAGCCAGGAGGCCCCCCCCCCCCCCCCCCCCCCCCACCAAAAAAAAAAAGAAAAAGGAACAAAAGAAGGGAGCTCCGATCCACGGGGCTTGGGCCGGACTTGGCATGGAAAAGGGCCTCTTCACCCGGGAAAGGCCCCGGATCCTCCGCAAGGGAGGCCGCCCCCCCCCCCCTTCTCCGGGTGGCGAGGGGATCGGGGGGGGGGGGGGGGAGAGAAAGAAAGGCCTCGAGGGACCCTGGAGGGGAGACCCGGGATCGGCGGCCCACGTGGCTTCCTCGCCTCGCCTCGGCTCGGCTCAGAGCTCGGCCCGTTTCTGGATTTGTTTGATTCCAAGTTGGGTGAAAGCAGCACCTGAGAATCCCATCGGAGGGAGGAAATCTGGCTTTTGTTTCAACCAGGGGCTGAATTTGAGCAAAAGAAAAGAAAAAGAAAAGTCCTGTTAAAAGAGGTAGTAGAAAAGGGGGGCTTTTTTCTTTCCTTCCTTCCTTCCTTCCTTCCTTCCTTCCTTCCTTCCTTCCTTCACAATGGGGGGGGGGGGGCTCCATGACTCTTCTGTGTAAAAACAAAAACAAAAAAACCGAAACATGTTTCCTTCTTCCTTTTCTTTTCCTTCTCCTGGAACTAGCAAGGGAGGAGGAACAACAACTATGGAGGAACAGGAACTTGTGGGGCACAAGGAGGAGGTGGTGGAAGAAGAAGAGGAAGAAGAAGACGAAGAAGGAGGAGGAGGAGGAACGGAGAGAGAGCAAGGGGAGCCCATCGTGGTCCAAGTCAAGACCATCGAGGATTTTATGAACAGGGGCAGCGGACTGACCCACATCAAGACCGAATCTGAGGAGGAAACCCACCGATATTGGGACTCGGAATGGCACGAATTCTTGAAGAGCGTGGCCTGGCTTTCTCCGGGACCGCCTCCGTCGGAGGAAGAGGTCCGAGATTTCCAGGCTTCCATGGAGAAAGCCAGGGAAGAGGCGCGGGAGGGGAGCTCCGGAGAAGCCACGCCAGATGCCAACGTCCGCGGGAAAGCCTGGATCGGCAGGAAAAAGCTGGATTCCTGCAGGAAGATGAAAGAGACGCTGGAGAAGATGGGAATGGAGAGACAGTGGCCTCTGCACCTCAAGCCGTTCTGCCCACCTGATGTGGTGGAGAGGGCCCGGGTGAGAATCTGGTCCCTGAAGGCTGAAAAGTGGGGGGAGGGAGAGGTGTGAGACAGGGGAGGAGGGGAGAATAAGAAGGTGCGCCTCCTTATAAACTGCACCTCCTATAATGAAATTAAATCATTATTACCACCTTTATTGTCAAGTACAACATGTGTGCAAGGAGATTGGCTGAGCCTCCCTTCGTGCATGCCCCCCCCCCCAACACAACTCACAATGAGGACAGAAGTCCCTTACCCCAGTCCCAATCTTTTTACACTATGTGACCTTGTTGCACATCGTGGCAGCCCCGCAAGTCTATCACACTATGCCATCTTCGGTGTACATTGTTAACTATAAAAATAAAAACACAAAAAACACGCATCCTTCGCTTTCTATACCAGGGATCCCCCCATACTTGGCAACTTTAAGACTTGTAGACTTCAACTCTCAGAATTCTCCAGCCAGCAAAGGTTTCATTACCAGAATTCTGGGAGTTGAAGTCCACAAGTCTTAAAGTTGCCAAGTTTGGAGACCTCTATTCTGTACAATTGAATTGAAACCCCATGGTTTTGCATTAATATTGCACTATATAGTAGAATTCAGTGTAGTTACTGCTCTGGGATAGAAGTTGTTTTTTGGCCCATTTGTCTTTGTTTTTATTTTTCATGTACCGTCTGCCAATATGGCAATAGTTTAAAAAAAAATGGGTGCCCAGGATGTGATGGATCTTTAAGAATGTTTTGAACTTTTAAAATAAAGTTCTTAAGCTTAATAAAGTTCTTCCAAAGAGGAGAGAGGCCAACCCGTGAAATATGTTACTAGTCAGTTGTAGTAGCAGAGTTCAGGATTTGGGTTTGGCTGCATGTTGATGGGAAAGTGAAGGTTTCTGGTGGGAAAATGAAGCTTTCTGATATTTTTTTATTGTACTATACAAGTAGTCCTCAGCTTACAACGGTTGCCACGTTAAAACGGCACTGAAAAAAAATGATGACTGTTTTTCGCACTTAAAACAACCCATTGCAAACGATCCAAATTCAGATCAGGATTCATGTTTATGACCGCTGCAGTGTCATAAATTCATATTTATGCAATGGTCATAAATATGAATCATGAACTGATGGTTGTTAAGTGAATCTGGCTTCATTAATGATCATATGATTTCCCCCCCCAACAGTCATAAATTCATATTTATTTCTGTAGGGGTCATGTGATCACCTTTTGCGACCTTCTGGTCAGCAAAGTCAATAGAGAAGCCATCTTAATTGCTCAAGTGATTTACTTAACTGGCAAGAAAGGCCATAAAATGGGGAAAAACTCACTTAAAAATGTCTCATTTGCCACATAAATTTTGGGCTCAATTGCAGTTGTTAAGTCGAGGACTGCCTCCTTATTTTCTTTCTCACTTTCTTTTTCCTTCCCTCAATTTCCAATTTTTGTTATTTTATTTTATACATTGATAGAACAATCAAAGTCAAAGTTGACTACCTGTATTTGTGAACAGTTGCTTACTGAGGTAGCAGCTAAATGAGAACTGGCTGTATTTCGGCTGGTGAAGCCAGGGTTAGGCTTATTTTGCAAAAAGCCAGCCAAAAGTTTGTATCTGAAGATGTGATCTGCTGTTTTGCAGGAAATTGCCCAGAATGAGGTGTAGCCACTCCCTGCTTAGCAACTACTTTGGTTAATGACCATTCAGAAATACGATAGCACAACGGTTCATTTAATGACCATTTAAAATTACAATCAAATTGAAAAAAGCGACTTATGACTACTTTTCATACAACTATTGCAGCATCCCCATCATCATGTGATCAAAATCCAAATGCTTTACACCTGACTCATATTTATGACAGTCACAATGTCCTGGGGTCACATTTTTATGACCTTCTGATAAGCAAAGTCCATTGGAAAGCCAGATTCATTTAACCACTGTGTTACTGATTTACCAGCTGGAGTAATTCACTTAATAATTGTGAGAAGAACAGTTGTAAATCTGGGGCAAAATTCACACTACAGTTGCCTCACTTAGCAACAGAAATCTTGGACTCCATTGTGTTTGTAAGTTGAGGACTACCTGAAATACCAAATTAATTTTGTGACCATTATGGGCATTTACGACTTCACATCTTCACTCTCCTCTCTGTCACTTATCTGCTATTAGAGTTAGCACCACACATATATATCCCACTCTTATTTTTACTTGCTTATTTACATGTCTATATGTTTATATCCCATACCAAGCTACCTGCAAAGAGAAAGAACGCCAACACACCAGAAGGAATAAGAAAGAAGCAAAGGAAAGTCATCAGTCTCAATTTGAAGATGAAGATCATCAAAGCATATGCTGATGGGAAGAAAGTGACTAATATAGCTCGAGAAGAAGGTCTGGCCCATTCTACCATCTCCGCCATTTTGAAGGACAAGGAAAGGATCAGAGAGGCCATAAAGGGATCATCGGGAATGAATGTAAGTATAACAAGGCAGCGAAAAGGCCTCATCCACGAGATGGAAAAACTTCTCATCCTCTGGATCGAAGATCAGATACAAAAGAGGCTTCCGATGAACCTTCTCCTCATACAGAATAAGGCACGCAGCATTTTCTCGACGCTGAAAGAACGAGCAGGCGAGGAATGCACCGAAACATTCACGGCCAGCCGTGGCTGGTTTATTCGCTTCCAGCAAAGGTTTCATTTCCAGAAAACTCATACCTCAGGGGAAACAGCCACTGGTGACGAAGAAGCTGCCAAGCGTTTTCTGAACGAACTCGATGGGATCATAACAGAAGGGAACTATTTTCCCGCCCAGATATTCAGCATGGACGAAACTGGGTTGTACTGGAAAAGAATGCCAGAGCGAACCTACATACACAAAGAGGCCCAAGCAATACCTGGTTGCAAATCATTCAAAGATAGAGTAACTGTACTATTGGGCGGAAATGTTGCCGGATTCAAGCTGAAGCCATTTGTAATCTACAAATCTGATCACTGCTGTATGTTCAAAAACATTAGCAAAACCACCCTGCCCGTTCATTACCGATCCGATCCTAAGGCCTGGATAACACCCATCCTCTTTGATGATTGGTTTATGAATTGTTTCGTACCCCAGGTAAAGGAATATTGTTGGCAAAAGGGGATTCCATTTAGAATTCTTCTGCTCTTAAGCAAAGCACCTGGGCATCCCCCAGATCTTGACAGTCTTCATCCTCATATAAAGATCGTTTATCTGCCCCCAAACACCTCCGTGCTCCTACACCCTATGAGCCAGGGAGCTATCTCAGCCTTCAAGGCCCACTATTTGCATGAAGTGTTCGTCAAAGCCTTAGCCACAATGGAAGATGAGAGTATAACACTGAGCGAGTTTTGGAAAAGCTACAATATCCTGGATTGTATCGAAAACATTGTAGCAGCCTGGCAGGGTGTTAGCGTGAAATGCATGCAAGGCATTTGGAAAAAATGCTTGAAATGTTTTGCTGCTCTGGCAGATAATTTGGAGGAATTTGACCCGTACCAAAATTTAGACGAAATAAATAAGAACATTTTGACGCTCACGAAATCCCTCGACTTAGAGGTGGATGCCGAAGACGTGAAAAGTTTGATAGCGTACACCGAGGGAGAACTTTCCAACGAAGATTTAATTGAATTGAAAGAAGAGCTGGAGGAACAGAAGGTGGTGGAGGAAGAAGTCGAAAAGGAAGAAAAAAAAGAAGAACGGAGAGAAGAAGTGAAAAAAGTCGTAGAAGTTCAACCCAAAACGTTCAGTCTGAGAAGATTGGCTAGTGTTTTCTCAGGTGTTAACAAAATTTTATCAGAATTAGAAAGTATGGATCCAGATGTGGAACGTTTTAGACGGGTACACTGGGAAATGCGTGAAATTTTAAAGTGTTATCGGGAAATATATGAAGAAAAAAGGAAAGAAAGCGTGGAAAGCAGACATAGTGGGTTCCTGAAGAAAGTTACTTCCTCCCCAGTTCCAGTCCCCTCCCTCTTACCCTTCCGATCCACAGTAATAGAACACCCGGATGACCCTCAGCCATCAACTAGCTATGCCAGGGGATCCGATGTTCCTGAAAACTCAGAAAACCATGAATCATTCAAAGGATATATATCTGATTTGATGTTTACAGGTATTGTAATTTTAAAATCTGATTTTGTACTATTATATTTATTTTTGTTGTTATTATTTAATCTTTAGTGAGATTCACAGCCTTTGGGGCTGGTGGTGTAGCTCAATAGCTCGAGTCCTAACCAAGGACCTAGGAACTGTTCAGGTAGCGTCGGAGGATATAAGCTGTTCCAAGTAGGGTGGTTTTTTTTGTAGAATCAGGGTATTCAAGTCTGATAAATTCAGAATTTCCAAATAGTGAGGCAGCTCTTTAGGTATTGCTCCAAGGGCTCCAGTTATAATTGGGATAATACACAATGTCTTTTTCCAAAGTCACTCAACTTCAATTTGTAAGTCCCAATACTTTGTGATATTTTCTTGCTGCTTGTCTTCAATCCGTGCATCACCAGGTATTGCAATGTCAATGAACCAACCCTTGTTCTTTTCAACTATTGTTATGTCAGGTGTTTTGTAGGCCAAGTGCCTGTCTGTCAGTCTGAATTCTGAAGTCCCTCAAGATCTTGACTTTTACATTCTCCAGAACCTTCTCAACCTGATGTTTCCAGTAGTTGTTACTATACTCAAATCCAAACTTTTGGCAGTTTCCACTGAATGATCTTAGCAACTCGGTTATGGCGTTCTAGGTAGTCAATTTGTGACATTTTGCTGTACCCACTTACTACTCCTACTACTATTATTATTATTGTAACAATAGAAATAAATAACTTTTTTGGTGCCTTCAAGTCTTTGTTGACTTGGACTGGCACCAATAAAGGAAAAATACTTGTAGCTCAAGGTTGAAATGAGGGGTCCTTGGTGCTCTCTGAGCTTGCTTGTTACATGGTTGTTATTGGTGCACTGATGATGTTCCCTAGTTTGGACAATGAAATGTCTGCAGGAAAATAACCAAGCTCAGAGACCATCGAGGACACTTCATTCTTGGTTTGATCTGCATTTTCTTGGCAAGATTTGTTGTTTAATGCCTAGGGCAGAACTAGAATTCAGATTCTCTTGGTTTTTTTGACCGGGACCTTAAATACTACTGGTGGTCCTTGGATTAGGGCTATTTAGTGACTATTCTAACTTGGAGTGGTACTGAAAAAAAGGAGCTTTAAGACTTGTCCTTGGAGTTCTGGTGATTGCAGTGTTCCCGCAGCTATGTGATTACACTTTCTACCAGCTTCCTACAAACAAAGTCGATGGGGAAGCTGGCAGGAAGTTAGAAGTTGTAATCATGTGAGGTCCTTGCTTAATGTTGGCAAGTTGGACTGCCAGAATTGCTGTTGTTGAGCAGCGCATTCACGTGACATTTGGTGCCATGGTAATGTGTAAACCAAACTGGCTCTCAGCACACAAAAATTTTGTACTTAACGCAGTTAATCAACTTTTCTTGCACTTAGTTTTTTCACTTAACCTTTTTTCAATTGCACAATATCCTCTTTTGTTACCAGCATCTCTGTTGGAATTGGTCGTTCTGCTGCAGAGTTGCAGTCAATTTTTTTTCTGTACTTCTGTGCCATTTCATCTACATCTCCTTGCAAAACGGTGGCCCAAAAGAATTTAGTGCTGCTAACCACCTTGACAGAGCTAACTGAGGCTACTTCCTTTATTTTGTCATGTTACGTGCAGAAGAAATAAAAGTATTTTTATTAGAGGCATGCAAATTGGATCTATAAGCACTCCCCAATTGGAACCATCCAATTTATGGTCATACATTGAGGGGGTTGTTTTCTTTTACCTTTTTTTTTAGCGGCCATTAAACAAACAATATGGTCATTCAGCACACGGTTGTTTTGCTGGGTTTTGACAAAAAAAAGGTTATTTGTTAAGTGAACCCATTCTTCTGAGTGGAGATTTTTTGTCAAAACCCAGCAAAACTGGGAAAAGTTTCAAATTATGGTCATGTGACTGCAAGATGCTGCAACCTGTCACAATGATGAACCCGTTGCCAAGCAGCCCAAATGCAGTCAACCCAGTGCCCAGAGGGAATCACAACATTTTACTGTGGGCACAAGTGCTTTACATAAAATGACAGTTCGTAAGTCAAGAACAACTCGTTTTCCAATTCTGACTTAGTATGTGGTTTTATTGGCGAATACATACTTCAAAATGGCCTCTGGAAAAGTAACTGTTGTGCATTAAATCTCCAAACTGGGATCTCCTTCCCGACTGGTTTGAGGGTTACTCATCTCGGAGAGAATAAAGAATAAGCCTCATGTATAACTCCTGCAGTACTTTTTTTGTTGTTGTTGAATCAAGTTTCTTTTTTCTTTTCCCTCCCCAGTCATCCCAAAGAATACGATGCTAAAATCTCCGAAACAGGAAGAAGAGGCCTTTGAGATTGTAAAGGTGAAGATTCCCATGGATATAAAGCAAGAGAGTGATGGGGAAGCCAACTAATTAGGTAAGGATGCAGATTAGTCGATCATTGGAAACATTCCTGGGATGCTTTGAGCCACGGTGTGCTCTTTTGGAAGTCCAGAGAAAGGGCTTCAAAATCCTTCAACAAGTTATTGCCCTGGTTGAAAGGGCTTCAACAAGTTGGTTATGCAGTCTTTCACATCTGATGATTCACCAAGCCAAATGCCATTTTCTTGAGAAGGAAGAAGGTTCCAGTTTCCATCATGGAATTTTTGATTCCTAGAATCTTTGATTGAAAAGATCAGGTTGCAGAGGATGGGAAAGACCTGACTCCTAGAAAAGCAAAACTGCTATAGACTTGCTGCCAGTTGAATGTGTAAGTTCCCTAAGTCCCCAATTTCGGTCAGGTGGACTCATAACTTGATGGATTGATAATTTGCCATCAACTCAATGTTGAATAATAGCAGCCACATAGATTTTTTCTGTGACAAGATCTATAACCTCTTGGTGGAGATGATAGATTCTTACATGTTGAGGAAGCCAGGAAATTTGGGAATCCAAATTCAGACACACGCACACCACACACACACCCCTATCTAGCTTCTGTCTGATGTTAGGGAAGGGGACCCTCCCACCTTTCTGGCCCATTGCTTTATCTGTCCTTTTGCACAGATTGATCAAAAATAAAGGATGGCCATCTAGAGAAGGCTGAGCTTAGTTATAACCTACTTTGATTGGCTTATACCAGTGGTAGCTAACCTTTTTGGGCTCCTGTGCCAAAAATTGTGCATGCACTCACGCATGCGCACTTGCATGCCAGCATCCAGAAGGGAATGCACATGGGGCCCCACCACGTCCCCTGTGCATGTGCACATGATTCCTTCCCACCCCCTTATCTGCACTGCACCTCCCAAATGATTTTCAGCCCATTTGAGGCTTTTTTTGGCCTGCCAGAGGCTCGAGGGAAGCCTTTGCTGGCCGAAAAATGGGCCATTTTGTCATTTCCGGTATTTCCGGAAATACAGGAAGTGATGAAACGGGTCTATTTTTAAGCCTGTAGAGGCTTCCCTCAATCCTCTGGCAGGCCGAAAAAGGCCCGAAAATCAGCTGGGAGGCACGCGCATGCGCAATGAGGTAAGTTTGCCTGGGGCTCACGTGCCCGCACAAATGGCTCTGTGTGCCACCTGTGGCACATGTGCCATAGGTTCGCCATCATGGGCTTAAACTGTTGCATGTATTCAGCCATCATGGCTGTACATTGTTAGTGAGAAAGCCCACTGGTATTCAATGAGAAATATATTTCAGTAAATCAGTGACTTAGTCCTAGAAGAGGATTTTATTAATGATGAAGTCTTCCCAAACTAGAGTGTTGCAAGCTACAATGGGAGTTAAAATGTTAGTGAGTGAGCCTATCCATTCTGTTTAATTAAAATAAATATTAAATTGGTGGTTTAGTGACATGTTAACTATTTTCTGTTGCCTTAGAAGAAAACGAGCTGGAGTCTTCATCTAGTGTTGAACATCATCAAATGAGCATGATTGAAATTAAGGTTTCTTAGATAAAGCAGGAGGGGAAGATTAGATCAGGGGTCGCCAACCTTTTGGATCTCAGAGACCACCAAACTCATAATTTTAAATCCCACAGACCAGAAACCCTGGGAAAATCCCAAAAAAACTCTGCAAGAAAATTCCCCACCCCATTTTCCTACCGATCGATCATTCTTTATTTGGGATCGCAGGATACCCTCTCCAGCTCCGTTCTCAGGGGAAGAGAGAGAGACAGAGAGGCAGACTTTTGGCTTCATGCAAGGAAAGCAGCAAAAGTCTTTCTTTCTCTCTGCCAAATTCCGCCAGAAATGAGTCTTTGCTAGCGCAGCCTCTTGGAGCAGAATGCCTTGCAGGACCCCAAAGACTCATTTCTGGCGGAGTTTGGGGGAGAGAAAGAAAGACTTTTGCTGCCTTCCTTGCATGCAGCCAAAAGCAGAAGAAAAAAGAAGTGGAAAGAAGCAGCCAGGTGGCCAGGCCAGGTGCATGGGTCGAGTGGAGCAAGTTTCCCCCCTCTCTGCCCTTCCCTCCCCCCCACTACCTGTGTTGTTCACAATGCAAGCAACACAAGCCTTGTGTTCCCACAGGCATTGTGGGTGGCAGAGCCTTGTGTTCCCATGCAGCCTGGATTAATTACTTTGGGGGTGACATTTCTCTGCGGACCACCAAAATTTTCTCGTGGACAAACCAGTAGTCCCCGGCCCTCTGGTTGGCGACCATTGGATTAGATGGTCTTTTAGAAACAAGGTCAAAAAGGAGGAGGCATGTGAGGAGACCCAGGAACACTAGAACGCACAGCAGAAATTGTTTGAAATACATTGTTGGGAGAAAAGCTACATAAATATGTTTTTCTCTTTCTCTCAGAATATGAACCCGATATTAAGGAGAAGACTTTCCAGGTGGGAAGATCTGAAGAAATAGACATTTGCAAAGAGTTTGGAGGGAATCAAAAGCTTGTATTTCTGGGGTTAAAGAAAAGTGAATAAATCCACTGGGAGCACAAAGGCATTTAGGAAAGAAAGCCAGTGAAGCCTGAAGATGATGATCAAAAGTTACAACCACCAATTTTCAGTGTGGCAAAACAATTCGGAATTTAGAGGAGGCAGAGGTGTGCAACCAACAGTGTTCCAGGCGTGTAAGGGCAAACTGCACAAATATTTACACTGTTAGAAAATGAACAGCAAGCCTCCAGGGGAGCACTTCCTCAGCAAGAAAAAAAAGATACATTTGCTCACAATATGGGAAATTTTGGTCAGAAAACAAACCTCATGAAGAACAACAGGATCCATGCAAAGAAGCCATATATATGTCCAGACTACAGCAAAAGCTTCACTGGTCAGATGGCTTCATCAAAGAGAAGAGGATCCATTACAGGAGGGAAGCTGTCTGAAGTGTGGGAGAAGCTTCTGGATCAGTTGCCACCTAAAGCTCTATAAAAGGATGCACACAGGTGAGAAATTCCACCAGTGTTTGGAAAGCTTCGATGAGAGAGCATCGCCGGTGAAATGCAAGAGGACCCACAGGGGCGAAAGCCTTACAAGTGCTCCGAATGTGGCAAAAGCTTTCGGACCAACTCCCAGTTGAAAATACACAAAAGGACACCCACACTGGCCAGACGCCATATCCGTGCTTAGACTACAGGCACTGATAATGATCCCTGTTGAGGGTCAACCCAGTAGAGAGACTGTACAGGTGCCCGAGTGTGGGAAGAGCTTTGTTTCTAGCTCACATCTCAGGAAGCTTAGTATATAGTATACATGGCCAAGAAGCTGCATAAATGCTCCTACTGTGCGAAAAGCATTAGTAGAAAATCCCAACTTGGTGGTCCACAAACAGGATTCATATCAGAGTTCTTCCACGTTTCATAAACACATGAATATCCATCCAGGAGGAACATCCTAGAGAGGGGCAGAGTTGGTGTTCAGGTCTTAACATGCAGTCTCAGAGATAGTGATAGTGACATTAGCATTGGAGTAAAAGAGCAGAAAGCTAAGAATCAAGCACAAGGGGGCATTGGTGGCTTTTAAACATATTGATATATTAAAATGTTATAAAGAAGTCGTTTCACACTGAAGTTCTTTGTTCTCTGGGATTGCAGGCAGGTTAGAAATGGCCCTTTTTCTGAAATCTCAGAAAAGATTTCTGAGCCGAGATTAGGAAATCGATTAGATTATCTGCAAGGGCTGTTGCTATGTGAGGTGCGGCTCTGGAGATTTTAGGAAAGGAGCTGCAGCTTAACACAGTACAGTGGGACTTTTTTAGCGGGTGGCAAAAACGGTTGTTTTTTTTTCTCGAAATGCCGTCATCGGCTTATACCCATTCTTCAACCTTCAGATTTCACCAAGCCCTGCTCTACTTTACCACTCCTGTGATTACTACCTTAATCAAATCAAATAAAATCAATCAATCCTATGATAACATTACCACTCTTGAGTCTTTGGGAGTCACTTGATATTTTACCGTTGTTTATTTGAACAATTTATATGGCTGCCTTACCCATAAACAATGACACTGAGCAATAGGCAGAGGGTTAAAATGAAAATTATGTTCAATAATCCTGACCAGTGTTTCAGTAGACGAGAATATCTGCAGTTCAGGCTTGAACTGTGTAGCTCTTGGTGCCCTTTGAGATTGGTTGTTTGCAGATGTTTCATTCTCCAACTGGGTATTCTACCAAGCAGAAAACCATGCCCCCATGAATGTTTTGTCAGGCAAGCTACTGTGTGTGAACTGGGAGAAAACCCCTTCCTGTTTCATATTGATTATATTATCTAGTTTGTAATGAAATACCTGCAAACACATGACAAAGCTCAGAAAGCATCCAGGACTCCAGGGACCAATGTTTGGCAAGGCTGATTAAGGAGTTCTGGAATTGAAGTCCACACGGCTTAAAATTGCCAAAGTTGAGAAACACCGATCTAGACAAATGAGGTTGAGGGGATGATGTAGGCATGGAAGAGTCTTCTGAACACATTGAATGAGTAGTGTTGGAAACATCCAAAGTGTGGAAAGGAAAATCAAAGAGAGGCATGAAAGGAAGGCTTGAGTTTCCCAGTCTTGTGAAGATGCCTGTAAGGGGTAGCATAGAGTATTCTATCAATCTTAAGAGAGTAGAAATCATGTTCCTAAATGTTCTATTTTATTTTATTTATTAAAATTTGTTTACCTCCCAGGGACTCACGGTGGTCCCCATCCCCTGCAAATAGACAAATAACACATCCCTATGCAAAGTTCCCATTTAGTCCTTTGTCTCCTCAGTACAAGTAGCTGAATCTCCCATTGCTGAAGTCCATGTTAATCTATGCTACCCTGTTGTGCACAGTTTTTCTCCAAAATGGTGCGGATTTTCACATAAACCCTGAAGAAAAATGATTCCCCAAATACAACAACGCACAATTTTTCCCCCCAATGATATAGTTCCTTTTGCCCCATCTCCCCCCCTCCCAGTTTGTTCCATGTTTCAAAGTGCCCATAATCATCCAGTTCTAACACGGGATCTTGCACACCAAGTTAAATAGCCTTAGGGGTTTTTGAGGTAAAAAGCTGGAGGCCTAGCCAGTTGGTGCCCAGATTCCTCAATTCCTTCATCTGAAGGATGCAACACCAACACCTAAAGATAATGAAATGCTGATTTCCAGAGTTGTTAGTCTCATAGCTACAAGTTATCTTGAGTTGACTTTGAGCAGCAGTTTGTACATTAATTTGCATCACTGACTGTTTCTCTGCTTCTTTCAGATTTTTAGAAATCCTTTGGGTCAAGGCACGTTTTTATGTTTTGACCAACATCATGCAGGTTATTAATAAGAGTTGGAGACCTGTGAGCCACCTCAGATGTTTTGAGGCCAAGTTTCAAACAGGAGCATCTTTTGTTACATCTGACAGAAGAGGCTGCTCCAGGTTGCCATCTATTAGGGAGATCCTTCTGGCAGGACGCAGGAAGACAGCCGCTTCTGTCCTGATGCCCACCTGGAACACCATCCCTCCGGACGAGCAGACTGGCCCCAACCCTGCTGGCTTTTCTTAAAGCCTTGAAGTCCTTTTGTTATTGAGCCTGGGGCCCTGGTTGTGTGGCTGAGCCAGAATCAATAGTTAAATTTCACAGTGTGGGCTAGATTTTTATCTTGGTTGCAGACCACGTCATTTATTATTTCACTGGGCTGTTTTTGTCTTTTTATTTGTTCTTAAGCCGTCACATTTTGAGATGGGCAGTTGCCTTGAACGAAGGAATGAACAAAAATGAATGTATGAATGACACCCTTTCTGAATAAAATTAATGATCGTAGCCAGGGGTGAGACTGGGGGAAGAAAGAGGCGCATGGCTTTCAGTAATTCAATTTTAATCAAAAAGCCCCTGGGGTTCTCAATCATAAAATCCCATATTGCAGGCTTCTGCAGGGTTAAATACATTTCTTAGCTTCTGTTTCTGTTTTTTTCCCTTGAATTTTCTTCTCAAGCCCCAGGCATATCTATTCTTGAGAAATCCACCCAAACTGCCTAGCGGAAATTCACAACAGAAGTGCAACTGCCATCAGCTTGGGCGCTGTGGGTTAGGGCAGTGGTCCCCAACCTTTTTTGTACCAGGGACCAGTTTCATGCAGAAACACTTTTTCAAGGACTGGCAAAATCAATTCTTCCCCAATAGTAAAGAGCTTCTTTACTATTTCATTACTAAAAGCATCTTTTTATATATATTTTAATCACGATTATTCATTCTTTGCGGCCCGGTACAAAATGATCCATGGACCGGTACCGGTTCGGGGCCCGGTGTTTGGGGATCCCTGAGTTAGGGTATCACGGATTTACCTGTTTGTTTGTTTATTTGTTTTAAATTTTTCCACATTTGGGTGATTTTGTAAAGCGGGAGGGGTCTCTGGATGAAAAGCAGAACACGCATGATTAGCCAGCAAGCAAACCAACCAACCAACCAACCAAAAAGTGCATTTGACAGGTGTTTGGAAAAGTCGGTCCTTAAAGTAGCCAGCGTGGCCCCGATGGACTTGGGGCAACCATGCATCTCTGAATATCGGCCAGTAAACCAGGAAGCCATGGCTTTCTCCCAAACACGCTCTCGCGCCTCTCCAGAAACAAAAGCTTCGCCTGTGCAAAAGCAGCCTGAGCTCCGCTTCCTAAAGAGGCGTCCTGGCCTCTCCCCTTCTTTCAGTCCGGACCGAGGGAGGGTGGGATGGGCGGTGGACCCCACCAGGCTGCAGTCCCGCCTAAAAGGGAGGCCGGTTGTTTGGGGGGAGGAAACATCTCTCCATTTGGCTCAGATCTGGGATCTCAGACTTTGATCCCACTGGATCCCTGATTATTGGGAATCCGGCTGAGGCTTTTGAATCAGGCTGCGAAAGCTTCTCGGCGGCTGCTTTGCCGCTGGCCCGTTTGCGCCCACCTAGTTTTGGGAGGAGTGAGTGAGAAGATGCTGGAGTGTGATACTAGGCCTTGTTGGTTTGTGGCAGAGAGGAGCTTTGTAGCGTGGCAGAGCCTCCCCCCACTCTTCCAAATTAATTACATGGATTATTCTATCGCTATCAAAGATAACACTTCATTAGAGTTTTATTTAATACATCTGTTGGGCATATTTCAACTTGGAGGGTGGGAGTGTTGGGCAGCATTTGCCAGCAGAGGATGCTTGAGCTGTGGGTTGGACTAGGTGACCTGCAAGGTCCCTTCCAACTCTTCTTATTCTATTCTATATACAGGTAGGCCTCGCTTACACATTTCTTCATGACGGGGTCTGGGAAAAAAAAGTTTTCAAATTATTTACCACCTTTGATGCAACCCTCAGTCACATGATCTCCGTTAGTATCATTATTACAGTTCGTCACCATAATAGTGCCCCTTGCCCATCTCAACTAAGCAACTCTGGGGAGCTGTCAAATAGTAAAAGTAGTTGCTTAAAAATTAAATAAATAAAATTAGAATCAGCCCGTGTAAGAGCTTCCCACCAATGCCAGATTCCCAGGCAAGGTGGCACAGCCAGGTCTTACTAAAGTCCAAAATCCAAATGCAGTGACCATTTCAAGTTAGGACTGGGTGGGCGCGGGGGGGGGGAATGCTTTTCTGATCAGTTCTTGAATTTACAGCCATAGTCATATGATCACAACTTGTCCTCTTTACAACTATGACAAGCAGAGTCAATGGAGGAGCTGGCAGTAAAATTATATGTTGCGGTCATGGGACGTTCTGCTTAGCAGCCATGTGTCTCCGCTTAACAGTTGAAGGGAAAGTAATTTTGTAACTCTTAACAGTTGTAATTTCTTGCTTAATGACCATGATACTTAACAACTGAGTTTCTAGTCCAAATGACGATTGCTAAGTGAGAACTACCTGCATATCTATATAGTTCTCTATGTAAAATTAACAAAGCTCTTCATTTGCAACATGTTATCTAAACAAGAGGAGGGTGGTGAAATTCAATGTAGAGAAAAGTAAAGTCCTACTACACTTAGGCAAGAAAAACCAAAAGTACACATGTAGACTGGCTGAAACCAGGCTCAATAGCAGGAACTGTGAGAGGGATCTTGGAGTCTTAGTGGACAACCAGCTAAATATGAGCCAGCAGTGTGTAACAGCCCCCCAAAAAGCTAATGTAATCCTAAATTATATGAAGAGAGGAATACAGTCAAGATCAAGGCAAGTACTAATACCATTCTATAAAGCCTTAAGGCCCTGTCACACTGCCCAACGGATGCAAAACGTTTGTAAAAAGGACACAGTGGATGAGAAAAATGTTCCATCCGTTGTTATCCGCTCTCAAAAGGGGCAAAAATTGGCATAACCAGAGCGGATAACACGGAAAGGAACGGACGGGGGGGAGGACGCAGGGCGGATGGAAAGCGGATGCAGAGCGGAAGCCTAGCAGATGGGAGCGGATGGCACATCCGCTAGGCTTCCGGGGGCCTCAGCAAAGCGGACGCGGAACAGATGAAGCGGATGCACAGCGGATGCACAGCGGATGCACAGCGGATGAAGCGGATGCACAGCGGAAGCCTAGCGGAAGCCTAGAGGATTCCTTGCGTTAATTGCGCATGCGGGGGGCATTTATTGTGTCAGCCCCACGGATATAAAGGGAAGCAGCTCGGAAGCAGGTCACCATTCAGAGGAAAGTCCTGCTGCTAGACACATTGAGTGCCTTGCCTGCCTGCCTTGCTGCCTGCCATCCTGCCAGCCTTGCTGCCTGCCTGCCAGCCTTGATGCCTGCCTGCCTGCCAGCCTTGGTGCCTGCCTGCCTGCCAGCCTTCCTGCCAACCTCCCTGC
>BLBF01000079.1:215757-243033 GCA_015471245.1 Laticauda colubrina | reverse complement strand
AGTTGCTCCCCCTTTTGATAGGCAATATAGGTTTTCCCCTATGTGTCCCTTTGCATCCTCTAGGCATCCTCTATACATCCTTAATATCCTAGATAGGTCCCCTCTGAGAATGTTTTTTCCATTTTAAATGCTTTCTTTGCGTGCTGCATCTGCTTTCATCCTTTCTCCGTCCGTGCCACTAACGCTGTGTGTCCGTTCCGCATCCGTTCCACTTCCTCCCTGCGTCCGTTTACCACTGGAGCGGATTGAGTTGCACGGATGCGCAGCGGATGCCTAGCGGATATAGCGGATGCGTAACGGATGCAGAACGGATGTCCCCCGTATGCCTAGCGGATGTAGAACAGACCCATTAGAGACATTTTCCGCTCAAAAGTTTTGAGCAGCTCAAAACCCTCTGAGTGGATGAAACGTCAATAGACGGATGCTGGACGGATAGAGAGGAAGCAAAACGGAGACAGTGAGTACAGAACGGAAGCATCGCGTTAACCAATGGATGGCAAGTGTTTTTCTCCGTTTTACATCCTCTTTCCATCCGTTGGTGCAGTGTGACAGGGGCTTTAGTAAGATCACACCTAGAGCATTGCATCCAGTTTTGATCACCACATTATAAAAAAGATGTTGAGACTCTATAGAAAGTATAGAGAAGAGCAACCTGGGTGATTAGGGGACTGGAGGCTAAAACATACACCAAACGGTTGCAGGAGCTGGGCATGGCTGGTCTAGTAAAGAGAAGGACCATGCAGCCAGTTTTGGATGCAGGTAAGTGCAGGGTGCACGCAGAGGCTTGAGGAGTGAAAACAGCAGATGGCCAAGAATCAAGCATAAGGGCATTAGCTTTTAAATATATTGATACATTTAAAAAAAATTTAAGTAGTGCTTGTTTTGCATTGAAGTTCTTTGTTCAAACTCTGGGTTATCAGGCAATTTAGAAATGATCTTGGCAGTTGCTTTCACCTGAGATGGGTAGAACTGAATAGATCAGCAGGTTGATATCTGTAAGGGATGCTGCTTTGTGCCATGTGGCGCTTTCCTGAATATATTTGGTCTCCGTAGAGGTTTTGGGAGAGGAGCTACATCCTAACATCGTAAATCTTCAGTGAGAATATTTGAATGGCAAAAAGGGAAATTTTCTAGAGGGGCCTTCGTAGGCCTACATCCATTTTTCACCTACCTAATTTTATCTTGATCCTACACTTTATATCTTTTGTAATTTTATTAATCAAATTTGTGATTAAAATACACCCATTGAATGTCAGGCAGCATGCATATATTTCCAAATAGAATAGGAATAGGAATTAGAATAGAATAGAATAGAATTCTTTATTGGCCAAGTGTAATTGGACACACAAGGAATTTGTCTTGGTGCAAATGCTCTCAGTATACATAAAAGATACATTCGTCCAGAGTCAAGAATCATAAGGTACAATACATAATAGTCATAGGGTACAATTTCTATATGCATCCACCCATCAATTCCATTTCTATTTTCAATAGAAATTAAAATAATTATATTTGGTGATATTTTATGTTTCAGTTGTATGGCTGCCCCTGTCATCACAGTGACTAGGTGATGGGAAATTTAAATCAGTAAAGCAAATAACAAATCTTCACAAGAAATGCTACAAACCAGGTAGGACGTTGATATTTTGTTGTTTTGCTGTACTAAGTCTATGTACAGGAGTTAGAAATTACCATTGCTGCCGAATGAGAAATATACACTTTCATTTTTTTTCTCCTCAGTTCTATTCATTTTTTTTCCCCTGGGGCTTCACAAAGTATTGGAATGAATGACCATCATGAAACCCTTTAGAAAAGGCATCACAGAAGAAGCCTGTAGCAACTTCTCTTCGTGTTACCAAGAAAGCAAGTCCACTGACATTGTAGTAAACATTACATTCAAACGTGAATTTGACAAGTCCTTGGAGAACTTGCTTTGGTATGGCTCATATGAGTCTTGAGCAGCCAGGCATTGCTAAATACCAGCTGGTAGTAAGTACAGGTAGTCCTCGACTTATAACAGTTCATTTATTGACCATTCAAAGTTACAACGCTGCACTGGAAAAAGTGACATCGTTTTTCAGCTACAACCCCCATGATCATGTGACTAAAATTCAGATGCTTGGCAACTAGTTTCATATTTATAATGGTTGCAGTGTCCCAAAGGTCATATGATCACCTTTTGTGACCTGTTCAGAAAAGTCAGCAGGGAAGGCCATTTAACAACCAGGTTACTTAATTTATCAAGTATGATGATTCACTGAACAACCGTGGTAAGAAAGGTCATAAGGGAGGGCACAACTCGCTTAACTGTTTCACTTAACGAGAAATTTTGGGGTCCATTTTGTTCGTAAGTTGAGCTGTAATGGATTTCTCAACAAGCTATCACGCTTTTCCAAAAACCAAACTTCCCCGCTTAACATGTGTAAATGAGTCCTGTGGTGGGATTCATCTCTGGGCGGGAGGATGAGTCTGCTTTCGTGGTGTGGAGACAAATAACTTGGTCCTCAACACCAATAAGACCAGTGGTGGGATTAATTTTTTTTTACTAGCGGTTCTGTGGGTGTGGCTTGGTGGACGTGGCAAGGGAAGGATATTTCTCTGAAATACTCAAAATTTCCCTGACCAGTTCTCCAGAACTGGTCAGAATTTGGTGAACACCACCTCTGAATAAGACCAAGGAGTTTATAGTGGGCAATAGAAGGAACAGATCAGACATCCAGCCCTTGCTTATCAAAGGAGACTGAGTGGAGTAAGTGGCCAGTTTTAAGTTTTTGGGTGTTACCCTAAAAGAGGACCTGTCCTGGGATGACCACATTGCAGCCCTGGTCAAAAGTGCCCAGCAGAGATTATACTACCTGAGACTTCTCAGAAAACAACAACTCAATGAAAAACTGCTGGTGACCTTCTACCGCTGTACCATAGAGAGTATCTTAATTTACTGCACCTCTGTATGGTTTGCACAGTGGCAAGTAGGAAAGCACTCCAGAGGGTTAACATCATTGCCCAGAGGATCATTGGTTGCCCTCTCCCCTCTTTGGAAGAGCTTCATAGCTCCAGCTGCCTTAAGAAAGTTCAAAACTTTTTCAAAGATCCATCTCATCCTGGGCACCTTTTATTTTGAACGATTGCCATCTGGTAGACGGTGCAGGATTATAAAAACAAGGACAAATAGGCTGAAAAACAGCTTCTTTCCCAGGGCAGTCAGTAGCTCTTTTGAATTCTGCTGTATAGTTCAATATTAATGCAATATCAGGGGGTTTCAATTCAATATATAGAATGTGAAGGATATGTGTTTGTGTTTATTTTCACAGTCATAATGTACACCGAAGATGGTATTTAATTTCGTTGTACGTGGTGCAATGGCAGATAACAGATAATCAGAGTTGGAAGGGACCTTGTAGGTCATCTCGTCCAATCCCCCACCCAAGTGGGAGACCCGACACCATTTCTGACAAATGGCAGTCCAATCTCTTCTTGACGGTCTCAAGTGATGGTGCCCCCCACAACTTCCGAGGACAACTTCTGTCCCATGGGTTGATTGTTCTCACTGTCAGAAAGTTCCTCCTTATTTCCAGGTTAAATCTCTCCTGGTTCAGTTTCCATCCATTATTCCTTGTTTGGCCTTCGGGTGCTTTAGAGCAGTGGTCCCCAACCTTTTTTGTACCAGGGACCAGTTTCAGGCAGAAACACTTTTTCAAGGACTGGCAAAATCAATTCTTCCCCAATAGTAAAGGGCTTCTTTACCATTTCTTTACTAAAAACATATTTTTATATATATTTTAATCACGATTATTCATTCTTTGCGGCCCGGTACCAGTTCGGGGCCCAGTGGTTGGGGAACCCTGCTTTAGAAAACCGCTTGACCCCCACTCCTCTCTGTGGCAGCCCCTCAAATATTGGAAGGCCGCTATCATGTCTCCCCTGGTCCTTCTCTTCACTAGACCAGCCAGGCCCAATTCCTGCAACCATTCATCGTATGTTTTAGCCTCCAGTCCCCTAATCATCCTGGTTGCTCTTCTCTGCACTTTTTATAGAGTCTCAACATCTTTTTTTTATAATGTGGTGATCAAAACTGGATGCAGTACTCTAGGTGTGATCTTACTAAGGCTTTAGTATTAGTACTTCCCTTGACAATAAAGTAAAGTAAACAAATGCAACCCGAGGTCCGCCTCCTAAGGCGTCCAGGCCTTAGGAGCCCCATCTGCAGCTGCAGCCCCATCTGGAAGGGAGGCGGGCAAAGAGGAGCGCCGGGTGCGAGGAGAGGGGGGCGGCTCTTCTCAGGGCGGAGGGTCGCTTGCCTGGAAGGCAAGTCGGCAGGCAAGCGCGGGGCTTCCCTGGAAAGAAGGTAGGTTCCCCCCTTTTGTTTTGCCTTCCGCCTCCTCGTGCATGCATGGCGGCCCAAGAGTCACTTTTGCCATTGTTTTGAGGGGGAAATCCCTCCTGGATCTGGGATTTCGACCTTTTGTTCCGTGGACCTGATTACTTTGATCCGGCGGTTGGAGTTTGAATGAGGCAGAGCCGGAACTTCTCGCGATTGCTTTGGCGCGGCCGTTTTTTTTTTTAGCGAGCTTAAGTTTTCGGAGTTGCATTCGGTGCAACCTTATATGATACCAGAGCGATGTGTGTCGGCCTCCGAAAATAATTATATCAGTGATGCTATCACTTATCAAATGTAACAGTTTGCTAGGCTTTTACTTAACAGTTGTTTTTTTAAAAAAAAAATATTTGTCTCTTGAGGATCTGACTGTTGGGGCGGAATTTTCCGTCGGAGGATGATATTCGTACAGGTAGCCTCCTTGTCGGGGCCATTCTGGAAAAAGAAATATATATATTCAAAGTGTAAGGGCTCCCATCTCATCCAGAGAAATCTGGTCAGCTCTCAAAAGGTTATCAACGATAAAAAAGCAAGTCACAAACCAAAATGCAAACTTTTTTTTCACATTTTTTTGCTGCACACTTCAACACCTCATGTTGTTGTTGTTATTATTGTTGTTGTTGTTGTTGTTATATATTTGATTTGGAGGGCCTCCCCTCTCATCTGAGCAATTCTGCACCTCTTAAGTAAAAAATAAATAAATAAAAAACCAAGTTAAAAAGTAACAAATACATAGAAACTATGCACAATCCATTTAAAAATTAAAAACATCACAATCAGCATCCTCAATACAAGCCCTTTAAAAGCCATGGCCCACAAACCACCTGGCAGGGTGGCAGAGCCAAGGTTTCAGGGCCTTCCTAAACGCAGAGAGTCAATTGAAGGTTTTGGAGGGATAATTCCTGGAGCAGCAACCATTCAAAATGGTGCATTATACCACAACACTTTTTGAATGAAGGCGCTGCTACCTTAATGCATTAAAAATCCAGGATCAATTATTTCTGTGAAATTGAAAGGTCCAGGATGGTCAGATCAGTTTTATTCACAAAATTATGGCGATAACAGTGTTGTTTCCCCCCCCCCCACCCCTCAGTCATGCGACATGATAGCATTATTTGAGGGGCTGCCAGAAAAGAATAGGGGATCAATTTATTTTCCAAAGCACCAGAGGGCAGGAAAAGAAACAATGGATGGAAACTAATCAAGGAGAGAAACAACCTGGAATTAAAGAGAAACTTCCTAAAAGTGAGGACAATTAACCAGTGGAACAAACAGCTTGCTTTCAGAAATCATGGGCTCTCCATCAACTGGAGGTTTTTAAGAAGAGGCTAGATAGCCACTAATCTGAAATGGTATAATTCCGGGGTGATGAACCTATGGCACACGTGACGGAAGTGGCATGCAGAGTCATTATTGCCGGCATGTGAGCACTCGCCCAGAAAAGGTCTATTGCGCATGTGCGCCGCCCGCCCACAAGCTGATTGTCTGGTATCTGGCATGCATGTGTTTTATTCCTATTCTCTCTGCCAGTTTTCCACAACCAAAGTCAGTGGGGAAGCTGGTAGGAAGTCAGAAGCCTCTCCCTGTCTGACTGCTTTTTGGCCTGCCTGTGCTCATTCGGTTTATTTGTTTGAGTAAGTGAATATTGACTTATTTTTATTTGCTTACAAGTAGTCCTCAACTTACCACAGTTCGTTCAGTGACCTTTTAAAGTTATAATGGCACTGAAAAATGTGACTTGTGACTGTTTTTCACACTTATGACTGTTGCAGCATCCTCATGGTCCAATCAAAATTCAGACGCTTGGCAACCAACGCATATTTATGACGTCTACAGCATTCTGGGGTGATGTGATCACTTTTTGTGACCTTCTGACAAGCATAGTCAATGGGGAAGCCAGATTCACTGAACAACTGTGGCAAGAAATGTTGTAAAAATGAGGCAAAGCTCACTTAAGAACTGTCTTGCTTAACAGTACAAGTTTGGGGCTCAGTTCTGGTTTTAAATTGAGGACTACCTGCACATTTTTTTTCTGTTTTATAATATATAATCTCCTTAGGTGATGACAGCCTCATCCATCTTTGGGATAAACAAAATATTGTCCGCCATATTATGCCACGTGGGAAGAGAAGACGAAAGTCATGGTCAAGAGATGACTACGAATGTCGTCACACAGCAAGGAGGAGGAGAGAACAAGATTCGGATGAGGCTAGAGCTGCTCGACTCCAGGATCAGAGACTCAGGACAAAGAAAAACAGAGAAAAGGAGACTGAAGGGGAGAGGCACGCACGCCGCCAGAATGACAAGGAAAGACAGAGAAGGAAGAGAAAGAAAGAGACAGAGGAAGAGAGAGATGCCCGCCTCCAGGATCAGAGAGAAAGAACAAAGAGAAGAAGGTATGAAGAAACAGAGGAGGAAAGGGCTGCCCGTCTCCAGAAAGACAGAGAAAGACACAGAATGAGGAGACAAGCCGAGACGAAGATGAAACAGGAGGATCCACTTGAGAATATGCGGCAAAGAGAAATTAGTGCGAGAGTTGCAGAACCCAACGCCTGCCTTCGACTCCAAGGCCTCCACAGAGAAAGAACAAAGCAAAATGGACAACTCATATGGTGTAATGTTTCTGCCGAGGTTGGTGTAATGATTAAAGTCTGCCCTGGCTAACTACCTTTCTTTCAAAGGATGACCCCAATGAGCCACAGGGCTGTCTGGTTTATTCTGTCACTCAAATATGTCCATTTGCTGGAGTTTAATAGGTTTGTCTGAAATATTTGATTTCGGGTGAGTGAGAGTGTTGGGCAGCTTTTTTTCATCAGAGGATGATATATAGGTAGACCTCGCTTACCCACTTGACTCATGCAGTGACTAATAACTTGGTGGCCAAAGCTTGCATTTATAGCCTTTCCCCCATCCCTCAGTCACATCATTGTGATGATGACAATGATGATAATAACAAATTACATGATTTGTAGGTCCCTTATCTAAGAAACCGGGCAGCTCAGACCAGGTAAAACAAAAGTTAAAAACCTGTTGGAAAACATGGAAACAGTCCATAATCAATTAAACAACAAAAAAAAAATCACATTCAGAAACAATTCACCCTACAGTAGGTCAATATAGCCCCTTTAAGAGCTCTTCGCTATTGCCAGATCGAGACCTGATGGGAAGCCATGTCTTCTGGGCCTTCTAAAGTCCGATTGGAGTCCGTGGCAGGTCCTGAAAGATAAGGCAACAACCATGAAAAATTATGACAGTGACAAAAAACTGGCTTTGCAACTAATTCTCATATGAGTGGCACAGTGCAGTGGTGGGATTCAACATTTTTTGCTACTGGTTCTGTGGACGTGGCTTGGTGGGCATCGTGTGGCTTGCTGGGCATGGCTTAGTGGGCATGGCAGGGGAAGGATACTGTAAAACCCCAATTCCCTCTCCACCCCACTAACCTGCTTTCCAGCTCCGTTCTCCTGTGCAGGACAACAAAAGGAGACCCAGCTGATCAGCTGGGACTCAGGAGGCAGAGAATAGATGGGGGCAGGGCCAGTCAGAGGTGGTATTTGCCGGTTTCTCCAAACTACTCAACATTTCCGCTACCGATTCTCCAGAACCTGTCAGAACTGGCTGAATACCACCTCTGCCGCAGTGTTCTGTGGCCATATAATCACCATTTGTCCTCTTCCCAACCAGTTTGTGACAAGCAAGCAGTCATTGGATAATCTGGCAATAAAATTGTAAGTTGTGGGCATGTGATATTCTGTTTAGCATCCATGCCACTTCGGTTAATGATTGAAGGGGAAATGATATCTAACATGATCATATGATTTTTCACTTAGTGTTTAGTACTTAGCAACATTTTCTAGTCCCCATTGTGATTGCTTAGTGAGTACTACTTGTATATCTATCTCTACAGAAAATAATTTAACTTACTTGTTCACTTTCAACTGCCATCTAAATAAGAGTGGGGCAGAATGATCAGGCCCTAAACTGAATCACTAATCAAATAAAGAGAGTTTTTTTAAATACCCCTTTGAAAGACCAGAATTTCCCAGAGACAAAGGAGCTCATTCCAGGCTCAGAGGACCTTGTACGTAAAGGCCCCAAACCTACAGGCCAAAACCCTGAGCAAGGGAGGCTCTGAGGATTGTGGGGAGACAGAAAGACCAAGGGACATCAAAAGGGGACTGGGAGGCTCAAAGAACCTGAAGCTTCAATTGAGCTCAGGCTCTAATTTATTTATTTTTATTCCAGGTATATTAAAGAGCGACCAAGCATCATCTAAGAATCTTAACAGCAGCAAATTGTCTTATTTGTAAGAAAAAGAATATTTCTCAAATCATAAAGAGGGATACTACAAACACAGAAAAGGGTCCTTCTATGTTGCTATATACTACTACTTATTTTTCCTTTCTGTAGCTGCAAGGAGGCTCAACTATGGAGGAACAGAAGGGTGTCGTGGTATGCAAAGAAAAAGAGAGAACTGAGAATGGGGGAAGAGACCCTTTCATTGTCCAAGTCAGGACCATCAGGGGCTTTTTGACCAAGGATGGCCCATCCCACATTAAGATGGAGTCAGAGGACAAAATACACCAATGCTGGGATTCTCAAAGGCAGGAACTCTTGAAAAGAACAGCTGGGTTTCCATCTCTTTTGGAAGAAGATACCAAAGATTTCCTGGCCTCCATGGGAAGAGTCAAGGAGGATCTGCAGGAGGGGAGCTCTGGGAAGAACAGAGGGAAGGCTGTATCCCAAAGAGATATGAACATCAATCGAAAAGTTCAGATGGGTAGGAAAAAACTGGATTTCTGCATGAAAGTTAAGGCTGAAGAGACTTTGGAGGAAGTTGATCTGGAGAGCCAGAGGCTCCTGTACCTTAAGCAGTTCATCCCACAGGATGCCGAAGAGGTATTCAGTCCCCAAAAGCTTTAAAAAAGGAGAAAATTGGGGGGGGGGGGGGAGATGGTAAGGATTTATTATAAAGATACTTTTTCATTATTGTCATAACTGTGAATGGTTGCTAAATGGGGACTACAGTCACTGTTTCACTGACCTTATTGCCAGCCCCAATTATGGTCTATCTGTACTCTTTCATTTCAAGTAATATTACAATCCTACTCTGCCTAATTTTGTACTTATATAAAAACAACTAATCCTCGGATTAGGAAGGTGTTTGGAACTGGAATTTTTCTTTTTTCCCCTTTGTTCAGTGCCATTGCAACTTTGAATAATTGCTGTCATGTGAGGACTGCAATACTTTGTAAACCAAATTTTCATACAATGCGTTTCTATTCAATCCATTTTTCCCTATTTACGCTCCTTGCAAATACTGGAGTCAACCTCACATGGTATTAAACCAGGGGTCCTCAATCTTGGCAACTTTTTAAGATTTGTGGACTTCAACTTCTGAGAGTCGAAGTGTACAAGTCTTAAAGTTGCCAAGTTTGGAGGCCTCTGTATTAAACCAAGGCTTTAAAATATTACTATGTTATAAATTCTAAGAACGATATCCAAAGATTTAAAAAGTAATAAATGATTACAATGGGAAATATATATTAGAATTAATGTCTTTGCAATAGAATGTACAAAATGTTAAAAACACCTACTTCAGAGAGGATAACAAAAATTTGAGTCTGGAAGGCTGAAGTGACAGTCACAGTCACACCTAAACTGCTATGATATTCATCTACTCAACATTTCACTTAATGATCTGATCCTTGGAACAGAACAAGGATTGGTTGCAATCAGCAAACCCAAAAAGGCTTGTGGGAGGCACAGCTGCACAGGATTTGCTCCTAGTGATTACTAGAGGCAGGAGACATTTGATATTTTTAATAGAATGTTTGTTAAAACTTTTAGATTAGATAAAAAAAATCAGATAGAAAGTGAGGAAGAAAAGGGGGAAAGAAATAGAAGAAAAAGTGTGACAAATAGGAGGGGAAATTGAAGAATAATGGAAAGAAAAATGATACAAAGAAAGTGGCTTCGGATATTTTTCACAGCAGTCCACAATTGTCACCAGTGCACAATTGTAATACAGATCCTGACTTACTGTGCTCCATACAAATGGATAAACATCCATTTCAGATAGCTAAAGTGGAAAAACATTGAAAAACTGTCCCAAAGGCGCTTTTTCAAGAGGCAACTGGACTTTTGTTAGTCTTTGAAAATGTTTTGCTTCTCATCCAAGAAACTTCAGCTGAAGAAGCTTCGTGGATGTGAAGCGAAATGTCTTCAAAGGATAACAAAAAAGTCCAGTAGCCTCTTGAAAAAGTACCTTTCGACAACCATGACCTGGATGTCTGAGAATTTCCATAATAGACATTGACAACTATATTTTGAGACCTTTCAGTTCTGATTGTTTTAGAATTATATAAAGCCCATTTTTCTAACCAACATTCCTGGTGGAGTAGAGAAAAACCTTTTGGTTCCATCTCCCCCAACTGGTTTGAGCATTACTCATCTTGGAGGGCATGGAAAGCATGCCTGGTGGGTACCTTCTTCAGGACTTCTTTGAGTTGAATCAAAGTTGCTTTTCCTTTTTCAGATGCCTCAAAACCTAGAGGATACGAAGCTAAAAAACCCCAGATTCGAGGAAGAGGCCTTTGAGATTGTGAAGGTAAAGGTTCCTTGGAGATAAATCAAGAGAATGATGAGGAGGCCAACTGACCAGGTAAGGATTCAGAATGTCAATCATTGCAAACGTTCATGGGGTGCTTTGAGCCAAAGGAGTTCTCACTATTTAAAACCCAGGGAAGTGCCAAGCATCTTGCAGAACAAGTTGGTTGCTCAGTCCTTTACATCTAAGGATCCATCAAGCCAAATATCATTTTCTGGAGAGGAAGAAGGTCCCAGTTTCCATCATAGAATTGTTGATTCCTAGAAACTTTGGTTGAAAGGATCAGATTGCAGAAGATGCAGGAAAAAAAACCCTGACTGCTAGAAAATCTAGTGACCTGCTGCCAGTTGAGCATATAATATTGAACTAGCTGCCCCCCTGTGTTTCCAACTTCTGTCAGGTGGACCCATAACTTGATGGATTGATTATGTGCTATCAACTCAATATTAACTAATAGCGGCCAGATCGATTTTCTCTATGACAAGATCTGTAATCTTTTGGTATAGGTAATGTAGTCTTACATTAGAAAGAGGCTAGGAAATCTAAACCCTTGCATTGGGTGGGAATCCAAATTCAGCCACCCCCAGAGAGCTACCTAATTTCTGCTTGGCCATAATGAAGGGAAGCCGCCCACCCTTCAGGCCCATTGATTTATCTGTCCTATTGCACAGATTGATCAGGAATGAAGGATTCTGGGAACTGAAATGTGGCCATCAAGGGAAATTGAACATCTGTTCTAAAATGGTGGGATGGATCAAGTGGTATTTAAAAAGTTAGTGAGCGAGCCCATTAGTTGTTTAATTTAAAAAAATGTTTTAAGGAAATCAGTGTCTTACTGATATGTGAACTATTTTCTGTTACTTTAAAAGAGAGTCTTCTTGATCATGAGATCCTCCCAAGCTGGGGGTGTTCATAAAACCATCAAATGAGAATGCTTGAATGTGGGTGTCAGGTGAGGCTCCATTCAAAATCCAGGAAAGAAAACCTTAGACTCCATTGTTTTAGAGAAAAGGACTTTTACTGAAAATTGATATGATAGCATCAGATCTAAGACAATAGGCACGAAAATCACATATAGAAAGTTATGTCATGTTCCCACCCCCAATCATTCAAAATGACCATCCAGTCTGAGGTGTGCATAACATCATGTGGGGCATCTTCAGGTGGTGTTTCAGACATCTGGCTCGCCATGGCACTTGACTGACCATGGATAGATCCGAAGCTGCAGCTGCGTAGTAAGCAAGTAAGCATAGTCAAGAAAATTTTCCCAAGTTTTACAGTTCACTCTCCAAGTGGGAAGATCTGAAAAAGCAGATGAATTCCACTGAAAGGAGTCAATAAATTTTTTTTCTCATTTTCTGGAATTAAAGGTAAAGCCATAAATCCAACAGGGGCTCACAGGCATTCTGGAAATAAAGCCAATGAATCTTTCCTGCTTGAACAAGACGACCAGAACTAAAACGAAGCAAATTTCAGTGGGGAGGGGGGGAAAGTCAGAATTAAGAGGAGACAGAGATAGTGTGCAACCATCAGTATTCTGGATATTCAACGAGGGAACATTCCCTCAAGAAAAAAAAAATAACTGCTCAGAAACATGGGATGTTTCAGTTGGAAAAACAAACCTCATGAAGAACAAGCGGATGCATATCGCAGAGAAGCCATATAGAAGCAGCAAAGGTTTCAAGGCAAAGTGTGTGAGTAACATTGCTATTAAATGAATCTGGCCTCCCCATTGGCTTTGCTTGTAAGGAAGTCACAAAAGCTGATGATCACCTCAACCTGGGATACTGTCACCATCATAAATATGAACCAGTTGCCAAGCACCTGCATTTTGATCATATGACCAAGGGGATGCTGCAACAGTCATAAGTGTGAAAAATGGTCATAAATCATTTTTTTAGTGCCGTTATAACTTTGAATGGTCACTAAATGAACTGTTGTAAATTGAGGGCTAGTTGAGATGGCCACAAGTGAATAGATCAGTAGATCAATATCTGTAAGGGATGTTGCTCTGCGATAGGAGCCACAACCTTCCTGAATATGTTTATGGTGAATTCCTGAATATATTTGTCCTCTGTAGAGGATTTGGGAGAGGCACTGCAGCCTTACAGCAAACCTATTCAGTAGGAAATATGGGTAGCAAAAAGGGATTTTTTTTTTCCATAGGCAGTTAAGCTCTGATGATGATGGTGGTGGTTAGCATGCCGTATTGCAGGCTAACTCTGCCCACAATCTGGAGTTCGATCCTGACTGGCTCAAGGTTGACTCAGCCTTCCATCCTTCTGAGATTGGTAAAATGAGGATCCAGTTTCCCTCTGTAAGGGAGAAATATGCTGACATTGTAAACTGGTCAGAGTGTGCTGAAAAACGCTATGGGGCAGTATATAAGTCAAAAGTACTATTGCTATAGGCCAGAGGTCGCCAAACTTGGCAACTTTAAGACTTGTGGACTTCAATTCCCAGAATTCTCCAGCCAGCATTGCTGGCTGAGGAATTCTGAGAGTTGAAATCCACAAGTCTTAAAGTTACCAAGTTTGGGGACTCTGCTATAGGTCCACACCCATTCCTCTTCTTTGCCATTTTATCAAGGACTGCTCCTACACGTTACGTATCTCTCCTGTGATTAGATGAGACTGTCCAGGTGTGGCTTTTTTGACTATACCTTGTTTTCCATGAAAATAGTTAGCAGTCCTAATATGCTTCAAAGTTTCTAAAATGAAACTTAAGGGTTTGTTCTAAGAGCAAAACTTGTTAAGCTTGTAAAAATGTTGGAAACAGCTCTAAAACCATGAGGTAGTGCTGGAAATATTGTATATTTTACTATTTTGCTACACTGAGTTTGTAGGAAAAAGAATGTACATTGTAGAAATAAAATTATCGTTACTACTGCTGTTCAAGAAATTCACACTTTCATTTTTTCCCCCCTCAGTCCCGTTCATTTTTCTCCCTTGAAAAATCCTCCAGATCCCCTTTTAAGCCTCAACCGGCAAATTCTCATCAGATGAAAAGCTCAAGCTGATTTTGGCTGGATTGAGAAGCTAACCATAGTGACTTGGCTTAGAATTGGGATGGGAGACTGTTGAGGTAATTCCCTGTTGGGAGAATGAGCGCACGCAGGGAGACGTAGTGAGAGTAGTGAAGAATAACACACAACTAGCACACAGATACACTGTATAGTAAAATGTAGGTTTTACTTCAAGTAAAACGGTTAAGCGAAATTCAACAAAACAGTCCAAGTCATTCACAGTTATAGCAGTCATTTATGTAGTCCAGGGATAATCCAAATATCAAAATCCAGTATCAAAAACAGTTCAGTAACAGACATACATCAAACCCAAGAAGAACTATTATCAGCAACAGGGAAAAATGTAGGAAGGGCAATACTCTCAGCAACAAGAGAACAGAACAGGACAACCCAGGTTTCTGGCTCCATCTTATTGCCGTTTGAGGAACCACACTCAATTACAATTTTAGCATTCCCTTAAAGAGACAGTATTAAAATGTCTATCCTGGTTTATATATTTTCCAACCCAGTTGTTAGGTGACTTACATTCCTAACAGAGACCACTAGGAATCCATGGATAAATAGGCTGATCCATATGGACCTTCTGTAGGAGAAAGAATGGCAGAATCTGGGGGCAGAGTTAAAAGAGGGATCAGACTAGAATCACTACATAGCCACAAGCAAACTAAGTCCAACCTTCCTTGAATTCTGTTGACCCGTATCTAATTCCTAGCGCAGTGGTGGCTAACCCTTTTGAGCTCCTGTGCCGAAAATTGCACTCACGAGGCAGCACCCAGAAGGCAATGTGGGCAGGGGGGTTCCCCATGCCCCCTGCACATGTGTGTGCAACTCCCGTGCACCGCACATGCGTGCAAGATCCCCCGTGTACCATACATCTCTATGCACGTGCTCATGTCTCCCATGCACCTCTGCCCTCTGCGCATGCACACCAGATACCCAACAATCAGCTGTCAGGCGTGCGGCACGCGGTGAGGCTCTTCCGGGCGACCTCTCGCATGCCGGCAGAAGTGGCTCTGCGTGCCACTTCTGGCACGTGTGCCATAGGTTCGCCATCACGGTCCTAGCATGTGCTAACTGTTTGTTGAGAATTTTCCTGTGGAGAGGCACAAGCAATAAATCAGTTTCATAGGATTAATTTGACTTCCCTGTGTCTTTCGCTCCTGACACCTTCATCAGCCAGACATCTCTGGATATCACCTGTTAAGAGATGGATTTCTCATCTTACCCCACCAGAAACAAAGAGTCCCACGCTTAACCTGTGCAAATGCAGCCTGAGCTTTGCTCAGTAAAGCTGTAAGATGAAGTCATGGGATCCTGCGCTTAAGATCCAGCTCCTTTGCTTAAGGATGGAAGGGAAAGTGACATCACAACTCTGATGTGGTTTTACTGCTAAGCGACTGTGATGCTTTTAACAACTTGGTTTCTAGGCTCAAAAATGGGTTTTATATCTTTTTAAGAGGCTAGATTTCCCCAGAGACAAAAGGAGCTCATTCCGTGCTTGCCGGTTCCAAACCTGCAGGCCCCAATTGTATTACTACCAATTAGTTCAATTTTAAGTTGGAAGCCCTAGGCAGGTAAGCGTCTGCCTCCAGGTGGAGAGAGAAACTGAGGGGATATGTGCCAATGTGGAGGAGATGCCAGGTGGGTTGGGAAGCATACAGGTGTACGAGGTTGGGTGCAAGGGTGCAAGGGAGGGCAGCAATGGTCGGGGAAAATGTACGGTAGTGTGGGGAAGGTGTTGTGTGGATCAGGGAAGGTGCGTGAGAGATGCCACCTGGGTTAGGAAGGGCGTGTGGGATTGTGAGTGGGTATAAGGATGCAAGGGAGGCTGGCAATGATCAGGGAGAGAGTGCGGGTATGCAGGTGGGCTTGCGAGACAAGACCGAGTGAGTCCAGAGAAGGGCAACAAAAATGGGGCAAGGTCTGAGGGACAAAACGTTATCAGGAGAGATTGGAGGAATTGAATATGTATTGCCTGGAGAACAGGAGGGAAAGAGGAGGCATGATTGAAACTTTTAAATTTATTAACAGGAATGAATAAGGATCTAGACGGCAGTATTATTAATATTAGAGCAAACATCCAGAACACGGGCATAACTCAGGTGGTTTGGGGACTGAAGGTTAAAACGTGAGGAACGGTTGTAGGAATTGGGTATACGTTTGGTTTATTGAAAATAAGGACTAAAGGTGACATGACAGCAGTGTTCCAGTATTTGAGAGATTGCCACAAAGAAGAGGGAGTCCAGCTATTCTCCAAAGCACCTGAAGGCACGACAAGAAGCAATGGATGGATACTAATCTAGGAGAAAACCAAACTAGAACTCAGGAGAATTTTCCTAACCGTGAGAACAAATTAACCAGGGGAACAACTTGCCTTCAGAAGTTGTAGGTGCTCTTAACACTGAAGGGTTTTAAGAAGAAACTGGAAAGCCACTGGTATAAAACGATACCGTTTGCATGAAATGGTACAGGGTTTCCTGCTTTGAGCAGGGGGTTGGGTTAGCAGACTTCCAAGGTCCCTTTCAACTCTGTTATTCTGTGATTTCTGTTATTCTGTTAACCTCAAACTGACAAGAGGGAAGTTCAAAAGTAATGTTAGAAAGTATTACTTCACAGAAAGAGTAATGGAAGCTTGGAACCAACTTCCAGCGGAGATAGTGGGTCAACAACAGTAACTGAATTTAAACACCTGTCCGTCACCAATAAAAATTTAAAAATAAAATAAGTAATAATTAAAATTAATTAATACATTAATTAAAAAGAAAAGAAAAATTCAGAGGGCAGACTCGATGGACCACTCATCTTTTTGCCTGCCGCCAGTTTTCTGTGTTTAATGGTCAGGATGGTGTGTGAGGATATGTGAGTGATAGGTAAATAAATTTATTTACAGGTAGTCCTCAACTGAACAAGAGTTAGTTTAGTGACTGCTCAAAGTTACAACAGCACTGAAAAAAAGTGACTTATCACCATTGTTCACATTTACAATGTCAGTACCATCAAAATTTGGATGCTTTTGCAACTGGTTCATATTTATGACAGTCTCAGTATCCCGGAATCATGTGATCTCCTTTTGTGACCTTCCACCAAGCAAAGTCAATGTTGGAAGCCAGGTAACAGATAACAGATAATCAGAGTTGGAAGGGATCTTGTAGGTCATCTAGTCCAACCCCCTGCCCAAGCAGGAGACCCTACATCCTTTCTGACAGATGGGAGTCCAGTCTCTTCTTGCAAGTCTCAAGGTTTACTTAACAATCATGTTACTAACCTAACAACTGCAATGATTCACTTCACAACTGTGGCAAGAAAGGTCGTAAAATGGGGCAAAATTCACTTTACAAATAAATTCACTTTACAACATAAACTTTGGGCTCAAGTTACGGTTGTAAGTTGAGGATTACCTGTTTTTTTAATTTCTACAACCGCCCATCTCAGCAGGTGACTGTTGTTCATATCTCTGAAAGGCTGACGCAATGGATCATGGCCTGTCTAGTATACTATTCAAATTCTCATTGAGAGTATTGGTTTGTCTGTTTATACCCCTCAAGTTAGACCAAGCAGTATATACCACATGGTTCTGGTATACATTCCACATATTTTTCAAGTTGAAAAACCACCTCAAGGTATTTTAATTACATTGACCTGCTGTAGTTTGTGCCTTTTTACTCTCTAGGAGCACTGTTTGGCTCAGGGCAAAACCCAAAAAAATATATTTAACCCTTACCTCGATGAATGCCATCAAGCGTTTCTTTTACACTGGCGAGGACAATTAGTCCCTGCAGTGTAAAACTTTGTGGAGACAAAACATGGGCTCGAATCTTTTATGGGGGGGACGACGACAAACAAAAGTCTGTTTGAAGAAGGAGCCGTAGGAAACAGTGGAAATAAAAATCCTGCAATAAATTCTAGCTGCACCCCAATGGGGATCAAATGCCGAATTAAGAATTCAAACAGGAATGCTTTCAATTCAATTTAGGGCCTGGAAGATGATGATAACTTACAGGCCCCAAATGCAATTCTTCCCAGTTGTATTGATTCCTCTGGTTCTAACAGATATTCATTTATTTTTATTTATTTATTTGATTTGATATGTCAGTTGGTTACAAGTTACTAGGTATAAGTATAAACTTGAGTAAGAATACAGGAAACAGGTATGAATAAATGGGGACAATAGGACAGGGACAGTTGTCAGGATTGTGCACTTATGCACGCCCCTTACAGACCTCTTAGGAATGGGGTGAGGTATCTTTTTTTCACCCTAGAAACAGGCAGTAGAACAATGGATAGGAAAAACAGATGGAGTTAGCAGATATGGCTAAACTAACTACTTTAATTAAAGTTAAAAGTGTATAACAGTTTTGCATCTACTTGGTAACTGCTTCTAGACTTTGTGCTTTAGCAGGAAAAATAAATAAATTCTGACTTTGGGATTTACTGATTGGTTTATTGTGATAGAAACAGCTAGTATATACTAAGTATGTAAAAGAAAAAAAATGAGGTTACATTTTATTATTTTATTCTACGTTGGAAGTTAGTGCTTTATTTTCTTCTTCCCCCCCTTCCCCTGCTCTTTCCTTCCTCATTTTCCTTCCCCTTTCCCTATTATCTGTGCTTTCATTGGTATGTTATATTATGATAATTGCAATTAAAATTATACAATAAAAAGTTTTAAAAGTTGGTAGAGCATTAGCCGACTTCCATCAGGTTCTCTCTATTATTCCCAATATCAGTAGGTTACAACCAACCTAAGCAAATTGTTACTCAAAGAATAAGACATAAGGATTTCCAGATTGGAATTTAAAGACTCCCTCAACTGGTTAGAATTTGGATAAATGGGGACCAGCAACTTATTTGCTAAATCTAACTTTCCTTAAGCTGAGAATCACAATTTCTAAATTATTCCATCTGTCCTTCTTTAAGGCAGGTAAAGTAAAATCCTTGTAGCTGGTAGTATTTGTCCATGTGCTGATGAAGAAATTAAACCAGCTCACACACATTATTACAATCTAAATTTTATAGAGACATTAAGTCAGTAGAATCCCTTTATTGCCTTTGAAAAAACAACGTCCACAGTTGCTTTTTGAAAGAGCACTTTTGGGACATCTATGACATGGATAATTGAAAACTTCCATATACAATCACCTGAGTAACAAATGTTAATAGAGAAGTGAATTGACTCTGTGTCATTCTGCTGATTGTTAGTATATTATTGTATCTCAACATGCAATGGAGCTCAAAATTTATGTTGCTAAGTGAGAAATTTCTTAAGTCAGTTTTGCCCCGTTTTACTTTTATTCCAGATTTTTATTTTTATTCCAGACTTTTATTCCAGATTTGTTAAGTGAAACATTACCCTTAATTAAATTAGTAACATGGCTGTGAAGTGAATCTGGCTTCCCTCTTGCTTGTCAGAAGGTTGCAAAAGGTGACCCCTGGGACACTGCAGCTGTCATAAATGTGAAACAGTTGTCAAGCATCCGAATATAAATCACATTGTCATGCCCCTGGTAGAGACTGATTCTGAGGGAGAGGAGGAAGGACTGACAGGGATGGAAGTGCGGAGGTTGTAGAGGAGGCTGGAGAAGAGGAGAGGCCAGCTGGGCAGTCAGAGGAGGACCCAGGCCCATCCCCTATCCATCCTAGGGCATGCAGGGAGGAGAGGATAAAGGAGAGATGTTGTCCACTCGGGAGGAGAGGGCCTTGATCCTCTTCATGGGCTGCAGCTGTGACAACTGAATAAGAGGTCGGACCTGCGTACGGGCGAACGCTGGAAACAAAGTGTGGAAATATCTCTAGTTGATGGTTTCTCTCTGAGTTTGGCCTCCTTCGTGTGTGTTATATGTGGACTTCCTCTAGCCCTTATCTTGCCTGGTTTGTGTTGCTTTTTTTCCTTGTGTTGTAGCTGTATGGGAGTTTTTTGTTTTTCGTCAATATTCGGAGCTTGGAAGCAAAGTGAAGGGGCTTCATCTCTTTTCTGTGACTGTGTTTGTCTTGTATCCCACCCTGGGTCATCACACACCTGATGCTGCAATGGTTATAAGTGTGAAAAATGGTCATAAGTCACTTTTTTATTTTATTTGTTTGTCAAATATGTACAAGATAACAAGCATAGCTATGAACATAAACATGAACAAAGGAAGTAAATACAGATAAATGGGGTCAGTAGGGAAGGGATAATAGGCACTCTGGTATGCTTATGCACGCCCCCTTTAAGGACCTCTTAGGAATGGGCTGAGGTCCACGGTACAGTTTGAGGTTGAATCTTGAGGGGTTGAAGGCTTTCCAGGCACTGACCATTCTGTTGCTGAAGTCGTATTTTCTGCAATTGACTTTGGAGCAGTTTACCTTGAGTTTGTACGATTGGTTGCCCGCGTATTATTGTGGTTGAAGCTGAAGAAATCGTTGACGGGCAAGATGTTATAGTGGACAATTTTGTGAACTGTACATACATCGGACTGCAGGCGGCGCAGTTCCAGATTGTGCAGGCCCAAAATTTTGAGCCTGGAAGCATAGGGAATTCTATTGTGAGTGGAGGAGTGGAATACTTTTCAGTGCATTTAAACAGTCACTAAGCGAACTGTTGTGAGTCAAGGACTACCTGTATTTGCTTCACTCTGGTTTTGTTCTTTTAAATTTTGTTAGTGATCAAATAACTCTTATTGATTGATTTGACCAAATGGGACATTATATCACTCTTTGTTACACTGCTTGTTTGCCTCACAGTGTCATTCTGCTTATCCGTTTGGGTAAGTAAATATTGATTTACAATTGAAGTTCGTTTGCCACGATAATTATTTTCTTGTTTATGATTGATAGTTTTCGTAGATAATTACAAGTACATCCAGCCTTCTGGTAAAAAGAAAATTGTCAGCCTCATTCTGCCACGTGGAAAGAAAGGACGAACATCATGGACAAGAGATGACCACAAATGTCGTCGGGATGCGGCAAGGAGGAGGAGAGAACAAGACACAGAGGGGGAAATGTCCATACGTCTCCAGAAAGACAGAGAAAGGCACAGAATGAGGAGACAACCAGAGAGGGAGAAAGAAAGAGAAGACCAACTTGAGAATATGTGGCAAAGAGCAATTAGTGCGAGAGTTGCTGAACACCACAATGCCCGCCTTCAACAACAAGACCTCAACAGAGAAAGAACAACACAGCAAAATGCATGACAGATACGGCTTCAAAGGCTGAAAAAGTGGGTACAGTGTCTGTTTGTGTGGGATAGAATATAAGGGTGCTGCCTTGGCTGGTGTGTGGAAAGCTGCATGCGTGTGTTAGGTGCACGCATGTTAGGAGTGCGCACGCGCATGTGCGATCACAGAACCAGTAGTGGAACAGGTAGGATCCCACTGCTGCTTTATTTGTTCTCTTGGACAAATTGATCAAGGAATGAAGAATTCTGGGAAATGAAGTGTGGCCATCAAAAGGAGACTGAATTTAGCCTTAGTGTGGTTTCATTGGCTTGGACCCAGCAATGGTGGTTTGTTTAATTTAGTGTGCCCATTAGTTATGTTTAATTAAAACAAACATTTTAACAGCTTAATGATATGTCAACCATTTTCTCTCACTCTAGGAGATGATGTCCTTGATGTTGCAGTCCCCCCAACCTGGAGTCTTTAGTAGATGCTGAAGGCCATCATATGAGGATCCTTGAATTTGGAGTTTCTTAGCTCAAACAGCAGGGAAGATTAGATGGCCTTTAAGAGACAAGGTCAACTGGAAGAGGGAAAACGAGGAGTGTGAGGAGACCTTCCATCAGCCTAGAAGAGAAATAATGGCTACAGAAACCTGGTTGTTACGCTGATGTATTGACTTTTATTTTTTTTAACACACTTTATTAGTCTTTTACTTCTTTTAAAAATACTCATAACAATATTGTAGCATTTGTCTTGTACATTTTTATCTTTTGTGCAAATTTACAATTATATACATTGTTATGTGATTATATACATTTATCAATAAATAAATGTATAACTTAAGGCTTGTCTTAAGTTGCCTTATATTCTATCTGTCTAGATTCTATCCAATTATACCACATATCCCACATTTTATAGTATTCAGACTCTTTATCTTTTAACATTAGGGTCAATTTGTCCATTTTAGCACAATCCATAATTTTTTGAATGACCTATTTGTCGGAGGGTATACTATTGTGCTTCCAGCATTGCGCATAGGACATTCTAGCCGCCGTTAATATATGTAATACAATATATTTTAATTTTTTTTTGTATTTCTTTTTGAATATTCCTAACAGAAATAGTTCCAGTTCCAACTCTATTTGCTCTTTAACAATTTCTTGAAGGCATTGTTTTATTTTAAATCAATATTTTTGAGCCTTTGGACAGGACCACCACATGTGATAAAAGGTGCCTTGTTTCTTTCTACATTGAATTTTCTCTACATTGAATTTCATTTTGTTAGATATGGCTGTTCTAGTCTGTCAAGTGTTCTAGTCTATCAAGTGTTCTAGTCAGTGTTCTAGTCTGTCAAGATCCATTTGGATTCTGAGCCTATCTTCTTGGATGTTAGCTATTCCTGCCAGCTTAGTATCATCTGCAAATTTGGTAAGTTCCTCTTCTATTCCCTCATCTAAGTCGTTAATGAAGATATTGAAGAGTACTGGGCCTAAGAGGGAACCTTGTGGCACCCCACTGCTTACTTCCCTCCATGTAGACTTAGACATGTCTAAGTCTAAGGACTACTCTTTGAGTACGGTTTGTCAGCCAGTTGCAAGTCCATCTAGTGGTGGTGCTATCTATTCCACTTTTTTTCTAGCTTACTAAGAAGTAGGTTGTGGTCTACTTTATCGAATGCCTTGCTGAAATCTAAATATATTATGTCGACAGTAGTTTGCTGGCCTACTAATTTAGTCACTATGTTGAAGAATGACTTAAGATTGATTTGGCATGATCTGTTCTTAACAAACCTGTGCTGACTGCTAGTTATTACTTCTCTTGTTTCTAGATGTTGGCAGATCTGTTTTTTTATTATCTCCTCCAGTATCTTCCCGCATATTGATGTTAGTTTCCTAGGTCTGTTTTTTTTCCCTTTTTTGAAGATGGGAACCACATCATCTCTTTTCCAGTCCTCTGGTAGTTCCCCAGTGCTCCAGGATTTTTGAAAGATACGGTGCAATGGTTCTGAGGTGATCTCTGCCAGCTCCTTTAAAACTCTGGGATGTAATCCATCAGGCCAGCTATCTGCATGGAATATATATATATATATCCTTCCATTCCCCACCACCCAGTCAGAGCTGAAGAAGCCTTTTGGGTGAGAAATGAAATGTCTTCAAAGAAAAACAAGAAAGTCCAGTTGCCTCCTGAAAAAGCACCTTTGGGACATCACGACCTGGATGACTGAGAATATCCATGGATAATATAGGTTCACCTTTTGATTGTGGGGAGGAGCCACAGGGTCCTTTTTGGCTTTGTCTCCCGCCTACACCAGTCTTGCAACAGTGGTGGGATTCAAAAAAATTTTCTACTGGTTCTGTGGGCGTGGCTTGGTGGGCGTGGCTGGGAAAGGATACTGTAAAATCCCCATTTCCCTTCCCGCCCCACTAACCTGCTTTCCAGCTCCATTCTCCTGTGCAGGGCAACAAAAGAAGACCCAGGCAATCAGCTGGGACTCAGGAGGCAAAGAATAGATGAGGGAGGAGCCAGTCAGAGGTGGCATTTGCTGGTTCTCCAAACTCCTCAAAATTTCTGCTGCTGGTTCTCCAGAACTGGTCAGAATCTGCTGAATATCACCTCTGTCTTGCTGGTGCAATTTGAGAGTTGCTTTTCCTTCCTTTCTTCTTTCCTTCCTTCCTTACTAACTTGAGGTGGGGGAACCTCCCTTTGGATTGTATTAGCTTTTTTGGCTGTTGCTGCATGCTACTGGCTCATGTTTAAGTGATCTTCCATTAGGAGTCCAAAGTCCCTCTCACAGTTACTGTTTTGGAGCCAGGTTTCAGCTCATGAGAGAATACTTTACAAAGCAACTTGAAAGAACAAATACTAGAAATTCAGAAGGGAGTCTTTCTATTTGTTGCATTCATCCGCAGTTTTCATTCCGGTCCACGCTTCTGGCGGGAGCGTGAACCGCTCCCATTGGTTGATGCCGTTTGACAGCCGGCTATAAAAGGAGCTGTCAAACGGCATCAGCTGTTGCCGCCAGCTGACTGCCTGTTAGCCCAGCAGCCACGGTAACCCTTTATTCGTTGTAATAAAGTTACTAGACTGTTAGCTCAGTAATTTGTCTGCCTCAGTAATTACCGCCGCTCTACAACACTGGCGACGAGGGCAGGATCCGAATAAGAGGCGGCCGGACAAGAACAGCTGAGCTCAGTCACTTTCAAAAAGAGCCGAAGCCATTACAAGCTGACTGTCACAGCCGCAGGCACTATTTCGCGAGCACAAAATTCAACCTCCCCGTTGAGACAGACACCGCCGATACGAGATGACTTCAAACCTTGCGTTCCCGCCTTTCAGACCGATGGCTGAGACTTGGGAGTCGTATAGGAACTGTTTTGACTTCTTCCTGGACGCTATAGACCTCGCTGAAGCTACAGCCCATAAGAAAAAGTCCTATTTCTTAAAGTTTTTGCGGAGCCGCAGTATTTGACACTTCCACGACGTTGGTAGCTCCGCGTTCTGTCAGGGATATCCCTTGGGGGGAGTTACAAGAGATCCTTTCCAGTCACTATTCCCCCAAGCCATCTTAAATTGCAAGGAGGCATGCCTTCAGGCCACGGATTCAGGCTGAGGGAGAGACTATCAGTGAATATATGGCTGCCCTGAGGTCAGCTGCCCTACATTGTGGATTTTGAGACTATCTGGAGGATATGCTTTTAGACCAAATAGTCTGTGGAGTCAGGGACTTAAGGCAGCAAAGGCAGCTGTTAGCCAAACGGGACCTAACCCTAGCAGGAGCCATCGAAGAATCACAGGCTGCTGAGCTATTTGCACTGTCTGCAGCAGAAGTCCAGGGAAACCCCATCAGACAGAGTAGCTCAGCAGTCCATTTTGACGAGGTTTCTCCAGAGGAGAGCTCTGAGGAATTGAACGATGTAAATCGCCTCAGACAACAGAAACCCCTTCTGGAGGAAACGAAGCCAAAACCCAACTCCACCCCACCCACCCCCAGCAGCCCATCTGCCTGAGCTGTGGAGGAAACCACCTCAGGGCATCCTGCAAGTTCAGGAATGCCATCTGCTTGAATTACCAAAGGAAGGGTCACTTAGCCAGGGTCTGCCAAGCTGGGAAAACTTTTACGCAGAGGCCTCAGACATCCCCCATCTTTCAAAGGCAAGTTGAAGACTGCTATACCTGTTACCACTCCAATCAGACAAACAAGGGCTCTAACAAAATCAGTATTTTTGTTTCCCTAGAAGGTAAACCCTGCAAGATGGAAGTTGACACAGGCTCTGCTCTATCCATCATTTCCTGGGAGACCCTAAAGAGACTACTTCCAAGACTATCAAAGAAGAAGCTCCTCGACTGCTACCTTACTCTGCGTGATTACCAAGGCAGAACCATCCCAGTCCTCGGAAAAGGCAAGTTTTTTATTCAAACCAAAAAAGGTCACTTGCCTCTAGTTGTAGTGGATGGTGCCCTCCCTAGCCTGTTAGGATTAGACTGGTTCCCTGCTCTTGGCCTCAAGAGGCACCCACTCTATTTTAAATACTGAAGTGGATACCTTATTCAAGGACGATGCTGATGTATTCAGCGAAGGGTTGGGGTGTTGCTCAGGCACCCCAATATCATTCAGTGTAGATCCTCAGGCAATACCAATCCACCTGAAGCCTCGTAGAGTGCCCTTTGCAATACGCCCCAAGTTGGATAAGGAACTAGACAAACTAATCAAACAAGGGGTATTGGAGCCTGTGGACTTTGCGAAATGGGAGACCCCCATAGTTACCCCACCTAAAAAAGATGGTAGCATGAGAATCTGTGCTGATTATAAGACCTCCCAGAATAAATACCTACAAATCAGCACCTATCCAGTCCCCGTCATACAACACCTTTTGCATTCTTTTGAGCCTGGGACTATTTTTGCAAAACTAGATATGTCATAGGCCTATCAACAGTTCCCTGTAGATGACCAAGCTGCAGAACTACAGACCATAGTAACACACAGGGGCGCTTTTAGGTGCAGGCGCCTCCAGTTTGGCGTGAGCGTAGCCCCTGGGATTTTCCAATCTTTAATGGAGAGGCTATTCCAAGGACTCCCAAGCGTCGTCCCCTATTTCGATGATATTTTAATTTCAGCCATAGACAAACCACAATTGCTACAAAGAGTCAGAGCAGTTCTTGATTGCTTCAGACAGCATGGTCTCAAACTTTAAAAAGACAAGTGCACCATTGCCACTAAACAAGTAAACTTTTTGGTCGATTGAATTGACGCCTCTGGTATACACCCAATTGAGTCCAAAGTCAGGGCCATCCACGAGGCACCCACACCTTCCAACAAGACTGAGCTCCAGGCCTTCTTAGGGCTTCTCAACTTCTACGCTGCATTCCTCCCTCACAAAGCTTCCATTGCAGAGCCTCTGCACGGACTTTTGGACAAACAATCCCCCTGCCATTGGGGACCCAAAGAAGCCCATGCTTTCCATGCTGTCAAATCTTTGCTCACCTCCAAAGTGGTACTAATACAGATCAATCAACAGCTGCCTTTAGTTCTAGCTGCAGATGCTTCTCCTTTCGGCATAGGGGCTGTTTTGAGTCATAGACTACCAAATGGCTCTGAGGCACCCATTGCCTTTTTCTCCAGAACCTTTTCTTCAGCCAAGCGCAACTACAGCCAGATTGACAAGGAGGCTTTGGTTGCAGTTGCTTCTGTCAAAAAATTTCATGAGTTCCTCTATGGGCACCATTTTGAATTAATCACCGATCACAAGCCTCTGTTAGGCCTTTTGTCTGGTGAAAAACAAACCCCACAGATTTTGTCCCCAAGGATGACCAGATAGACTTTATTTCAGGCTGCTTATTCATACACACTGATCCATCGACCCGGTAAAAACCTTTGCCACGCTGACGCTCTCAGCCGCTGCCCTCTGCCTGTTCCTGTTGAAGAACCTGCACCAATCCATTCTCTGTTCGAGATCAACGATGTCAATTTTCCCATCACTGCCCTTGACATTGCTATCCACTCCTCAAGGGACAAGGTAATCGCCCAAGTTCTGGACTGGGTGGGAAGGGGGTGGCCAGCAATCCTGAATTCCTGCCCTTCAAGGCTATCTATCTATCTATCTATCTATCTATCTATCTATCTATCTATCTA
>BLBF01000079.1:183258-206116 GCA_015471245.1 Laticauda colubrina | reverse complement strand
ATGAGTAGGATGCCAGGTAGGTAGACAGACAATGGCTAAAATGATGACGATGACGATATGATGATGTCGGTCCTTAAATGAGTCGGATGCCAGGTAGGTAAGATACGGCCCTTCGACAGCCAGGCATCTATCTATCTCTTTGTTTATTGATTTGTCAAAAGCTTACACTACAACAGAAATAAGAATAAACATAAGTTTAAATGTAAGGAATAGGAGCAACAATAGGGGACCATAGGGCAGGGACGGTCGGCACGGTTGGGCGCTCCTGCTGTCGCTCGCAAGCCACGGATTCCCCCCCCCCCCACCCTCTGAACCGGTGCAAAGGCCACCTGAGCTCCGCTCCGCCTCCAAGAGACGCCCTGGCCTTGTTTTTCCCCCCCCCCCCTCCCCCCCTCCCCCCCCCCCTTCCCTCCTTCCCTCCCTCCCTCCCTCCCGTCCGGAGATGGGCGGCGAGACTGCAGCTCCCTCGGGAAAGGGAGGGGGGAGGCGTGTGGCCGGCAGATCCGGGCGAGGAGGAGCGCAGGCCTCGAGGAGAGGGGGGGGGGGCGGCGGCGGCGGCGGCGGCGGCTCTTCCCGCGGCGGAGGGTGGCTGCCTGGAAGGAAGGAAGGAAGGAGAGGAGAGGAAAGCAAGCGGGCTCGGGGATTCCCGGGAAAGGAGAAGGTAGGGCCTTCCTCCGGATCCGGGAGTCGCTAGAACGGCCGGGAAGGAGCGGGAGGGGGGGTGGGTGGGGGGAGGGTGTGTGTGTGGGGGGGGAGATCTCATTTTGTTTTGCCTAACCCCCCCCCCACCCCCCCACCCCCAGCACACAGGCAGGGCAGCTGAGAGGCTGAACGCTTTTTTGCCCTGCAGGTGCAGCTCAAGAGAGGCATTTTTTGCACTTATTTTTTTTTTTTTGGGGGGGGGGGGGGGGGGAAAAGCGGGCGGGCGGGCGGGCGGGCGGCGCGGGAAATCCCTCCTGGATCCGAGATCTCGGGTTCTTTATCCGGTCTCCCTGGTTGCTTTGAGCCGGTTGTGGCTTTTGAAATGAGGCGGTTGTGCGCGTCTGCTGGCGATTTGTCTTGTCTTGTCTTGTCTCTGCCCCCCACCCCCCCGGCCGCCGCCCCCCCCCCTCTTTTCCACCAACCCCGTTTGGGGAGCTCCCAACATTTTTGGGACCAAGTGAGGGAAAGAGATGCCGGAGATCCCACTTGGTTGGTGGCTGAGACGAGCCGGGGGTGGTGGGGGTGGGGTGGTGGGGGGGTGTTGGGAAACCTTTGTTATCCTAGAGGTGTCCCTCCCCCTCCTTTGATTAAAACGATCGTTCCAATCACCATGAAATATATCGATTTGCCAGATTTTTTTTTTTATTATTATTATGATTATGATTATGATTATTATTTTTATTTAGTGCCTGATTGTTGGGCAGAGTTTCCCATCAGAAGAGGATGACATGCTTCCTTTACCGACTGCCTCGTGCAGCAACCAACCATTCGGGGGTGGGGGTGGGGGTGTGGGTAGAAAACCCCCCACCCCTCCTCGTTTTATATCATCTTTGCAATGTTCCCCTCCGGCACCTATTTGGTATTAAATACATTCGATTTGCAGCCCTTCCATTTCATTCCTCCACAATGCTTTGAAAAACAAAAAGAAAAGAAAATCTCGAGACAGCGGAGAGAATGTGCAATAGAGCCTCCACCAATGCCCAAACCCCGGGGTGGGGTGGGGTGGGGTGGGGTGGGGGTAGGTGGCAGAGCAATGGCTTCAGGACTTTCCTAAATGCCCAGAGAGAGTCAGGACCAATTGAAGGTCTTGGGGTGGGATGGGTGGGTGGGATAATGTCTGGGGCAGCTCCCATTCAAAGTGATGACTCTGGGAAAAGAAAACCAGTTTTGTGACCGGTCTTGCATTTTTGTGACTAATTCGCGCATTGACGAGAGACTTTTATCGCGGCGTCCCACGGATCCCATAAATGGCCCCTTTTCTGTCTTCTCCAACCAGCCAGGGACAAACTGGCAGTCAAATTGTGATCTTGCGCTTAGCAACCCTGCCACTTCTCTTTAACAATTAAAGGGAAGTGACATCATAACTCTGACAAGGTCATGTGGGTTGGTTTTTTTTTTCCTTCTCTCTCTCCCTCTCTGCTTAGTGCCCCCAGATGCTTAGCAACTGAGTTTCCAGGCCGAACTGTGGTTGCTAAGCAAGGACTCCCTGCGTATCTACAGTATATTTTTCTCAGCATGGAAATCATTTAACTTGGCCGTTCACTTGCAGCTTGAAGGGAGAATAGGCTGGAATGACCAGGCCTTCAACTAAAACTATTAATCAAATAAAGAGATTTTTGTACCCCTTTGAAAAAGCCAGTTTTCCCCAGAGTAAAAACAAGGAATTTATTTTAGGCTCAGAGAATATAAACTTGCAGAGCCCAATCTTGAGCATGGGAGGCCCGTGGACTGTGGGGAAAGAGAAAAGCCAAGTGGCGTTAGAGGAGAATTGGGATAATTGAAGCACCAGCCTCCATTTGGGGGCTTATTTATTTATACATGCTAGCACACTTTAAAAATTGAAAATGAGAATCTTTATTCTCATGAGGGAATACTTTACAAGTTTTAAAGGAAGCAATGAATGATGGAGATGTAGAAAAAGATCCTTTTAGGTTCCTGGCACATTGTGTAGTCCTCGTAAATATTTCCTTTTTCCTTTCTTTTTTCCCTCCTGGAACTGCAGGCCGGAAAAACAATGGCGGAACAGAGGCTTGTGGTCTCCAAAGAAGCAGGAACTGAGAATGAAGGAAGAGACCCTCTCATTGTTCAAGTCAGGAACACGGGGGACTGCTTGACCAACAACAGCCCATCCTACATTAATCTGCAGTCACAGGAGGAAATCCACCAATGCTGGGACTTCCATTTGCAGAAATTCCTGAAAAGTGTGGCAGTGCTTCCCGCGGCACTGCCTCCCTTGGAGGAAAATGCCACAGACTCTCAGGCCTCTATGGGGAGAGACAAAGAGAATCCACAGCAGGAAGTTTCTGGGTGGTCCAGAGGGGAATCCGTGCTCCAAAGAGATCCGAACATCAGTGCGAAAGCTTGGACGGGTAGAGAAAAGCTGGATTTGTGCATGAAAGTGAAGGTGAAAGAGACTTTGAAGGAAGTTGATCTCGGGAGCCAGTGGCCTCTGCAGCTCAGGCAGCTGGGTCCCCAGGATGCTGAGCAGCACCAGGAGGTATCCAACCCCCAAAGGCTGAAAAAAGAGGGAAAGGTGGGGCGGCGGGGTGGGGAAAATATGTGGGGATTGCACAAAGCCATCAAAATGACTTAAGCTGTGAAATGTGTTACTAGCCATCTGAAGTAGTTTAGTTTACTTTATTGCCATTGCACCTCGTACAACGAAATCAAACACCATCTTCAGTGCACATCATGAAAATAAACACAAACACGCATCATTCACCGTCCACACATTGAATTGAAAACCCCCAACACCGCACCAACACTGCACTATACAGTTGAATTTGATAGAGTTACTGCCCTAGGATAGAAGCTGTTTTTCAGTCTATTTGTCCTTGTTTTTATTATTCTGTACCGTCTGCCAGATGGTAATAGTTCAAAAAAAGGGTGCCCAGGTTGAGATGGATCTTTGGGAATGTTTTGAACTTTCTTAAGGCAGCAGGAGCGATGAAGCTCTTCCAAAGAGGGGAGAAGGCAACCAATGATCTTCTAGGCAATTACATCAACTCTCTGGAGTGTTTTCCTATCTGCCGCTATGCAGTTGGCAAACCATACATGGGTGCAGTAAGTAGCATAGTTTGGGTGTCAGTTTTGGTAGCAAGAGCCTGTATGAAAACAAGGTAATTAGGATAATAGTCTCAGAGCATAAAATACTGGGATTTTTTAAAAAAGGAGATTGTAGGGGATTCTATTCATTTATAGAGATCGGACAGTTGCCCAAAGGAAAATATTTTGTAGCAGATGATTTTGGAGAGGATCCAGAGGACAGCAAAGGCAAAGGAGGATGGTAGGGTTTTTAGATGTTCCCGTTTGGTAGTATTGCCTCAGAACAAAAAAAAAATAAGTGCAATCTTATCTTTGTTATAGAATATCAATGTTTTGGATGACCTGTTTATTTATTTGTGAAATTTATTTGTTGCCTCACTTGCTACTCTAGGTGGCTTAAAACAATAAGAACAGAACAATGAAGGGTAAACATAACAGTAGCAAAATAATAATACAGATAATGAAATAAACAGTGAAAATACAGTAATATGAGATTAAAAGATGGACAAGGGGAAGCAGGGAACACAGAGGGAGAAAGTGGGGTTTGCTGTCAATCTAGTAGCTACCTCCTCAGGCCAATTGGCAGAGCCATACCTTCAGGCTTTTGTAGAAGGATAGTTAATTAGTTGTTAATTAGTTGCGAAGTTTGCAACCCCATGGACAAGTTCCTCCAGGCCTTCCTGTCCTCTACCATCTTCTGGAGTCCATTTAAGCACAAGCTGACTGTTTCAGTGACTCCATTTATAGCTGTTTGTCAGTTGCTTCAGAAAGACTTTCCTGCAAAAGCTTTTAACTAGTCAAACCTTTCCTCTCCCTTAGAGATCCAAAGCATATTCCCCAACCTGTGCTTTCCAGATGTTCTCATTTTTCTCACCCTGAAGTAGATTAAAATGTGCCAGTTGGCGAAGGCTGGAGTTTTAAGCGTCCCAGCTTGGGAATTCTTGATTACCCTTACCATCCTGAATCATTGGGACTCAGGTGGCTTACACATTTAATAAGTTAGCATGTGATTGATCACATAACCAGCCAGCTGTTTAAACTGGATCTGGCATTTTTGTCCTCTTGTCCAGCCCTTCCAAGAACCTGGGATAAACATAGTACTTTAACATTGCGGGTACCATTGCAGGTTATAAGCTGTTCCAAGTAAAGTTGCCTTTTACAATTGACTGATGGGGATTTTGTCAGTGTTTTGGCATTGCACCCATAGTACCTGTTACTGCTTGCTACTTTATCATGCTGTTGTTTGAAGCCAATGCTATCTTTTTGCAGAAGCTAACTAGGTAGTCCACAGTTTCTTCAGTTTTGCTATCTATTGCTGTTTTCTCAATTTTGGCTTTCCATGCATTTGTACTTAAGGCAGCCAGAATTAGCCCCTCTGTTTCTTTGTTCAACTTCCCTTATCTTAGCCTTTATCAGATCTTACTATTATTTGCTTTGCTAATTTTTTATATATCTTTTTCCTTCTTCATTTGGTCTTTCTTATAAGTGAATTTGATCTCTCCAGTAATCAGCAAGCCTTTGTGGTTTGCTGGATTCAGTACATTTTCTTCAGTGTCTGACAGGAATACTTCCAAATGCCCCTTTCTTCTTCTTCTAGTGTTTGGTCCACTTACAACATTCCATGCCCACCTATTTTCCTTGATAAGTAGAATCTGTCAGCATTGCTGCGTGGATAAAGGTCATGATTCATTGTCCTTATTTTTCTGATCTTCCTATCCAGGGCTTTTACTTCAGCTTGAATCCAGTCCAGTATTCCAGCTGTGTATCTAATGACTGGAAATACCCAGGTGTTAATTGCCATGATGGTACTTCTTCACTTCAGAAATGTGTCCATGTCTAACCTGTTTGATTTCATTGTGTTTGATGTTGTGAGCTTGGAGGATATTTGGTTACCAGGTTCAAGGTTGACTCAGCCTTCCATCCTTCTGAGGTGGGTAAAATGAGGACCCAAATTGTGCGGGGCAATATGCTGACTCTGTAAACCGCTTAGAGAGGGTCGTAAAGCACTGTAAAGTGGAATATAAGTCTAAGTGCTATTGCTATCTGTAGACTCTTGTTGGGGTAGCTTGGCAGATATTTTTGATGTTTGATAGGCATGGCTTGACTTATTCAGTATTCTTGACAGAGGAATTAATGCAATGAGAAACACTGCATTGAAAGGATGATAGTAAGTCTTCTTGAAATATTCCCGCCTTGATATTAACCTGTCTCAGTCTCTCACCACTGACCAGCAACTGTGTCTTCCATTGTGCTGTTGATCTTTGCACAAACCTTCTGATATACTTACTCCTGTTATTTCTAGACACTTGAATCATGTGGTGTGGCAGGAGTCAAATGCCTCCTTGTAAACAGTCCATCAACATTTAAGCTGATTTTCCTTCACTTGAAGTTTTCCAGAATCATCTTGTCAGTTAGGAGCTGAAGTTTGTTCCTTTGCTATTTGGGTGGTTTCCTTTCTGCTCAGATGGGAAGAGGTTATTTTTCAACTGGATGCTGTGGACTGCATCAGCGACCATACCCGTTAGCGATTGGAAAGTTGTTGTTAAACAGGTAAATTGGCCTGTAGTTGCCTGGTGCTGCTGTTATTATTGGATCTTTTTATTATTAGGTAGGTTTTACCAGATATTTTCTTCATTTTTCTGCCTTGTGGTTTGTTGTTAAGCTGTTTAGCTTAGGTATAGGACAGTCACATGTTTAAATCAAAACCCATGCAGTTCATCTTCATCTGGTGCTGACCAATTCTTGGTTTTCCTTGCCTTTGCACCACCATTTCTTCTGTTATTAAAAGTTCTTTCATTTCAGCATTTTTTAGTTTTATTCACCACCTTTAGCCAAGCTGTGTTTTTGTTGTATTTCTTTGGGATGTCCCATATCCTGCACCCAGAGCTGCACTTTGTCAGATGTTGACTCATTCACTGCCTGCAGAGGTTGTGGGTTCTCTCAACCTCTAGAGGTTTTTAAGAAGAGATTGGATTTGTTTGGAATAGTTTAGGGTTTCTTGCTTTGAGCAGGAGCTTCAACTGGAAGACATCCAAGGTCCTAACTCTGTTATTCTGTTACTTCTGTCACTTCATTGATGGATTGCTAGAAACATTTTTTGTTTCCTACTCCTTCCCCCTCCTCCTCTTTCTCCTTTTTCTCCTCCTCCTCCCCCCTCCCCCCCCCCCCCCCTCCCTTCTCTTTCTCCTCCTTCTCCTTTCTTCTTCATTAAAAATGCATGCATTTGGCTTGCCTTTATATTTAGCAATTCTTTCCCAAAACACAATATATCGATAGAAGAAAATTCTGCCATAAAGTATCAAAAATCTTTCTCTCCCAGTTCAATTTTTGACTAGGGCTCAGATGGGTGAAACACAAAACTTCTCCCCTTCCTCCTCCTCTTCTTCCCCTTCCCTCCTTTTCCTTCCCCTTTTCCTTCTCCTTACTCCTTCTTCAATGAGCATGTTGTAGGAACCCCATCTTTGTCTGGCAACTTGCACACAAAAAAAGTCATCACATGCAGCCATAAATAATATGGTTCAAATGATTGGGTTTAAGAAGTTACGCAAACATCCTTTCCTGCTCAGTAACTGCCATCGCTCCTCTAAATAGGAAACGAAATGGTTGCTAAACAAACATGTGATCTAGAGATGCTGCGAAGATCTCTGGTAGCTGCTGTTTCATTCAGACAAACTTTTCTCATGCAGCAATGCCAGCAATACTTTCACTCCAGTGTATGTCATCAGGCACAGAAACCTGCGTACATCGGTGGTAAAATTACTAGTTTTTGTTTATTATTGTTCTATTTGGGAGTGGTCCTCCTTGCTTATAAATCTTTGGTTGATTTTTCACAATATGAGACTAACTCCAGTTTCACAGGCACAATATAGTGGCTCTTCATTTGGCTGCTACTTCGGTGAGCAACTATTTGCAAACACATCCATAATAAGCAGTATAAAAACATAACTTTATGATAAAATTGCTGCACCTGAAAATTAATTTTGCAACCGAAAGATCTATTGAAGCCTTTTGAGGCACCTGTCTCTTAATCACATTTTCACTATTATGCATATTAACCTGCTCTCAATTTTACTTTATTTAATTGTTTCTTTGTGTTTATATCCCATACCAAGATATCTTCAAAGAGAAAAAGCTCCAGTACAACCGAAGGAAGTAAAAAGAAGCAAAGGAAAGTAATCAGCCTCAATTTGAAGATGAAGATCATCAAAGCGTATGAGGCTGGGAAGAAAGTGACGAATATAGCTCAAGAGGAAGGCCTGGCCCATTCTACGATCTCCGCCATTTTGAAGGATAAGGAACGAATCAAAGAGGCCACGAAAGGATCATCGGGAATGACCACGAGCATAATAAGGAAGCAAAAACACCTCGTCCACGAGATGGAAAAACTCCTCATCCTCTGGATTGAAGATCAGATACAGAAGAGGCTTCCGGTGAGCCTTTTCCTCATTCAGAATAAGGCACGCAGCATTTTCGCGACGCTGAAAGAACGAGCAGGCGAGGAATGCACCGAAACATTCACAGCCAGCCGTGGCTGGTTTATGCGCTTTCAGTTAAGATTTCATTACCAGAAAACACACAGATTAGGTAAAGCTGACAGAGAAGCTGACAGACAGTTTCCGGATGAACTTGATAATGTTGTAGCAGAAGGCAATTATTTTGCCGAACAGATATTCAGAGTGGACGAAACAGGGTTGTATTGGAAAAGAATGCCGGAGCGGACCTACATACACAGAGAAGCCCAAGCAATGCCTGGGTGTAAAGCATTTAAGGACAGAGTAACTTTACTCTTGGGTGGAAACGTGGCCGGATTCAAGCTGACGCCGTTCCTGATCCTTAAATCTGATCACGCCTGTATGTTTGAAAACATAAACAATGACACGCTTCCCGTTTATCATCGGTTTGATTGTAAGGCCTGGATGACACATGTCCTCTTTGAGGATTGGTTTGCAAATTGTTTCATACCCCAAGTAAAGGAATATTGTTGGCAAGAAGGAATAACGTTTAAAATTCTTCTGCTGCTAGACAAAGCACCCGGACACCCCCTGCATCTCGATAGTCTCCACCCGAATATAAAAGTCGTTTATCTACCCCAAAATACCACCTCTCTCTCACAGCCGGTGGGCCAGGGAGTTATCTCAGCATTTAAGGCCTACTATTTGCATGCAGTGTTTGCCAAAGCCTTTGCCACAGTGGAAGATGAAAAGGTAACCCTGAGCGAGTTTTGGAAAAGCTACAACATTCTGCATTGTATTGAAAACATCGTAGCAGCCTGGCAGGACATTAATGTGAAATGCATGCAAGGGTTTTGGAGGAAATGCTTGAAATGTTTTCCTCTTCTTGTCAACAGTTCTGCAGAATTTGACCAAAACGAAAATGTGGACGAAATAAACAAGAAAATTTTGACACTTGCGAAATTCCTTGATTTAGAGGTCGATGCTAAAGAAGTCAAGAAATGGATAGCTTATGCAGAGGGAGAGCTTTCGAACGAAGAGTTAATTGAACTGAAAGAAGAACTGGAAGCCCAAAAGGTGGTGGAAGAAGAAGTAGAAAAAGAAAAAGAGAAAGAAAAAGAAGAAAAAGAAAAAGAAGAAAAAGAAAAAGAAGAAAAAGAAAAAGAAAAAGAAAAAGTTGTAGAAATTCAGCCCAAAACGTTCAGTCTGAAAAGATTGGCTGGTGTTTTTTCGGGCGTTAACAAAGTTTTATCGGAATTGAAACGTATGGATCCAGATGTAGAACGTTTTAGTAAGGTACATTGGGAAATGAGTGAAATCTTAAAATGTTACCGTGAAATCTATGAAGGGAAAAAGAAAGAAAGGAATGATAAAGAAACCAAACAGAGAGGCTTCCGGAAGGAAGTTACTCCTTCTCCAACTCCACTTCCCTTCCTTTTGCCCTGCCCGTCTACAGAAATACAACACCCGGAAGATCCACAGCCCTCAACCAGCTATGCCAGCCGATTAGCTCTTCCTGAAAATGCAGAAAACTATGAATATTTTAAAGGATTTATATCCAATTTTATGTATGCAGGTACTGTAACTGTAAAATCAAATTTGTTCAGGTGGTGATCTTCATTTAGCAACTGCCTCATTTAACAATTGCAGTTACAATGATGAAGAAAAAATAGTTTTACAACCAATTCTTGTATTTATTATCTTTACAGATCTGTAAAGCCAAGTACGTGGCTTTATATCCATAGGGACACGGTGGCTCAGTGACTAAGACACTGAGCTTGTAGATCAGAAAGGTCAGCGGTTCGGCAGTTCGACTCCCGTTACTTGTCCCAGCTTCTGCCAACCTAGCAGTTCGAAAGCATGTAAAAATGCAAGTAGAAAAATAGGGACCACCTTTGGTGGGAAAGTAACAGTGTTCCGTGCACCTTTGCTGGCCACATGACCATGGAGATGTCTTTGGACAGCACTGGCTCTTCAGCTTTGTAATGGAGATTAGCACCATTCAAGCCAGAAATGACTGTGCAAGGGGAACCTTTATCTTAAAGCAGAGGTCTCCAAACTTGGCAACTTTAAGAATTGTGGACTTCGACTCCCGGATTCTGGGAGTCGAAGTCCACAAGTCTCAAACTTGCCAAGTCTGGGGACCCCTGTCTTAAAGCCAAGGAAATCTTTAGGATAGATACCATGCTGACCATCCTACTTCAGCTTTTCTTTGCCTTTAAAGAGCTGCAAAGGTTGTAAGTACAAGGATTTACTGGTAAGATTACTTTTTCATTATAATAATGCGAATGGTTGCTCAACAAAGCTGCTGCAAAACAAGGACCACAGGTGGTTCTTGACCTACAACCATTTGTTTAAGGGATTGTTCGTAGTTACAATGGCACTGAAAAAAGCAACTTATGACTGTTTTTCACACTTAATGGCCATTGCAGCATTTCCCATGGTCACATGCAAAACAGCCTAAGTTCCTTTTTTCAATGCCGTTGTGCTTACTAAATGAACTGTTGTAAATTGAGGACTAGCTGCAGTAGGGTTCCTCAGAAGAAAATGGGCAGGAGTAACTTACAGGAAAAACTTGTGAAATTTCCTGCCAACTTCCTCACTGGCTTTGTTTACAGCAAGCCCTCGGGGTAAAGTTGTACATGGCATTCACATGACAGCTGCTCCCTGTATCGTCATAATCTGCGCAGATCACGATCTCCTGACTGCACAAGCACTGTGGCACCTTCATAACAGATAACGGATAATCAGATTTGGAAGGGACCTGGTAGGTCATCTAATCCAACCCCCCACCCAAGCAGGAGACCCTACACCATTTCTGACAAATGGCAGTCCAATCTCTTCTTGAAGGTCTCAAGTGATGGTGCTCCCACAACTTCCGAGGGCAAAGCTGTTCCGTTGGTTGATTGTTCTCACTGTCAGAAAGTTTCTCCTTATTTCCAGGTTGAATCTCTCCTTGTTCAGTTTCCATCCATTATTCCTTGTCTGGCCTTCAGGTGCTTTAGAAAATAGCTTGACACCTTCTTCCTCCCTGTGGCAGCCCCTCAAATATTGGACCATTGCTATCATGTCTCCGCTGGTTCTTCTCTTCACTAGACTAGCCAGGCCCAGTTCCTGTAACCGTTCTTCATATGTTTTAGTCTCCAATCTCCTAATCATCCTGGTTGCTCTTCTGTGTACTTTTTCTACAGTCTGAACATCTGGGGCTCAGGAAGGCAAAGAACGGAGTGCGAGGGGAGGCACAGCTCCCCCCCAGCCCCCCCTTTCCCTCCTAGGCCTCAGGGAAGCCTCCTGGGTGAAGCAGTAAGACAGCAAAGGGGATCCCGGCACAGCTGATCATGGGAAGAGCTGATCATCAGGAGGCAAAAAAAAACCCAAAAACCTTTCAGCTTAAGGAGTGACTAGGAGGGGGAGAACACAGTCAGCGATGTTGGGCATGCGCACGATGTCGTGCATACGCGATAAGGATAAGGAGGGGCATGGCGGGCGGAGAATGGAGGAGCCAGCCAGGGACACGATTTGCCAGTTCTCTGAACTGCGCAGAAGCATAACAACCGGTTCTATAGAACCAGTCCGAATCGGTAGAATCCCACCCCTGATCTATACTATTTCAGATAAGTGGCTGTATAGTCTCTTAAAAACCTCCAGTGATAGAGTGCCCATGATTTCTACAGGCAAAGCTGTTCCACTGGTTAATTGTCCTTCCTGTTAGGAAGTTTCTTCTTAGTTCCAGGCTACCTCTCTCTTTGGTTGGTTTCCATCCATTGTTTCTTGTCCTGCCCTCTGGTGCATAGGAGAATAATTTGACCCCCTCTTCTTTGTGGCGGCACCTCAAATACTGGAATACTGTGATCATGTCACTCCTAATTCTTCTTCTTTTTTTTTTAGATTAGCCAAACCCAAAACCTGCAACTGTTCTTCACATTGTTTTAGTCTCCAGGCCTTTGATCATCTTAGCTGCTTTTCTCTGAAATTTTTTCCCAAAGTCTCGACATCTTTTTTTGTACCAAAACTGGATGCAGTATTCCAGGTGTCATACTAGGGTTTTGTAAAGTGGCACTAATACTTCACATGATCTTGATTCTATGCCTCTGTTTATACAACTAAGGATTGTTATTAGCTATTTGGCTGCTGCATACTGCTGGCTCATATTCACTCGGACTCCAAGGTCCCTCTCACAGTTACTGTTCTTGAGCCAGGTTTCACCTAATCTATACTTATGCCTTTGATTTTTTTCCTGCCTAAATGTAAAAAAAAAATCATTTGGTTGGATGGGGCCCATTGTTGGATGGGGCCCAAGTCTCTTTTTGGATCCTGAGCTTGTCTTCTGGGTGTTGGCTTTTCCTGCCAGTTTTGTGTCATTTGCAAATTGGTTTCTATTTAGATTATTTGTAAAAAAAAATCTGCATACAAAATTAAACAATTATTGTAGTGTACAGGTGGTCCTTGGCTTACAACAGTTTGTTTAGTGATTGCTTGAAGTTACAATGGCACTGAAAAAGGTGACTTATGACCGTTTTTCACAGTTATGACCTTTGTAGCATCACCATGATTATATGATCCAAATTCAGATGCTTAGCCCCTGATTCATATTTATGATTGTTGCAGTGACCCAAAGTCCTGGTATCCCCTTTTGGGACCTTCTGACGAGCAAAGTCAATGGGGAAGCCAAGTTCACTTAACTGGGTTACTAACTAATCCGCTTCCATGATTCACGTAAGAAATGGAAGAAGAAAGGTCATAAAATGGGGCAAAATTCACTTTAAAAAATATCTCACTTAACAACAGAAATTCCGGGCTCCATTTTGGTTTTAAGCTGAGGACTACCCGTATTTTAATTGCAAAGATACATTAGCATTGAAGAGATCTGGGAAGCAGAATGCACAAAATTTAGAATTCACCCGTCTCTCTTGCAGGATAAAAACTGTATATAAAATTTAGATGGTAAGCAAAATGTTTAAAAAATGTCCTTTTCAGAAAGGATATCAAAAATTGAACATGGAAGTCTGAATTAAAATTGCCTACCATAATTCTCACCCATTTTGCTTAATTACCTGTTCCTTGGAACAGAATGAGGAGTGGGAGTACTCAGTAAACCATAAAAGCTTTATATGAGGCAGCTGTTAAGGACGTGCACCTTGTGAGTCCTGTAGCCAGGAGAATATTCCAGTATTTGAGAGGTTGCCGTAAAGAGGAGGAGGTCAATTTATTTCCAAAGCAACAGAGGGCAGGACAAAAAACAGTGGATGGAAACTCATGAAGGAGAAAAGCTGGAATTGAGGAGAAACTTCCTAATAGGGAGGACAATTAAGCAATGGAACAGCTTTCCTTCAGAAGTTGTGAACACTTCATTACTGGAGGTTTTTTAAAAAAGACTGGACAGACACTTGTCTGAAATGGTGTATGGTCTCCTGCTTGAGCAGGGGGTTGGACTAGAAGACTTCCAAGGTCCCTTCCAGCTTAATTCTGTCCTAGAGAAATTTCAATAGGGAAGAGTCTTTATTACTATGCTTCAGAGTTGCAGCCATATTTTTTTTTTTTGTCTACTTTGGGGCCCCATCCACCTCTCAGTTCAAAATTGTAGCCCCCAAGAATCTGGAGTTGCCAATCATTCGGACAGAGCTACCTGAAGCTATTTCTATATTTATTTAATGTTAATTAGGTGTGCAGGAAGAAAAATATTTTAATTCGGAAGGCAAATTGCATATATTCTGAATCTGATTTTGCATGAGATTTGATTTGGAAATTCAAACTTCAGAATTGGCTCCAAAAAGTAAGTTTTGTGCATTAAATGTCGAGAATGGATCCATCTCCTCCAACATGTTTTGAGTGCTACAAATCATTGAAGGAATGAGAGCAAGCCTGGTATAAAATTCAAGCAGGTCTTCTTTATATTGAATGAACTTTCCTTCTTTTTTTTTCCAGGAGTCCCAAAGGATACAGTACTAAAACCTCCCAAATTGGAAGAAGAGGCCTTTGAGATCAGGAGAGTAAAGATTCCCTTGGACATAAAGCAAGAGATTGATGGAGAGGCCAATTCACCAGGTAAGGATGCAAAGTGTCAATAATTTCAAACATTTCTGGGGTGCTTTGAGCCAATAGGCTCCTCTGCTCCATTTTGGAAACCAGGGAAGTGCCAGCATCTTGCATAACAACTGCATTTCCCAGAAAACAAGACCTAACCATAAAATAAGCTCTAGCATAATTTTTCAGGATGCTTGTAATATAAGCCCTACCTCAAATATAAAACTCAGTTAAAATTATCAGCCAGATGGATGCAGTTAGTACTGCATTTCCTTGAAAATAAGACCTAACCAGAAAATAAGCCCTAATGTGTCTTTGGGAGCAAAAAATTAATATAAGACCTGGCCTTATTTTCAGAGAAACACAATCGTTGGTTGTGCAGTCCTTCACATCTGATGGTCCAGCAAGCTGAGGAAGGAGGCAGTTCCAGTTTCCATTATGGAATTTTTGATTCCTAAAATTGTTGGTTGAAAAGATTAGATTGCAGTGGATAGGAAAGACCTAGAAAACCTAAAAAACTTGTTCCAGTTGATGTTGGACTAAATATCCCCATGTTTAATGTCTGTCAGATGAACTAAAACAGGTAGTCCTTGACTTACAACAGTTCCTTTAGTGACCATTCAAAGCTACAACGGCACTGAAAAAAGTGACTTGTGACTGTTTTTCACAGTTATGACCTTTGCAGCATTCCCATGATTATATGATAAAAATTCAGATGCTGGGCCCCTGATTCATATTTATGACCCTTGTGTCAACTCATAAAACATTCCTATGTCTGTTTTAGTAGTTGCCATTAAAAAAAAAGTTGGGGGGAGGAAGGAAATCTGGAAAAGCAGTGCAGCAGTTTGAAAGCAAAAGCACATTCCAACTCTTATCTTTAAAAGATTGTAACTAAGATACCAGAGCTTTTGCCTGCAAATATATTTAATTGGAGAGCGTGAATGATGACCCAACCTGTTATGGTGCTCAATTGGAGAATCTGCTTTATAAAACACCCAGGGGGGAGGGGGGAAACAGGGTCACAAGGGACTGACTGTAAATTACGTATGCCAGAGTTGGCTTCATACAGGGCAGTGCCAGTGTGTCACCTCTAATAAGTCCTTTGAAGTTTTCTGAAGTTTGGCTCGAGAATCATGACTTAATTAGGGCAATTGCTGGAATTCTGAAAGCAAGCCAACTCTGGCATGTGTAATTTATAGTCACCTGTGACCCTGTTTCCTCCCCTCCCTCCTGGGTGTCCTAAGGTCATCTGATCCACTTTTGTGATCTCACAATGAGGAAGCCAGATTCACTTAACAACCAGGTTAGTAACATCAAGTGCAGTGATTCACTTAATAACTGTGGGAAGAAAGGTTGTAAAATGGGGCAAAACTTACTTCATAAGCATCTCACTTAACAACAACAAAAAAATTGGTCTCAATTTCAGCCGAGGATTATCTGTAATTTTATAGACTATGAGCCATCAATATTGAGTATTTGTGACTAAATAGTCTTTTGCCATGATTAGATCTGTAACCTAGTTATGATACAGACAATTGAATCCTATATTCAGAGGAGGCCAGGAAGACCAAAATATTGGTCAGGGTAAGAATCCAAATTTAGCTTCTCCCCCACACATCTATTTAATTTCTGCCTGGTTGTAACAAAGGGGAAATTCCCACCTTCTGGCCTTTATCTGTCTCATTGCAAGGAGTGATCAGGAATGAAGGATTCTGGGAACTGAAGTTATATTTATTTTAGTTATGTTACTATTTTAGTTACAAGCTTTTAAAGATAAGAGTTGGAATGTGCTTTCGTTCAAACTGCAGTTTTCTAGGGAAGGCTGAGCTTAGCTGTAATGTGATTAAGATTGGCTTGGAATGTTGCATGGACCCGGCAATGATGGTTTGCATAACGTTGATGGATGAGACCATTCATTGTGTTTAGTTAGGCAGACAATTAAAAACATATTCTAAGTAGAAGTCCTAGAAGAGTCTTCTTGATGATGGGGTCTTCCCGAACCAGAGACTTCAGGTAGATGATGGGAAGGCATTAAATGAGGATGCTTAAATTTGGGATTTCTTAAGTCAGATGGGAGGAGACTAGACATGTGAGGAAACCCATCAACATTAGAATTCATAGCAGGAGTTGTTCAAAGTGGAATTTATTATTGGGGACAATTAGACTTAAATGCTTTTCCGTTTCTCTCAGAATATGACATATGACAGATACACAAGGAGAAGACTTTATGGAAAGATAAAGTAGGAAGTGGGAAGTTCTGAAGAAATAGACATTTGCAAGAATTTGGAATGAGTTAAAAGATTATTTTTCTGGGGTCTGAGATTAAAGGAAAGCCAATAAATCCAGTGGGAGCACAAAGGCACTCATGAAGTAAAGCCAGTGAGGCTTTCCTGTCTGACGAAGATAATCAAGACATAAACGAAGACAATTTTCAGGTTGGGAAAAAGGCCGTAATTAAGATGAACCTAAGATGGTGTGCAACCATCCATGTTCCAAATAATCCACATGTGCAACCAAAGGATAACATGCATAAGCATCCCTGGGGGAAAATTCACAGCAAACCCTCTTTTATTTAACCCCCCCCCCCCTCAGCAAGAGAAAACTATTTGCTCTGAGTATGAGGAATTTTGCTTGGAAGACAAAGCTTATGAAGCCCATGAGCAGAGAAATTACAAATATTCAAATTGCAACAAAGGTTTCAGTGCAAAATCAGATTAAACAGAAGAAATCCAGGAGAAAAGCCATACAAATACAGTGAACGTGGAAATGCTTTTGAGGGAAAAAGGGATTCTAATCAAGCCCCCGAGGATATACAGAAGAGAAGAGCCACATAAATGCTCTCTGCCTGTGGCAATAACTGCATTGGTCAAGACCCCCTCATCAAACATGAGTGGGTCCATACAGAAGAGAAGCCGCAGGAATGCCTAATCCAACTTGGTGGTCCACGAACAGATTCACACAATCACACAAACGCTCAGCGCGTGAAAAAGCTTCTGTAGTGTTTCCATGTTTCATAAACACATGAAAATCCATCTACGAAGAACATCCTAGACGGCCAGGGTTGGTGTTCAGATGCAACATGCAGTTTCAGAAGGATGATATTAGCAGACAGTTGAGAGTCGAACACGGAGGGGCATTGGTAGTTTTTAAAAAATATTGACACATTAAAATGTTTTTAAAATTGACTTGTTTCACATTGAAACTCTTTGTTCAAAGCCCTGGGATTGCAGGCAAGCTAGAAATGACGCTTTTCTGCAATCTTGGTACTTATTGTCCGCTGGGATAGGCAGGTCGGTGGGTGAGCTTCAAAAATTTTAGCAAAATTTTTGGGTTCTCTGCCCGGTTTGCTGGGTGAGCATGGCCATGGCAGGTGTGGCTTAGTTGGCCTGCTGCACCACAAGGGGGAGGGCATTTTTGAGCCTCCGGGATGACGAAAATGGCCTCCCTGGGCTCCAGAGGCTATCTGGAAGCCAGAAACAGGCCCATTTCTGGCCTTCTCAAATTTCTAGGATTTCCCTCCTGCGCCCCCTACACATACCTGCATTCAAAATTGACTGCTTAGGGATTCCTAAAAGTCCCTAGGGACTTTTTTTTTCTAGAATTGCCTTCATAGGTACGGACCCGTTTCTCATCCTGACAGTTTTACCAAGGCCTGCTCGATTATCTCTCCTGTGATTAGATACATTAATCCTGTGGTTAAAATACCATCCAGAGTCATTGAGAGTCAGGTGGCATGCAAATGATATACAAATTTAATGAGTAACAATGCTCTTTTATTTGCTGATATTTTTAAAGAATTTACGATTCCTCAGCACTCTGAATGACAAGAAAACCACTCTGAATGACAAGAAAAAAAATCTAAGTAAAACAATTTAAATTGATAAACTACATCAGTATTTCTTAATCCTGGTAAGCTGAAGATGTAGAGTTTTATTTGTTTGTTTGTTTGTTTGTTTATTTGTCAAAAGCTTACAATATAACAGAAACAAGAATAAAAATAAAGTTTAAATACAAGAAATAGGAACTAATAATTGGGGACAATAGGACAAGGACGGTAGGCACGATTGTGCGCTTATGCACACCCCTTACAGACCTCCTAGGAATGGGGTGAGGTCTTCAACTCCCAAAATTCCCCAGAAAATTGCCTTTGCAAGCAGAAAGAGGTAAACTCAGATTAAATTTTCATCATGCTTCCATTCCACCTCATTAGATTCTTAAAATCTGGATTCCCTTCCTCACAAGATCCTTGAAACTTTTAGAGTGATCTTGATTGACAGGAAAAGTCTGAACAAATAATTTGTGATGGACCTACAAACCAGGCAGGATTTTGACTTAACTGCTGTGTGGTTGCCATCTTGACTTTGTTGATCACACTCTGGGGACATCCCTGTCTTCGATGGAAAAAGTAAGCAGCCCTAATAAACTGAAAATAGTCTAAAATGAAACCAAGGGTTTGTTTTAAGAGCAAAACTTGTTAAACATTAAAATGTTGGAAATAGACTTGGGACCATGAATATGGCAAAAAAAAATTTTTTGCTGTTCTTTTGCTGCACTAAGTCTGTAGACAAAAGAAGGCATAAAAATAAAATTATCCTTATTGGAGAAATACCCACTTTGATTCTCTTCCCTCTCAGTTCCATTTAGTTGTTTCCTGGCACTACCCTCCAGATCCCTTCTGAATGCCTCAATCTGCAAATTCCCCTCAAAGGAAAGCTCAAGCTCATTTTGGCTGGATTGAGAAGATAACCATAGCTATTAGGTTTAATATGAGGATGGGAGACCACCAAGAAACCAGTTAGGGTTATGGTTAGAACTTCTCTTCCTTTGTATTGTCAAAAAATCAGTCAAACAATCAGAATAGAGCTGGAAGTGTCTATGGAGACTCTCCGTCATCCAGGTCCAGGTCATGGTTGTCCCAAAGTGTTGTGGTTAGCCAGCAGCAGGTACAGACAATGGAGGAGAGTGAGGACTCAGATGAGGGGCCAGGACCATTAGGGAGTGGACTGCTGCCTTTGGAGATCGTGGGGGCTGGCAGCAGCGATGAGGTTCCCGAGGAGCCTGTGCCAAGCACGCTTGCGCGCAGGATTGATCGTAGGAGAGAGCAGTTACAGCAACACAGGAGACTTGGGAGTAAGGCTGCAAAGTAATGGCCCCTCCCTCAAGAGGATAAAAGCCAGGTTTGAAAAAGCATTTTTTGCAGAAGGCAAAGAAGCTCTGAAGCTCAGCCTCGTGGACATCATAGTTTGTGTTTGAAAAATCTTGTAAATTAGTTCTTATCTGTGGGTTTTTGGCAGCCTTGACAAACAACTTGGCAAGGCTCGCTCTTGTCGGAGCTAATTAGTTAGAAGCAGCCTTTTACCTAGAAAGGAACAGAATTTGTGATTAAATCTTAAAAGGTGGGTGCTGCTGCCTTTGTGTTTGTTCTCTTGGAACCTGGTTGGGTCAGAACACAAAGGTGCTTTTTTTCAAAAGGCAACTTTTCTTTGAAGATGTTTCACTTCTCATCCAAGAAGCTTCTTCAGCTCTGACTGGATGGTTCCTTCCATTTCCCACCATCCAGTCAGAGCTGAAGAAGTTTCTTGGATGAGAAGCGAAACGTCTTCAAGGAAAAACAAGGAAGTCCAGTCGCCTCTTGAAAAAAAAGCACCTTCGGAAGAGAGGTGGAAGGGACCTTGGAGGTCTTCTAGTCCAACCCCTTGCTCAGGCAGGAGATCGTATACACAGTACAAGGTGGACTTACTTTGCCGTAAACAAACAAAAGTTGAATTTGACAGGTTCCTCTTGTCTACCTCTTGGTTTTATGACCCCATTTGTGAGTTGACAAGCATCCACAGGCCTTTGGAATATGGGTCATACTGCAAATCCCATAGGGCTGAGCTCGTCCTCAAGGAGGAAGGGGCTTTGTCCCTAACCAAATCTTTGGCTAGACAGTTTTCCTGCAGCCCATCTTTGAAAAAACAAAACAAAACCCTGCCACCCTGAAATAATCCAAATTAGTGCCTGATTCTGGACAATCACTTGTCTGAAATGGTATAAATATGATCTCCTGCTTGAGCAGGGACTGGACTAGAAGACCTCCAAGGGCCCTTCCACTCTATTCATCACTAGAGGTTTTTAAGAAGAGACTGGACAGTCTGGACAGATACTGAACAGACTGGATAGTCACTCATCTGAAATGGTATAGGATCTCCTGTTTGAGCAGGGACTGGACTGGAAGACCTCCAAGAGCCCTTCCAGCTCTATTTGGATACTGATTCATCACTAGAGGTTTTTAAGAAGAGACTGGACAGACTGGACAGTCACTCATCTGAAATGGTATAAATATGATTTCCTGCTTGAGCAGGGTTTGGACTAGAACAGTGGTCACCAATCAGTGAGCTGGGGATCACTGGTGATCTGTGAGAAAATGTTGGTGGTCCTCAGAGAAATGTCACCCCCCAAAGCAATTAATCCAGGCTGCGTGGGAACACAAGGCTGCACTGCCTACATGGCCTGTGGGAACACAAGGCTTGCCTTGCAAACAACATGGGTAGTGAGGAGAGGGGGGAAAGGGTGGAGGGGGGTAACTTGCCCCATGCACCCCATGTACCCCGCCTGGCCACTGGGCTGCTTCTTTCCACTTCTTTCTTCTTCTGCTTTTGGTTGCACGCAAGGAAAGCAGCAAAAGTCTTTCTTTCTCTGCCCCAAACTCTGCCAGAAATGAGTCTTTGGGACCCTGCAAGGCATCCTGCTCCAAGAGGCTGCACCAGCAAAGACTCATTTCTGATGGAGTTTGGGGGGAGAGACTTCTGCTGCTTCTGCTGCTTTCCTTGCATGAAGCCAACAGTTTCTCCCTCCCTCTCCCTCCCTCCCTCTCTCTCTCTCTCTCTCTCTCTCTCCCTGAGAACGAAGCTGGAGTTCGTATCCTGCGATCCCAAATAAAGAACGATCAATCGGTAGGAAAATGGGATGGTGGATTTTCCTCCAGACTTTTTTGGGGATTTTTCCCAGGGTCTCTGGTCTGCGGGATTTAAATATATGACTTTGGTGGTCCCTGAGGTCCAAAAGGTTGGCGACCCCTGGACTAGAAGACCTTCAAATGTCCCTTCCCGCTCTGTTCTGACTGGAGATTTTTCAGAAGAGACTGGACATTCTGGACAGCCCCTCGTCTGGAATGGTATAGGATCTCCTTCTTGAGCAGGGGCTGGACTAGAAGACCTCCAAGGACCCTTCCAGGTCTCTTCTAATTGGGATTTGGGTTCTTGGAGAAATCCAGAAATAGGCAAGATGGACCTTCCGCAGCCAGGCACCTCGGAACATCGGCTGGTGGCGAGCGACAAAGGGAGGGCAGCGGGTGCCCCACCACTCACCCCTTCCAGAAACAAAACTTTTCTCCCCCTCCCCTCCCCTCCCCTCCCCTCCCGCTCCCAGCTTTGAAGGTGCCGAACAAAGCCGCCCTCGGGAAGCCGCGCTGGCCGGTGATGAAAGCGCGAAAGAGTTAAAGCCACAAAGCTCCGCCTTGCTAGAGAGGCAGCGCCGGGGAGGTTGCCGCTGCTGCTCTTTCGGCCCTTCCCGTCCGGAGAGGAGAACGGATGGGCGGCGAGGCTGCAGCCCCAGCTGGAAGGGAGGCGTGTGACCGGCAGGTCGGGGCGAGGAGGAGGAGGAGGAGGAGGAGGAGGAGGGAGCGCCGGCCGAGAGGAGAGGAGGCGGCGGCGGCGGCGGCTCTTCCTACAGCCCGAGTGTGGCTGACTGGAAGGCAAGAAGGAAAAACCAGACGGGCGCGGCGGGGCTTCCCGGGGAAGAAGAAGGTAGGGAGGGTCGGGGGAGCCGCTGGAGCAGCCGCGGGGGGGTTTTCCCACACCCCCCACACACACACAGAGATACACTGTTTTTTTTTGGCTCATGGTTGGGGGGGGGGGGCTCCGCCTCCCGTTCACTCGCGCATGGCAGCCCAGAGGCTGAGCGCTTTGCCCTGCTGCAGGTGCAGCTCAAGAGCCCTCGTGGATCTGAGGTCTCGGACTCTTTCCCCCCCCCCCCCGACCCCCCCTCCCGCCGGTCTCCCTCGTGAGGCGGCTGAGACTTCTGGCGGGGGTCTCGCGCCCGCCCGCCCGGCCGGCTTTCGCCACCAGTCTAGTTTTTTGATGGTCGCATTTCTTGCCACGAATTAAAATGAATTAAACCAGTTATTGTGTTCGTATCCTATGTGTCAGTTTGCTTGAGTTTTCTTTCCGTAGCTTTGTTTGAGAGCGTGGGATAAAATTTTCCATCAAAGATTGTCTGTCTGTCTGTCTCTGTGTGTGTGTGTGTGTGTGTGTGTGTGTGTCTGTCTGTCTGTCTGTCTGTCTGTCTGTCTGTCTATCTATCTATCTATCTATCTATCTATCTATGTGTCTTCTCTGTCTCTCTCTCCCCCACCCTACCTACATATTTACCTACCTATTATCTAAGATAACCTGTCTGTCTTCTATCTCTTTCTCTTTCTGTCTCTCTGTCTGTCTGTCTATCTATCTATCTATCTATCTATCTATCTATCTATCTATCTATCTATCTATCTATCTATCTATCTATCTATGTGTCTTCTCTGTCTCTCTCTCCCCCACCCGACCTACCTATTTACCTACCTATTATCTAAGATAACCTGTCTGTCTTCTATCTCT
>BLBF01000079.1:164354-183248 GCA_015471245.1 Laticauda colubrina | reverse complement strand
TCTATCTATCTATCTATCTATCTATCTATCTATCTATCTATCTATCTCTGTATCTTCTCTGTCTCTCTCTCCTCCACCCGACCTACCTACCTACCTACTATCTAAGATAACCTGTCTGTCTTCTATCTCTTTCTCTCTCTCTCCCTCTGTCTGTCTGTCTATCTATCTATCAATTTATCTATCTATCTATTTATCTATCTATCTGTCTATATCTGTGTCTTCTCTGTCTCTCTCTCTTCCCCACTCACCTACTTACCTACCTACTATCTAAGATAACCTGTCTGTCTGTCTGTCTTCTATCTATTTGTCTGTCTGTCTGTCTATCTATCTATCTATCTATCTATCTATCTATCTATCCATCTTTTTTCTTTCTGTCTGTCTGTCTCTATCTATCTCTATCTTTCCGTCTTTCTATTTTTCTGTCTGTCTATCTAATCTATATCTCGTTTACCAACCGATTCGTGCAGCAACCATTTTGGAAAAAAAAAAAGAAGATATTTTATCATCTTTTGCAACCTGTGTGGCAACTGTCTCGTGATCGCTCTTCTGATAATGATGTGATTATTAAATATTTGATTTGTAGAGGCCCCGATCTCATCTAATCAACTCTGGTGGCTCTCAAAAAGTAAAAGTAATAATTAAAAATAAAAGGTTAAACCTAGAGACGCCTCAGCAACATGGGTGGCTAATTAAATGTTTAATAATAATGAATTAAAAATAAACAATATGCAAATTTATCAAAACTATCCATAGAGGTAGCGCTCGCTTTATGACTGCAATTGACCCCTGAATTATGGTCATACATCATGCTGGTTGTTAAGTGGGTCACCGCATGACTGCACCCGATTTTACAATCTGATTTTGCAACACTCTTGTTAAGGGAATCTATTGTCTTTAATAGTGGTGGGTTTTTTTTGCTGGAAATCAGAAATAAATGCCGAGGTTTCCGGCAAAAAAAAAGCATAAATCATAATCATGTGACTGCGGGATGCTGTCAATGGTGGGCTGTTCATGTGACCATGGGGAGGCAGCAGATGTGGAGCTTTGAATGCAGGTCGTAAAGGTCCATTGTAAGGGCACAAAGAGACTGGTCGTAAGTTGAGGACTTGCCCGTAAATGAATTTAACAACATAAAATCCCAGCCAGCCAGCAGCAGAATTCACACTGGAGCATCTCAATACACCCCGGTAAGAACTCCACACTATTGTCAAGATCCCCTGGCACAACTGAGTGGGTTGGGGACCAGTCAAAAGTCTGGGGCTGGCTGTGGGGGGGAGGGGGGGTTAATGACTTCTACCCACAACCATTTGAGCTTGTTGCAATGAAAAAAGAAGTGCTTTGTGACCCATTCCCACTTTTATGACTGTTGCAGTGTGCTTGGAGTCACATGTTCGTCATTCCTTCCCTTCACAATTGGCTTGCGACACGCAGAGTCAATAGAGAAGCTGGCAGTAAAATCAGAAGGAGCAAGTCACATGATTTTCTGCTTAGCAACCATGCCACTTTGCTTAACAATTGAAGGGGAAGTGACATCATAAACTCTTTCACGGGCGGTGATTTTCTGCTTAGCGACCACACTGCCTAGCAACTGAGTCTCCAGCCTGAACTCTGGTTGCTAAGAGAGGACTATCTGTGTATCCCTATCGATCTCTGTAGAAAATAAATTAGCTTGGCTGTTCACTCACAACTAAACAAGCGTAGGCTGGAATGAGCAGGCCCTAAACTAAATTGCTAATCAAATAAAGAGGTTTTTATAGCCCTTTGGAAAGGCCAGTTTCTCCCAGAGACCAAGAGAGCTCATTCCACGTTCACAGAATTTTGTAAGTAAAAGGCCCCAAACTTGGAGAGAGAAAGGGCAAGAGAAACTGGAGGAGACTGGGAAAATTGAAGCACCAGCACTCCTGGCTTCAACTGAGCTCAGGCATTGAATTCATTCGTTTATTCAGGCAGGGAAATTATCTTTATTCTGGTGGGAGAATATCTTGCCAATTTTAAAGAAGTCATGCATATTACAGATGTAGATAAAAATTCCTTTTGTGTTCCTTACACATTGTGTGGGCCCTCATGACTGTTTCCTTCTTTCCTTTTCTCTCCTGGAACTGCAGGGAAGAACAAAAATGGAGGAACAGAGGCTTGTGGTAATCAAAGAAGAAGAGAGAACTGAGAATGGGGGAAGAGATCCATTCATTGTCCAAGTCAGGACCATTGGGGACTCTTTGACCGGGGCTGGCCCATCCCACATTAAGATGGAGTCACAGGAGGAAATCCACCAACGCTGGGATTTTCAATGGCAGGAATTCTTGAAAAGGGTGGCAGCGCTTCCCGCAGCACTGCCTCCATTGGATGATGATGCCAGAGGTTTCCCAGTCCCCTGGGGGAGAATTAAGGAAAATCCACCAGAGGAGAGTTCTGGGGAAGCCAGAGGGGAATCCGTGCTCCAAAGGGACCCGAACATCAGTGGGAAAGCTTGGATGGACAGGGATAAGCTGGATTTCTGCATGAAAGTGAAGGTGGAAGAGTCTATGGAGGAAGTTGACCTGGGGAGCCAGTGGCCCTTGCAGCTCAGGCAGTTCGGTCCCCAGGATGCTGAGCAGCACCAGGAGGTATCCAATCCCCAAAGGCCGAAAAAGGGAGAGGAGTGGGGTGGGCAACATCCACAGAGGTAGCGCTCGCTTTATGACTGCAATTGACCCCTGAGGGTAGGTTGCTTAAAGCTATGAAAATTGCTGTGTTGCAAAATGGGTTACTAACCAGCTATGGTAGCAGATGTCTGTTTATATTTCAATGTCGTTGCCTGTGAAAACATGATGATTAGCCTAGTGGAGTTATTCCTTGACTGAGCACGGTGGTGTGGTGGTGCAGTACTGCAGGCAACTTCTGCTGACTGCCGGCTGCCTGCAATTTGGCAGTTCAAATCTCACCAGGCTCAAAGTTGACTCAGCCTTCCATCCTTCCAAGGTGGGTAAAATTGAGGACCCAAATTGTTGGGGGCAATATGCTGACTCTGTAAACTGCTTAGAGAGGGCCGTAGAGCACTGTGAAGCTAAGTGTATATAAGTCTAAATTGCTACACAATGAGCCATCATCCAGTTGCAACAGTGCTGAAAAAATAAGAGTCACAACTGTCCATGAAGTTAAGCCCCCTGCAATCACGCGATCCAAATTTCAGGGCTTGGCAGCCTTGCCATGTTTACGACCACGTGGGCATTTCAGCTCCACCTGTATATCTTGCCTCGTATCTCTGCCCTTTTGGGTATCCCGCACTGCCACATACCTTTGTTGCTATACTGCCACCACTGCCCCCAGCTCATCTTCCCCAATTTTTTCTTCCAGCCAGTGACCCAGGATCCAGTGTCTGGGTGTGGATGCAGGCCTGGAATGCCTGTGTTGAGTGAGCACAGCAGGGCAACGGAGCCACATCTGCCAAAGAGAGCTTGCCAGGGCAGGATGGAGGCAGCAGGATGGCGAGGCAGAAACCCTGGCAAGCAGGTCCCCAGATGAAGGTGCCAGGAGGGAGTGGAGGGATGTGGACTTATCAAATCTGCAATGTATATTCTGCAGCTCGCGTTGCCAGCACTCCTGGGAAACTGACTTAAGGGCTTCTGTGAGAGGTGAAGACCCAGTGTGGCAAAGCCTACCTCCTTCCCAGCTATCTTCTCACTTTCAGCCCAGATTTCCTCTGGCAAAGCCTCTAAAACAGCCAGCAGCTTCTAACATGTGCTGCTAACCACACACCAGAATGCCTCTGGAGAGAGTGAGCCTCAGCACATGGAAGCTGCTGGTCCTTTGTGAGGCTTTGCAGGAGGAAGGCTGGCTCAAGAGTAAGAAAATGGCCTGCAAATAAGCTCTGTCGGCTCTGGGCTCTCCACCCCTTGCTGAAGCATGCAGGCCTGTTTTCCAGGTGCTGAATGCATGCTGCACTTCCAGGAAGGCCACTTTCCTCCCGTTCTGCTGCCACCTGAAACATACTTCCCACATGGCTTCCAACTTGTTCCCTTGCCTCGCCTGATAATGGAGAGCAACATGCCTCATGGTTCCACTGCCTCCTCCCTAGCTGGGCCTGGCAAACTCCCTTCAGCAGGCAAGGCTCCAATGTCCTATCACCATGTACCATGTTCAGGGCTGCACCCTCACCCAGCACCTTGATCCCGGAACAGCAGAAGGAGAGAGGAGACCGCGAAGGTCAGCGGCAGCAAAGGGTAGACAGCAGAGTGCAAGACAACCAAAAGGGGGAGATACAAAGTGAGACAGGCGGGTTGGGGGAGTTGCAGGTGAGCGCAGGAGAGCAGGAGGAACATGAGTCTTCACCAAGTGATGTCGCTGGCCTAGTCTAATAGCAATAGCACTTAGACTTATATACCGCTTCACAACTGCTTTACCAAGCAGTTTACAGAGTTGGCTTATTGCCCCCAGCAATCTGGGTCCTAATTTTACACACCTCGGAGGGATGGAAGGCTGAGTCAACCTTGAGCCTTGGTGAGATTCGAACTGCCAAATGGCAGTCAGCCGGCAGTCAGCAGAAGTAGCCTGCAATTACTGCACTCTAACCACTGTGCCGTGGCAGCTCCTCTAATGACCATAACTAGGTCTACTGGAACTGACGTAGCTGAGCAATACGGTCTTGTGATTTTGCCTAAGGACCTCCTTGCTTAGCGACAGAAATTGTGCTCCCAATTACCGTTGTAAGTCGCGTACTACCTGCAGCCTCACCTACATAAAACCCTGGGGTTCTGCTCGGGAGACTGTGGGATTTTCTGTTTGTCTACGGCGGGTGTGTGTGTGTGTCAAACTGGATTTCTTTGAGGGACTAGTCAGCATTGTAGTTCTTCACAGGCTGGCAGGGAGGGGGGGAAAGTGGGGAGACAGGAGGGATGACTCCTGCAGCACCCTGCCAGCCAAAATGGAGTACGGGAACTCACGTGCGTCCCCAGTGTCCCATTTTGGCCAGCAGAGTGCTGCAGGAAGCCATCCAGGCCGAAAACAGGACACGGGTGGGCCTTCCGCAGGGGCCCCCTCTCCCACCATGCCCTGTTTTGGCTGCGAAAGGCCCCACAGGTGGGTCCTTTGCTATTTCCTGGGTGGCCACGGGAACCAGATTTAAGCACCCCATGGGCTGGATTCGGCCTATAGGCCTTGAGTTTGACCCCCCTCCCCGGTCTATGGCAATCAAGAGGAAGGCCCAGAGGGAAATGTTTTGCAACAGATAATTCTGGAGGACATTTAGAGCATTATAGAGAAGCAGAGGAGGAATGGCATAGTGGTCCAGAGGTGGAGCTCTTGCTTTGTCATCAGGAAGCTGTGAGTTCGATCCTAAAGTCCTTATGATAGCTGAAAGCAATTCATTTAGTGTCCATTCGGCATTACAAAAAAAGTGATTTATATGCGTTTTTCACACTTAAAACCGTTGCACCATCCCCATGGTCACATAGTCAAAATTCAGACACTTGGCAACTCTGACTCATATTTCTGATGGTTGCGGTGTCCCTGCAATCATGTGATTACCCTTGTGCAACCTTCTGACAAGCAGATTTAACAGGGAAGCCAGATTCACTTAAGAATAATTGTTACTAACTTCACAACGGCCGTGACTCACTTAACAATGGGGGCAAGAAAAATCGTAAAATGAGGCACAACTCACTTAACAACTGTCTCACTTAGCAAAAGATATTTTGGGCTCCGTTGTGGTCGTAAGTCGAGGACTACCTACAGCGGCAGGTATTTCTCTCTCTGGGTGCAAAGAATTCCACATAGACATTAGGCAGGGTACCCTGACTTCACCCTGATGCAAGGGATTAGTGTCTTTAAAAGGGAAAAAAAATAATAGAAAGGCAGAGTGGGGTCATAGAGTTTTCAGATATTCTGTTTTGTTGAGTATTCTATGATCAGGAAAAAAAAAAAAAAGCAATCTTGACCTTTGTTATATACAAAGAATATAAAGCTGTTTTGGTTGACCGAATGAGGGTGGCTTGTCCATTGCCTCAGCTAAAGCAAGGATCTTCAAACTTGGCAAGTTTAAGACTTGTGGACTTCAACTCCCAGAATTCCTGAGCCAGCATGGCTGGCTCAAGAATTCTGGGAGTTGAAGTCCATAAGTCATAAAAGGCCCGTATTGTAGTTCCCCACCCCTGTAGTAGATTAAAACAGCTCAGCTTGTGGAAGTCTGGAGTTTTAACAGGGGCAGCTTGGGAACTCCAGATCAGTGCAGAATTATCGGGATCCCTTTCAGTCAGGATTCATGCCTGGATATGGGATAGAACAGAGTATTGGTTGCACTTTTGAATGATCTCTCACAGGAGCAGGATGGTGGTTGTCTATGCATCCTTACTTTGCTTTTCAGTGGTTTCAATACTCAGTCATGGTATTCTTCTGGATTGGCACCTGAGATTGGGGACGGGATGGATTGCTTCTCAAAGAGCAGATGGCAATCATGGCTAAGGAGGGTATTTGCTCATTTTTGTCTGGAGGTTCTGTTCATGGCCACTCATGCACTGGTCACCTCCCAGGTGGACTACTGTAATGCAGTCTACCTGGGGCTTTCCCTGAAAGACAATCCAGAAGCTTCGGTTGGTACCGAATCGGCCACATTGAACCTCTGCTCCAGAAGCTGCATTGGTTTTCAGTGTGCTGGGTCCAATTCAAGGTGCTGGTTTTTACCTTTAAAGCCCTCTAGGGCCTTGGGGTGGATTATTTGAGGGACTGCCTCTTCAAAAGAGAAAAAGAGAGAGAGAGAAAGAGGGTGGGAGAGGGGAGAGAGAGAGAGAGTGAGAGAGAGACTATAAAGATTGTTATGCTGCTGTCTCATATAACATCCCTTCATGCAGAAATGCCAGCGTTACTCTTACACTTGGCATGTCCTGTTGTCAGCTGCAGAACTTTGGTTATAAGTGTGCACATTGGTCATAAAATTATTTTTTCCCACTGTTTATTGCCACTATACTTGAGAATGGCCATTAACTGATGTAGCCACAAAAGGAGAAGTGGCTTTATTATGGCTTGTGAAACCGGGGTTAAACATTTAATATTGTGAGAAGTCAGCCAAAGTTTTGTAAGCAAGAAAGTAATCCATTGCCTATGAAATACATTTTTATTTATTTTTATCCCACCTTTTCTATTTTTATAAACAACTCAAGGTGGCAAATATAGCTAATACTCTTTTTTCCTCCCTATTTTCTCCACAACGACCCTGCGAGGTGATTTCGACTGAGAGAGAGTGACTGGCCCAAAGTCACCAGACTGATTTTTGATGTTTAAGGCAGGACTCATAGTTTCCTGGTGCTTTGACCACTAGGCCAAACTGGCTTAACCAGATTGCCCGGAATGTACAGCCACACCTCATTAACCAATCACCTCAGTTAGCGACCATCTACAAACATGACACTAATTTTAAAAAATCATTTTCTATCCAAATGTGCATGTATGAGTTTCAGAGCATCTCTGTCAATCACATCTTCACCATTACAGCTGGTCCTCAAGTTACAACCATTTGTTTAGTCCCCACTCGAAGTTACAACGGCACTGAAAAAAGTCACGCTTAAAACTTACAGAATCACCATGGTCATGTGATCCAAATTTGGATGCTTAGTAACTGGTTCATATTTATGACAGTTGCAGTGTCCCGGGGTCATATGATCCCCTTTGCGACCTTCTGAGAAGCAGAGTCAATGGGGAAGCCAGAATCACTTTAACAGCCACCTTACTTCCTTAACAGCTGCAGTGATTCATTAAACAGCTGTGGAAAGAAAGGTTGTAAAATGGGTAAAACTTGCTTAACTGTCTCGCTTAGCAACAAGAATTTTGGGCTCAATTGTGGTTGTAAACCGAGGATTACCTATACAGTTAGTATCCAATATATATCCTGCTCTGATTTTCACTTTTTTTTTATGTGTTGTTTATATCCCGTACCAAGATACCTTCCAAGAGAAAGCACCCTGGTTCAGCAGAAGCGAGTAGCAAGAAGCAAAGGAAAGCCATCGATCTCAATTTGAAGATGAAGATCATCAAAGCGTACGAGGCCGGGAAGAAGGTGACTAAAATAGCGCGAGAGGTCGGCCTGGCCCATTCTACCATCTCCACCATTTTGAAGGATAAGGTGAGGATCAGAGAGGCACTAAAAGGAGCAGCGGGCATGAACACAAGCATCACAAGGCAGCGAAAAGGCCTCATCCACGAGATGGAAAAACTTCTCATCCTCTGGATTGAAGATCGGATACAGAAGAGGCTGCCGGTGAGCCTTCTCCTCATTCAGAATAAGGCGCGTAGCATTTTCTCAATGCTGAAGGAACAAACGGGCGAGGAGTGCACCGAAATATTCACAGCCAGCCATGGCTGGTTCATGCGATTCCAGCAAAGGTTTCATTATCAGAAAACGCACCCGTCAGGGGACGCCATGAGGGCCGACGAAGAAACTGCCAAACACTTTCTGCAGGAACTCGATGGGATCATAGCCGAAGGCAATTATTTTGCCGAACAGATATTCAGAGTGGACGAAACAGGACTGTATTGGAAAAGAATGCCGGAGCGGACCTACATACACAGAGAAGCCCAAGCGATGCCTGGGTGTAAAGCATTTAAGGACAGAGTAACTTTACTCTTGGGTGGAAACGTGGCCGGATTCAAGCTGACGCCATTTCTGATCCTTAAATCAGATCATGCCTGTATGTTCGAAAACATAAGCAATGACACGCTGCCCATTTATTACCGGTTTGACTGGAAGGCCTGGATGACACCTGTCCTTTTTGAGGATTGGTTTACAAATTGTTTCATACCCCAAGTAAAGGAATATTGTGAACAAAAGGGAATTCCTTTTAAAATTCTCCTCCTCCTAGACAAAGCCCCTGGACATCCCCCACATCCTGAGAGTCTCCACCCCGATGTAAAGGTCGTTTATCTGCCTCAAAACCCCTCTGCTCTCCTACAGCCTGTGGGAATGGGGATGATCTCAGCATTCAAGATGTACTATTTGCATGCGGTGTTTGCTAAAGCCTTAGCCGCCATGGAATACGATAGAGTAACAGTACGTGAATTTTGGAAAAACTACAACATCCTGCATTGTATCGAAAACATTGCAATCGCCTGGCAGGATGTGAGTGGGAAAAGCATGCAAGAGTTTTGGAGAAAGTGTCTGAAGCGTTTTGTTGCTCTCGCCAGCAACTTCGAGCTATTTCACCGAATCCCAAATCTGGACGAGATCAATCGGAAAATTTTGACGCTCACGCGATTCCTTGATTTGGAGGTCAACGCAGAAGATGTGAGAAACTTGGTGGCATATACGGAAGGGGAGCTTTCCAACGAAGATCTAATCGAATTGAAGGAAGAACTGGAAGCCCAGAAGATCGTGGAAGAAGAGGTGGAGAAAGAAGAAAGGAAAGAAGAGAGGAAAGAGGAAGAAAAGAAAGTTGTAGAGGTGCGGCCCAAAACGTTCAGCCTGCGAAGACTGGCCAGTGTTTTCTCGAGCGTGAACAAAATTTTATCCGAATTGGAGAGCATGGATCCGGATGTGGAACGTTTTAGAAGGGTACACTGGGAAATGTGTGAAATCTTAAAATGTTACCGTGAAATATATGAAGGAAAAAAGAAAGAAAAGAATGATAAAGAAAACAAACAGAGTGGGTTGCTGAAGAAAGTTACTCCTCCCCCGGCTCCACTTCCCTTCCTTTTACCCTTCCCATCTACAGGAATACAAAACCCGGAAGATCCTCAGCCGTCAACTAGCTACGCCAGTGGATCCGATGTTCCTGAAAACACAGACAACTATGAATATTTTCAAGGATTTATATCCAATTTGATGCTTACAGGTACTGTCATTTCAAAATCCATTTGGAACAGGTAGCTTTCATTTAGTGATTGCTTTTTTTTTTTTTAGTAACCCGAGTTAGTAAAAACATTAGTAAACAGCATTAGTAAACAATCCTCCCATTTACAACCGTTAGATTTTTATAAAGAAAATAGGAAGTATAGGTCCTGTGCACTTGATCGTACTTTAACTTTCCTTTACTTTACAGATTTGTGAAGATTGTAGATGCAAGGATTGATTGTAAAATTACTTTTTCTTCACTGTAGTAACTGCAAATGGCTACTAAACAAGGTAGTCACTAAAGGAGAACTACCCATTAGATCATAGTCCCAATTGTGGGTTTCAGTTAGCATCTGCTTATATTAATGACTGAGTTTGTAATCCTGTTTGCAGTTTCTAAATGAGGAGTACCTGCACTGTTGTTGTTTTTTAATGTTGGTAATGCAAGATAATCATTCCCTAATTTTGGACTTATATAATACAAGGAATCCTCAGTATAGAACACAAGTGGGGTGGGAGTTTCCATTGTTAAATGACATGGCTGTAAAATACGATGTGTCATTCCTGCATGTCTTAGCAACTGCAATCCGAACAGACTTCCTTGCCGTTGTAACTGGGAGGTCACACTGGACTTTAAGAGAGTAACTCATGTGACCTCATGTGATAGACTGTCAGAGCTGCAAGCCTGTGCCTTTGCAAGCTATACTTAGTGTGGGGAGCCAGAGGGAGCCAGATATAACAGACTACTATAGGGGTCCCCAGCCTCCGGGCCACGGCTCACTACCGGGCCACGGTCTGCTTGGGCCGCATGAGCGATGGGCAAGCATGCACGAAGCTGCACTCCCGAGTGGTGGGCCCTTGTGCTTGTGCACGAAGCACCACTCGTACAGGTGGAGCGCGTGGGAGTGGAAGGAGCTTGTGTTCATGCATGAAGCTCTATTTGTGCTAATGGAGCTTCGCACGTGTGAACACAGGTGCCCTCCACTTGTGCAAATGGAGCTTCCCACGTGAATGCAAGTGCCCACCGTTCATACCAGTGGAGCTTTGCACACACACGTGCCCCTCCACTCACATCTCTCCCCCTCGCACTGCCAAGATGGAAAGGGGACCAGTTGGACTACAACATCCTATGATCTTGTATGTGGTAGTATGGCTCCTTGAGACCATAACTGGCAGGAGCAATTTAGTGAACTTTCCTACCGGCTTCCCCATTGACTTTGCTTTGGGGAAGCCTGCAGGGAAGGTAGGCAAAGGTGATCATGTGACATGTCTCACTGTGATGTCATAATCAGGAGCTGAGAATTAGGACCATGGGGATTTCAGAGTAAGGACATAAGTCCTCCTCATTCAGTGCCATCGTTTCATTGAATGATTTGCCGAACGAGTTGTTGAAATCCGAAGACAACCTGTAAATCTGATTTTTCCTCATAGTGCTTTGCATTTCATTTTTTTGTTTCTAATTTAGGCTACTTCTTAAAAACAAGTCTGCCTAAAGCCTTAAACAAAAGCTTTAAAAAAAATGTTCTAAAGTTTTAAAATTGACGTTGAAACAGTTTTGACAGTGAACCAGAGTTAAACATTATTACAGCATTTTAATGACAAAAATAGGTTAGAATTAAAGAGCTTTTTAATATTGTTTAACAGCATCCACTCAAGAAAGGAGAACAGAAATTGAGTTTTGGAAGGCTGAAGTAAAGTCGTAAGGGCAATCACAATCAGACCGAGACTACTGAGATTTTCATCCAGCAGCCATTTCAAAAGGTCTGATCTTGGAACAAAAGGAAGAGTGGGGTGTAATCAACAAACCAGAAAAGGAATTGCTCCTTGGGACTCTTAGAGCTAGGAGATGTTTCAGTTTTGATGTTTTTATCCTGGTTGAAAATGCACACAGTTTGATTTCCTAACCAACATTTCTGACAAAGTAGGGAAGAGTATTTTGGTTGCTGTGCTTCAGAGCTGCAGCCAATTTTGGGGTGGGCCCAGTTCATCCTCCTCTCATTTCAAAATTGTGGCCCAAAAGAATCTGGAGCTGCCAAATATCTGGACAGAGCTCCCAGAAGCTGTTTTCGTTCCTTCAAAGTATTAGGTGTGGAGGAAAAAGAAATATCTTCATTCAGGACATGCAAGTCGCACCTGCTCCGATTCTGAGCATGTGATTTGATTTGGGGATTCAAACTTCAGAAATGGTCTAGAAAAGGAATTTTGTGCAGTAAGAAGAGACTAGATAGCCACTTGTCTGACAACCACTTGTACAGGGGTTGGACTAGAAGACCTTCCAGCTCTATTCTGATTGATTGGTTGGTTGGTTGGTTGGTTGGTTGGTTGGTTGATCTCAAAGTTGAATCCCATCTCTTCCAGTAGGGCTTGAATCTTACTCATCTTGGAGGAACTGGAGAGGAAGCCTGGTGCAGGACTTCTTTGAATTGAATCAACTTTCCCTTCTTTTGTTTTCAGGCATCCCAATCCCAACATTATACGATACTAATATCTCCCAAATTGGAGGAAGAGGCCTTGGAGATTGTGAAGGTGAAGCATTCCCTGGAGATAAAGCAAGAGAATGAAGAGGAGGCCAACTCACTGGGTAAGGATGATAGACCAGGAGTGTCAAACATGCTCCATAACGTCATCCTGTGATGTTTCGCAACTGTTTTCCCCTTCACTAAATGGGGGTGGGTGGGTTGGCGTGGCCACAAGTTTGACACCCCTGAGGTAGACTGTCAAGTCATTGCAAATATGGAGTGCTTTGACCCAAGCTGGTTTTCTGCTCTGTTTTTGAAAACCATGGGAAGCGCCAACATCTTGTAGAACAGTGGTCCCCAACCTTTTTTGTACCAGGGACCAGTTTCACGCAGAAACACTTTTTCAAGGACTGGCAAAATCAATTCTTCCCCAATAGTAAAGGGCTTCTTTACTATTTCTTTACTAAAAACATATTTTTATATATATTTTAATCACGATTATTTCTCTGCGGCCCAGTACAAAATGATCCACGGACCGGTACTGGTCCGGGGCCCGGTGGTTGGGGACCCCTGTTGTAGAACAACTTGGTTATGTAATACTTCTCATCTTAGGCAGCGCTAGTATTCAGCAAGTTCTGACCAGGTCTGGAGAATCGGTAGTGGAAATTTTGAATAGTTCAGAGAACTGGCAAATACTCCCTCTGACTGGCCCCACCCCCATCTATTCTCTGCCTACCGAATCCAAGCTGGTTGGTTGGGTCTTCTTTTGTTGCCCTGCGCAGGAGAACTGAACTGGAAAGCAGGTTAGTGGGGTGTGGAGGGAATGGGGATTTTGCAGTATCCTCCCCCTGTCACGCCCAACAAGCCATGCCCACAGAACCGGTAGTAAAAAAAATTGAATCCCACCACTGATCTTATGGCCCACCAAATCCTGGCTCTGGGTGGGAATCCATATTCAGCCATTGCCAGCACACCTATCTAGTTTCTGCCTGGGCATAAGAAAGGGGAGACTTCCACCTTTCTGGCCCATTGCTATCATATTGCACAGATCAAGAATGAAGGATTCTGGGAGCTGAAGTGTGGCCATCTAGGGAAGCTGAACATCGTTGTAAGGTGGTTTGATTGGCTTAGAACAGTGCGTTTCCAAACTGTGGTCATCACAGGGGGTCTGCAAAGGCACAAATAAATGCTATGTTAAACATTCTAAATGTCATTGGTCACCTGGTCGATGCAATATTGTAAGTCAGTGGTTCTCAACCATTTCTTCACCGTGCCCCACAGTCCGTGGCTGCAAAAGACATTTAAAAGGGGGGGGGGGGGAGTCGAGGTGAAGAAAAGGTTGAGAACCACTGGCTTAGATTATTGTGTGGGCCCAGTGACCAGCAGTATTTAAAATGTTGGTAAATGAGCCCATTAGATGTGTTTAATTAAAATATTTTTTTTTAATAAATCAGTCGCTGCTTAGTGATCTATGAACACTATTATCTTCAAAAAGAATCTTATTGATGAGGAGATCTCCCAAGCTGAGGTCTTGAGATAGATGCTGGAAAACCATCAAATGAGGATGCTTGAGAGAATGGACAACCACTTGTCTGAAATGATTGTAGGGCTTGAGCAGACAGTTGGACTAGAACAGTGGTCGTCAACCAGTGGGCCCGGGACCACTGGTGGTCCGCGAGAAAATGTTGGTGGTCCGCAGAGAAATGTCACCCCAAAGCAGCCCCTAAAGCAATTAATCCAGGCTGCAAGGGAACACAAAGCTGTGCCGCCCATGGGAACACATGGCTTGCGTCGCTTGCATTGTGAACAACACGAGGTAGTGAGTAGAGGGGGAAAGGGTGGAGGGGGGAAACTTGTGCCACTCGCCTGGCCTGGCCACTGGGCTGCTTCTTTCCACTTCTTTCTTCTGCTTTTTGGTTGCACGCAAGGAAAACAGCAAAAATCTGTCTTTCTCTCCCCCAAACTCCTCCAGAAATGAGTCTTTGGGACTCTGCAAGACATCCTGTTCCAAGAGGCTGCGCCGGCAAAGACTCATTTCTGGCGGAGTTTGGGGGGAGAGAAAGAAAAACTTCTGCTACTTCTACTGCTTTCCTTGCATGAAGCCAAAAGTCTCTCTTTCTCTCTCCCCCCGAAAATGGAGCTGGAGACAGTATCCTGCGATCCCAAATAAAGAATGATCAATTGGTAGGAAAATGGGGTGGGGAATTTTCCTGCAGAATTTTTTTTGGACTTTCCCAGGGTCTCTGGTCCACAGGATTTAAAATTATGAGTTTGGTGGTCTCTGAGGTTCAAAAGGTTGGCGACCCCTGGACTAGAAGATCTCCAAGGTCCCAACTCTTTTATTCTGTTTGAAATAGGGATTCCCTAAGTCAAAGAGGAGGGAGAAGACAAGCTGGTCTTTTAGAGACAAGGTCAATTGGAAGAGGGAACCGTAGGTGCTTAAGGAGACCTATCAACACTGAAATTTATATCAGACACTTTTTGAAATGAAATTCATTGTTGGGGGACAATGTGACATAAATATTTTTCTGTTTCTCTCAGAATGTGATGGATATGGGACAACTCATAAGAAGAAGATCTTCCAGGTGGGAAGATCTGAAGAAATAGATTTTGGAAGATTCCATTAAAAGGAGTCAGATGATCATTTCTCTGGGGTTCCAGGATTAAGGAAAGCCAATAGATCCACCAGGAGCACAAAGGCACACAGCCAAGAAAACCAGTGAAACGTTCCTGCCTGAAGATGCCGATCAAAGTTTAAATGAAGCCAATTTTCAGTGGGGCACAGAGTCTGGAATTAAGAGGTGTGCAACTATCACTGTTCAAATGTGCAAGTGAAAGATAACTGCGTAAATATATACTCTTTCAGAACATTAACAGGAAACCCCATTTATTCCACAGGAAAAGCCTCAACAAGAAAAAAAAATCATGTTTGCTCAGAGCTCGAAAAATGTTTTGGTTTGAAAGCAAACCTGAAAACAAACCTGAAAACCATTCAAACTGGAAGGAAGCCGCATAAACCTTCAAACTGCAGGAAAAGTTTCAACACAAGATCAACTCTGATTAAACATGAGAAGTTCCGCATGTGAGAGAAGCTGTACAGATGCACTGAATATGGGAAAACGTTTTTGGGAAAATGGTGTTCTGGTCAAGTCCCTGAGGAGGGAAAAAAGCCACATAAATGCTCTCAACTTCAGCAAAAGTTGGGTATGATGTCCTCATCAAGCACGAGCGAAGGAGAGAAGCCGTATGAATGCTCCCAAGTTTCCAAATCAGCTGCCATCTTTTAAACACACAAAAGGGCAAGAAACTCAAGTATTTAGACCTTGGCAAAAGCTTCAACAAGAGAGGATGGCTGGTGAAATATGATGTGTACAGACATCATATCAGTGCTTAGACAGAATACAGATCTTCAGTCACAGTTTGTGATCTACACAAGAGCCTAGGCAGGAGAGATTACAGGGGTGTCCTCAACCTGAAAAAAACTTTATTTCTAGTTCACATCTCAGGAAGCATATTATAGTGCACACATATGCTCAATAAGTCCCATAAAGTTCTTCCATGGTGGGAAAACATTCATTAGAAAATGGTGGCCCGCCAGTGGATTCATCCCCCTGAGAGAAATCATAAAGATGCTCTTGTGTGAGAGAAAAGATTCTGTAATTCTTTCATGCTTCATAAAACATAGGAAAATCCATTCAACAGAGAACGTCCTGGAGGACAGGATTGGTATTCAGGTCTACCATGCAGTCTCAGAGATAGTGAAAACGATACTAGCATTGGAGTGAAACATCAGACAATGGAGAGGAAGCCCAAAGAACAAGGATGATGGCTTTTAAAAATATTGACACATTAAAGTGTTGTAAAGAAGTGCTTGTTTCCCACGGAAGTACTTTGTTCAACCTCTAGCATAGCAGGAAGGTTAAAAATGAACCTTCTCACAAATCTTGGTAGAGAAGATTGTGAATTCTAGTGCCATCTTAGCCATGAAAGCCAGCTGGATCACCTTGGACCAGTCACTCACTCTCTCTCAGTGTAATTCACCTCACAGGGTTGTTATTATTGTGGGGAAAATAGGAGGAGGAATGGATATTGGATATTTTTACCACCTTGAATTATTTGTAAACAGTAAAGATGGGATACTAATCAATGAATAAATAAAATAGATCGGAGGTTGATTGATCTCCATAAAGGATGTTGGCCTGTGCAGTAGAATGTCTTGTGAATATATTGGGGTACATATATAGGAGCTGCAACATTGAGAGAGGAACTGCAATCTAACACAGCAAAATCTATTCAGTAGGAAATATTTGGAAGACAAAAGGGTTTTTTTTTTCCTAGAATTGTCCTCATAAGCCCACACTCATTCCTCACCCTCACAATTTTATTGAGACCTGCTTGATTTTCTCTCCGGTGATTGTAAATTAATCCTGTGGTTAAAATACCATCCAGAGCCACTGAGAGTCAAGTGGCATACAAACAACACACAAATGTAATTTTTTTTTGGGTGATGTTTTTATGTTTACACAATTTGTATGGCTACTCTTCTAAAAAAACAATAACTGGTCGACAAGACAAGAATTAAAATGAAAACAATTTAAATCAATAAACTAGTTTCAGTGGTTCTCAACCTTGGCAAGTTGAAGATGTGTGGACTTCAATTCCCAGAATTCCCCAGACAGCCTTGCTTTGGAGATAAAAATGAGAGGTGACCTGAGACCAGACTTTTGTCAGACTTCGATTCTTCCTGATTAGACTTTTTAAAAACACGATTCCTTCCCCCACAAGATCCTTGCTGCAATCAGGACTGGTCTTAACAAATAGGAGATGCACTGACAAACCAGGCAGGACATGGATTGCACTGTTGTGCCTGCCATCTTGTCTTTTTTTTTTGCTATTTATGGACAGCCTTGTTTTCCATGGGAAAAAAAAATCCTAAGAAACTGAAAAGTTTCTAAAATGAAACTAAGGGCTTGTTTTAAGAGCAAAACTTGCTAAATGTCTAGAAATGTTGGACACTGACCCAGAACCATGATGTAGTGCTGGGAAAATATTTTTGCACTTATTTGCAGGAAAAAAAGAATGTATAGAAATAAAATTGTCCCTGCTGACTGTGAAATGCACACTTCCATTCTCTTCCTCTTCAGTTCCATTCATTTTCTTCCTTGCACAACCCTCCGGGTCTCCTCTGAATCCTTCAAAATTCAATCAGGTTGATTTTTGGCTGGGTAAGGAAGCTAACCATAGTGATATCGCTTAGTACTGGGATGGGAGATCACCAAGAAACGTTTTAGAAGAGGCATTATGGATAGCAATAGCAATACAACTTAGACTGATATAACACTGCACAGGGCTTGACAGCCCTCTCTAAGCAGTTTATAGAGTCAGCAAATTGCCCCAACAGTCTGGATCCTCATTTTACTGACCTCAGAAGGATGCAAGGCTGAGTCAACCATGAGCTGCTGAGACTTGAACCTGCCAAACTACTAGCAGCCGGTAGTCAGCAGAAGTAGCCTGCAGTACTGCATTCTAACCACCGTGCCACCATTGCTCAGCGCAGCTTCTCCATTTTTATTGCCAAGAAAGCAAGGTGGACTTACTGTCTTTGGCAGGGGTCTCCAACCTTGGCAACTTTAAGACTTGTGGACTTCAACTCCCAGAGCTGGCTGAGGAACTCTGGGAGTTGAAGTTGCCAAGGTTGGAGACCCCTGGTCTATGGAGATTCTCAGTCATCCAGGTCATGGTTGTCCCAAAGGTGCTTTTTCAAGAGGCAACTGGACTTTTGTTTTTCTTTGAAGATGTTTCTCTTCTCATCTAAAAGCTTCGGTTCTGAAGAACTGAACTGAAGAAGCTTCTTGGATAAGAAGCAAAACCTCTTCAAGGGAAAAACAAAGAAAGTCCAGAGAAAGCAATTTTTTAGACAAGGTGGTCTTAACTTTGCAATGAAGAATCAAAAATATATCTGACAAGTTCTGAGCCTTCAGCAGCTGGGAATCTCTGAATGTTGGCTAATAGTGAGCAATAATAAGGGAGGACTGTAGATTTCTCACAACCCACTATTACAAAACTCCTGAACTTTAGGTTTTGGCTGCTGCCACATACAGCAATGTGTGGCAAGGAGCCAAAAAAAAAAACAAAAAAAAAAAACCCAACGCAATCCTAAATTGCATAACTGAAGGATTGACTCAAGATTACATGAGGTACTATACTAATACCACGCTATGAAGCCTTCGTAAGACCACACCTGGAATACTGCATCCAGTTTTGGTCACCATGCCATGAAAAAGAAGCTGAGACTCTAGAAAAAGAACGCAGAGAAGAGCAACCAGGATGATGAGGGGACTGGAGAGGGAAACATGAAGAAACTGGGCTTGGCTGGTCTAGTGAAGAGAAGGACCAGGGGAGACAGGATAGCGGCCTTCCAATATTTGAGGGCCTCCCACAGAGAGGAAGGGGGGTCAAGCTATTTTCTAAAGCGCCTGTAGGCCAGACAAGGGATAATGGATGGAAACTGAACAAGGAGAGATTCAACCTGGAAATAAGGAGAAACTTTCTGACGGTGAGAATAATCAACCAACGGAACAGCTTTGCCTTCGGAAGTTGTCGGAAGTTGATCACTGGAAGCTTTCAAGAAGAGACTGGTGT
>BLBF01000079.1:132511-149900 GCA_015471245.1 Laticauda colubrina | reverse complement strand
GAAACTTTTCCCACAATCACATTTATATGGTTTCTCTTCTGTATGTGTCTTCTGATGTTTTACCATATCAGAATTCCGAGTGAAATGTTTCCCACAATCCACACATGTATATGGTTTCTCTCCCGTGTGGGTCCTCTGATGTATCACCAGGTATGAATTATGACTGAAACTTTTCCCACAATCACTACATTTAAATGGTTTCTCTACTGTATGTGTCTTCTGATGTTTCACCAGGTTAGATTTCCGAGAGAAACCTTTCCCACAATCAGGACATTCGTAAGGTTTCTCTCCAGTGTGAGTCCTCTGGTGTACTTCCAACTCGGAATTCCAATTGAAACCTTTCCCACAATCTGGGCACTCATATGGTTTTTCTCCTGTGTGAATCCTCCGATGTATCATGAGCTTGAAATTCTCCTTGAAAATTTTCCCACAGTCCAGACATTCATATCGTTTCTCTCCCATGTGAGTCCTCTGATGTATCACCAGGTCAGAATTCCGAGAGAAGCTTTTCCCACAATCAGGACATTCAAAAAGTTTCTCCCCAGTGTTAATCCTCTTATGTCTCACTACACTGGTGTTCATACTTAATCTTTTGTCACATTCGAAGCATTGGTAGAGTTTCTGATCTGTATGGGTCCATCCATCAATTATGAGGAAGGTTTTCCGAGTAAAGTTTTTACTGCACTCCAAACATTTGCATAGCTTTTCAATGGTGGATCCTATTGTGTATAATCAGCTGTGATCTGAAATTGTGTTTTTCTCACAATAGGCAGGCTTAATCTTTTGTCGCATTCAAAGCATTGGTAGAGTTTCTGATCTGTATGGGTCCATCCATGAATTATGAAGAAGGCTTTCTGAGTAAAGTTTTTATTGCACTCCAAACATTTGTGTGGCTTTTCACTGAGTGCATCCTATTGTGTATAATCAGCTGTGATCTGCAATTGTGTTTTTCTCACAATAGGCAGGCTCTGGAAGTTTTCCAACACTGATATTCTTGGATTCTTGAGAAGACCAAAAATATTTCTGATCACTTACTTGGAGATTCTTTGATTCAAGCCATTCTTTCCTTCGTGAAAGGCTTTCATTAATACATGCCTATTTTGGCTATCTGCACCTTTTTCTTCCCACTGACTTTCAGGTGTTTTCCACTTTTTATTTGGACATTTTTCTCCTGGATTGCTCATGTAAAGTCTTCCTGAGTTCCATATAGTCTATTTTTCCCAGTTCAAAACTTTGTTCTTGTTATTCTCTCCTTATCTCTCATTTTCTGAGGAAGACTTTTTTCACTTTCAAGTGGAATTGAAAAAAGATTTTGACTGATGATTCATTTTGGATTTTAATACTGCTTCTCATTCTCTGTCCTCCAGCATGTGCTTCTTGGCATCCTCTTTGTTTGTAAGATTCTCATTAATGGGTTAGTTTCATGATTGTTTAAAAAGTGGCTGCAGGACCTGTGAAAGCAGCAAAAAGCCCCATATATATTAGCATGAAAAAACAAACACCAAAATTCTAGTTTGACATCTAATATTATGATTCATTTGGCATATAGAAGACCAGCAAGATCTAAGTTCAAATATTGACTTGATCATAAGATTCTATTTTTAAATCAATCCAATCAATCAATTAATCAATTAATCAATCAATCAGTCAAACAGAAAAGAGTTGGAAGGGACCTAGAAGGCCTTCTAGTCCAGCCCCCTGCTGAAGCAGGAACAGGATATACCATTACAGGGTAAATTTTGGCTTGGGTAATCACTTACGTACGTATGCACAGGCACTCAGAAATACACCTACAATTTTATATATGTAGACAAGGATAGAGAGAGCTCGAAGAGCATTCTTCAAAATGAAAAAGTTCTTCTGCAATCACGACATAAGCCTAAGATTGAAAATCAGGCTTGTGACATGTTACATCTTTTCTATCCTGCTCTACGGAGTAGAGAGTTGGTCTCTGACAGAAAGCCACTGGAAGAGACTAGAAGCATTTGAAATGTGGATTTCCAGATGGCTGAAACTTATAAGCTGGGTTGACAAAATCAGAAATGAGGAGGTGATAAGCCACTAGGGAAAGCCAAGAGAAATAATGAAAACCAAAAAAAAGTGAAAGTTAGAATACAGTACTTTGGACATGAGACGTGACACTGGAAAAAATACGTCACTTAATCCTCAGGGAAAAGGTTGAAGGCAGAAGAACATTGTGGCTTTAAAATCTAAGGGACTGGTTTGGACAAAACTCAACAGCACTTTTTCAAGCTGCTGTTGACATGATCACCAACATCCGATGATGGATATGGCACAAAAAGATGACAATCTGTGTGTTTCTTCCTGTGCAAAATGTCCCAGAAGTGCATTTGCTCATACTTTTTACCTAATTTAAGAAAGGTGGGGACACGAACAGATGACTTGGTGACCAAATCCTATGCAAAACTTAAAAGATCCGTTTTGCCCATAAAACTCACTTGGCAGGAAAACAACATGTCAATAAAATCACAAGGAATCAAGCGTTACGGGAAGGGTGAAGGAGGTTGTTGGTTCAGAAACATAACATAAATAATGTTTTTAAATGTCCCAAATCTGCAAGGAGAAAATCTCCGGCTGCAGTTTTAAATCGTGCAACTAAAGGACAGAAATATTTGGGGAGAGAAAGACTTTCTGCAGCAGCAGCAGCAGCAGCAGCAGCAGCCCGCATGTTTCGTTCTTGCGCCTTCGCTGCTTCCAGGCCGTGGAGGAAGCCGAAGGGCCCGACTTGCTCCCGGCTTCTCCTCCGACCCGCCCTCCACTCACCTCCCAGGAGCCGCTTCGACCCCGTCAAGCAGCGCAAGAGCCTCCGCCGACGCCATTATCCTCCCGCGGGTCAAGCTCAACAAGAAGTTCCTCTGCCCGCCTGCAAAATCCTTTCTAGCAATCCACGACTCTATCGTTTCAACCCGTTCAATCTCAGCCTCTGCCCCTTCCCTAGAAGAGCTCTGCCGCCGCTTTGTGGGCGGCGCACGTTGATTCACTGTAGAGCGCCATCTAGCGACGGAAGGCTGAAAAACACGATCGTTCTATCTGAAGGCGTTTGAAGACGCTCTCACTGTTGCAGATCTTCCTGAAGTGCCATCAAGTCCTATTTGACTTCCCTATTTGAGCTCATCGGGAGCTTTTCTCCCTGAGGAGAAAACCTTTTCCTTTTAGGTTCCCCAAAGAGGGCATTCCTTGTCCCTGGAGCTGCAGAAAACTAAACCAAAGGAAAGCACCTTTTGGGAGGGGATGAGGACTGGAAATGATCTGCAAGTTAGAAGGGAGAAAGTGCACCTCCCTTGGTTCCAGTTTTCCCTTTTGGGGTGTTTATTTATTTATTTATTTATTTATTTATTTATTTGTCAAGCAAGTATTAGATAACAGGTAATCATAGTCATGAATACATGAAATTGATACAAATAAAAAAGAAACAATCGGACAGGGACGGTAGTTGGTGCGCTTATGCACGGCCCCTATAGACCTCTTAGGAAAGGGGTGAGGTCAACAGTCGAAAGTGGGTTTGGGGAAGAAACCAGAGTCAGGTAGACATTGACCACTCTGTTGCTTGAAGTCGTATTTCCTGCAATCAAGTTTGGTGCGGTTTACCCTGAGTTTGTATCTATTGTGTGTTCTTGTGTTGTTGTGGTTGAAGCTGAAGTATTCATTGACAGGTAGGACATTGCAATAGATAATTTTATGTACTATACGTAGATTGGACCGAAGGCAGCGTAGTCCTAGGTTGTCTTGGTCTAAAATTTCAAGTCTGGTGGGCATAAAGTGTTCTGCAACGAGTAGAGGACTGCAGGATAACTCCTCAAAGCTTGTCTCTGCAACCTTATCAAAACTGTAAGAATGAAGCTTGATCCCGTGTCTCTGCTGGGATTTTATTTTTCTTTTACTTCCATGTTTAAGCTAACATTACCCTATTTCCTATTGGTGCCTCAGCTCTGCTTAGCAATGGAAAGTTTGGCAATTGCTGACTTTGGGCAATTTTTCACACTTACCACCATTGCAGCAACCCCATGGTCACGTCACCAAAACAGGGATGCTTGGCAATTGACTCACCTTTGTGACAGTTGCAGTGTCCTGAGGTCATGTGTGAATTGAGCTGGAGCACTAACTGGGGGGGGGGTCCTCCTACATTCACACCTCCTGCTTGAGGCAGCCATGGCTGGGGAGGGGCTTTGCACAGATTCATCGGGTGCACCAATCGTTCCCTTTCCCGGACCTGGAATCCTTGCACAGTAGTTCGCTCGTGCCTTGGTCATCTCCGTTTGGATTACTACCCAGGGTTCCCCAGAAACTTCAACTGGTCCAGAATGCAACAGCCCACACAGTAATGGGAGTCCCTAGATTGCCTGTATAGCATATTTGAAACGTGAACTGCGCTGGATTTTCTTTAAGGTACAACTGAAAATGCTGCTCATCCCATTTAAAGCTATTTATTATAGAAATACCAATAGCACTTAGAGTTATGTACCACTCGTGTTTTAGAGCACTCTCTAAGCAGTTTACAGTGTCACCATATTTCCAACAATCTGGGTCCCCATTTTACTGATCTCAGAAGGATGGAGCCTTCTGAATCAACCTCGAGCTCTGTCAGAATCGACTTCCAGGCTGTGGGCAGAGTTAACTAGCAAGACCACAGTCTTAACCACTGAGCCAACAGGGCACCTGTCATTATTTTCCCAGTTTTGTTTTTGCATCTATCTGTTCCACCAGGTCAGATAGGGCTGGCATGCTCCTAGCCCTATCCTATCCTAGCCCTATACCTTAAATATTGCCATCTGATAGAAGCTAGGAAGTGAGCCTTTTCCATTGCACACCTTGGCCTATAAGACAATTTCCCCCCTGAAGTTTGGCAGGTCTTTATCCTTCTGGTCTTCTGCAAAGGAAGAAAGCTGTAGCTTTTCCTCTGAGCACTGGGTTAACAAGACAGGACTGCATATCAAGCTTGAATTGAAATTAGGTTTTGTTTATACCCATTTGGTTTTAATATGGTTTTAAACAGGGGTGGGAGTCTACCAGTTCGCACCTATTCGCTAGAACTGGTTGTTAACTTTCTAAGCAGTTTAGAGAACCGGTTATTAGAAGAAATTACTAATCCTGTAAGGAAGGCAGGAAGGAAACATTCTGGTGTTGCTTACAGAAACTGCCTCTCCGTAAACCCTGATTACATTCTTGGCAGGATTAGACTTCCTGTCTCTGGAATTTTTCTGGAGTTATCTTTTCCTCATTTGCTGGTACTTTGCTTGTGTGGAGTGACCATTCAAAGTTACAATGGCACTGAAAAAAGTGACTTTTGACCATTTTTCACACTTGTGCCTCGATGTGAATTATATTGAGTTGGCCGCACCCAGCCAATAACATGACCAAGCCACACCCAACAACTAAGCCATACCCAGAGAACCAGTTGTTACAAAATTTGAATCCCACCCCTGGTTTTAAAGTTCATTATTGATTGGGAGCTGGCCAGAGTTTGTTATAAGATGGATGGCTACATATTTTAAACAAATCAGAGGAAAACGATGAATCCCAAAATTGGGCGTGCTTTGGCTGTCCTTGTGCAAGTTTCTTGAGGCACTCTACGAATTTAATTATCAAATTTATTGGCCGCTAATCCTACGGTTAACTTCTCCAATTTAACTCTTTCCAATCAGCTTGATTTTGTACCTGGGTATGGTTTAAATGCATTTGGACTTAATACAGTCTTTAATTACTGATTTGAAGCTTATTTTAAGTTTGTTATAACTCTGGATGGATGGCTACATAAACATTTTAAGTAAATCAGAAGAAATGAATCTCAAAAATGGCCCAACTTAGGCTGCCCATGTGCACGTTGCTTGAGGCACTGACGTTCTACACACTTCTTTCATTATCAAATTTATATGCCGCTAATCCTGTGGTTAGCTTCTCCAATTTAACTCTTGAAAAGCACCTTTGGGACATCCTTGCAAGGAGAAAGATTACCAGTTTTGAGCAAGAATGGCATCAGGCACAAGCATAATTAGTAAGGCCAGGAGGCCTGGTTAACAAAAGCAATTTGAACAAAAGCAAGAATCACCTTTTTGGAATTCCCAGACCATCCAAACGCCACCAACCTTGAAAGAAGTCTGCCGCATTTGCAGGGTAAGTACATGTTAAAAAGGGAGGTTTTGCAATATATGATGTTTATTGGGTTTTGTATTAAGGTTTTAATGTGGTAAACCATGCAGAGTCACCATTAGTTGGGCTGCCATATACATTTTCATGCTAAGTCAAAATACAGAACAGAAGAACAGTTGGAAGGAATCTTTGAGGTCTTCTAGTCAACCCCCTGCTCAAGCAAGAGATCTAAACTATTGTGGTATATACAAACATATACATACATGTTTATATCCCCCTATATTATATATAGAAATAAGTTAAGGCGGAAAACATAGCTAATAGAGCTCCAAACTCGCTTTCTCTGGCCCAGCAATGGCAGATCCCCTTAACTCTGTGAAAGGGACATACTGCACTGGGCCAAAGAAAGGAAGCTCAGATGAGATTAGAGAAAGGAAAGAGAAAGGAAGAAGAAAGAGAAGGGAAGCTCAGATGAGATTAGAGAAACAAAAAGGAAGAGCAAAGAGAAAGGAAGTTTAAATCAAATTAGAAGCAGGCTAAAGCATACGAAGAACAGTTACATGAAATGAGCATGGCTAGTCTAGGGAAAACAAGAACCAGGTGTGACATGATAGCAGTCTTCCAATATTTGAGAGACTGTCAAAAAGGGGGGACAAACTATTTGCCAAAGCACCCGAAGGCCAGAGACGAAACAACACTACTGATCAAAGAAAGATTCAAATTAGAAATAAGACAGAACAATCAACCAATGGAAGTTTACCTTAAAAGGTTATGAGTGTGAATTTTGTGTGAAAGTGTTTGCAATCTCGAAGTTTGAATGATTACTCCCCTGTGTGTAACCTTACATGATTTATAAGGGTAGACTTAGTACTGAAATCTTTCCCACAATCCGGACATTCATAAGGTTTCTCTCCTGTGTGAGTCCTCTGGTGTTCCACCAGATGGGAATTCTGCCTGAAACTTTTCCCGCAATCCAGACATTCATATGGTTTTTCTCCTGTGTGAGTCCTCTGGTGTATCACCAAATTGGAACTCTTACTGAAAGTTTTCCCACAATACAGACACTCATATGGTTTCTCTCCCGTATGAGTCTTCTGGTGCTTCCCAAGTTCAGATTTGCAATTGAAGCGTTTCCCACATTCTGAACAGTCATATGGTTTCTCTCCTGTGTGAGTCCTCTTGTGTATCACCAGGCAGGAATTCTGACTGAAACTTTTTCCACAATCGCTACATTTATATGGTTTCTCTCCCATGTGTGTCCTGTGGTGTTCCACCAGGTTGGAATTCCAACTGAAACTTTTCCCACAAGCCAGGCACTCATATGGTTTCTCTCCCGTGTGTGTCCTGTGGTGTTTCACCAGGTGGGAATTCTGAGTGAAACTTTTCCCACAATCCAGACACTGATATGGTTTTTCCCCAGTGTGAATTCTCTGGTGAATCATCAGGTTGGAATTCTGCCTGAAACTTTTCCCACAATCTGGACACTGAAATGGTTTGATTCCTGTGTGAGTTCTCTGGTGTATAATCAGGCAGGAATTCAGACTGAAACTTTTTCCACAATCACATTTGTACGGTTTCTCTCCTGTGTGTGTCTTGTGGTGATCCACCAACTGGGAATTCTGCCTGAAACTTTTCCCACAATCCAGGCACTCATACGGTTTTTCTCCTGTGTGAATCCTCTTGTGTTTCACCAGGTAGGAACTCTGACTGAAACGTTTCCCACAATCCAGGCACTGATAGGGTTTCTCTCCTGTATGAGTCCTCTGGTGTATCACCAGGTTGGAATTCAAACTGAAACTTTTCCCACAAACAGGACATTTATATGGTTTCTCTCCTGTGTGTGTCGTCTGGTGTTCCACCAGGTGGGAATTTTGACTGAAACTTTTCCCACAAACAGGACATTCAAAAAGTTTCTCCCCAGTGTGAGTCCTTTGGTGTCTCACCAGATTGGAATGAATGCTAAATCTTTTGCCACATTGGGAACATTGGTAGAGCTTCTCTCCAGTATGGGTTCTTCCATGAATCATGAGGATGTTTTTCCGAGAAAAGCTTTTGCCGCACTCTAAACATTTATATGGCTTTTCACTGGGTGGATCCTGTTGTGCATAATCAGCTATGATCTGCAATCTGTGCTTTTCCCACATTATGAGTCTATGGGTTTTTTCCAACACTGATGTAATTGGATTCTTGAGGTGGTGAAAAATATTTCTGATCTCTTGCCTGGTGGTTGTTTGGTTCAAGCCATTCTTTCTACCTCAAGGACTTCAATTAACGCCTGGCAATTTTAGCAGTACAAGGAACCATTTTCTTCCTACTGACTTCAACTTGTTCCTCACTTCTTTATTTAAAGATTATCCTCTTTGAATTCTCATTTAATCTTGTTATTTCTAGTTCTATGTGCTCTATTTTTTCCCACTCAAAACTTTGTTCTTGTTATTCCTTCCCTCGTCTTTCATCTGCTGAGGAAGAAGAGTTTTTAAACTTGAATTGGAAAATATTTTGAATGATGATTTATTTTGCACGTTAATGCTGCTTCTCATTCTTTGTTGCCCAGAGTACTCTTCTTGGCATCTTCTCTCTCTAAGATTAATATAAATGCATTAGTTTATTACTGTTGGAAAAATGGCTGCAGGACATAAGAAAGCAGCAAAAAAACACCACATATATTAACACGAAAAAACAAACATCAGAACTCTATTTTAATCTCTAATATTACTTATGATTCATTTGGAATATAGAAAAGTAACAAGATCCAAGTTCAAATACTGACTCAGTCATAAGCATCTATTCTGCCCATTAAACTCGCTTGCCAAGAAAAAAACATCTCAATAACAGTAATCAAGTGTTACATGAAGGCTGAAGGAGATGGGTGGTTACCAATGATGAAAAATATGTAAAGATTTCTTTAAATGTCCCAAATCTGCCAGCAGAAAAGCGCAGGCAGCAGTTTAAATCGTGAATTCATCTTAATGGGTTAGTTTTATTATTGTTTAAAAAATGGTTGCAGAACATATGAAAAACAGCATGTGTATTCATGAAAAAAACATCAAAATTCTGGTTTCACCTCTAAAATGAATTACGATTCATTTGGAAAATAGACAACTTGCAAGATGCAAGCTCAAATATTGACTCAATCATAAGATTCTCTTTTCGGCTTGGGTAAATCACTGCTATATGCACACATAGGAGCACATAAATACAAACCTATCAATTTACGTGTAGGCAATATGTGTATTTCAGGGTGTAAAATGTTCCAGAAATGCATTTGCTCAAATTTTTGACCTCATTGTAGAAAGGTGTTTTTTGGTTTTTTTTTTAAAAAGGTTTGAAGCATCTGTTTTGCCCATGAAGCTCCTCGCTTGCCACGGAAAGAACATGTCAATAAAATCTCAAGGAATCGTTTCGTGAACTGTGATGGAGGTGGGTGGTTAAGAAATATGAAAAATAGGTAAATATTTCTTTTAAAACTTCCCAAAAATCTGCCATCTCCAAGGAGAAAATCACAGGCAGAAGTAGTGTCAAATCGTGCAGAGGAATAAAATTCAGGAAGGGAAATAAATATACAACAGCAACCAACACGTTTCGCCCTCGTTGCTTCCTCTTCTGCTTCCAGGCCGTGGAGGAGCCCAAAGGGCCCGACCTGCTCCCGGCTTCTCCTCCGACTCACCTCCCAGGAGACGCTCCGAACCCTCCAAGCAGCACAAGAGGCTCCGCCGACGCCCTGAGCCGGAAGAGGAAATTCCTCGGCCCTCCACCTCCTGTCCTTTACAACCTCTCTAGCAATCCACCCATCTATTGTGACAACCCGTTAAATCTCAGCCTCTGCCCCTTTCCTAGAACAGCTCCGCGGCTGCTTTTGTGGGCGTGGCTGTTGCTTCTCTGTAGCGCGCCATCTAGCGACGTACGGGGGAAAGGAACACGCTCGTCCTCGCCTGCGGCCTTTGAAGACGGTCTCGATGGGTTCCGTTGCTTCCTTGCGTACCGCCAAGTCTTCTTTGACTCCCATCGAGCTCATTGATCGGCTTTTCTCCCTCATGATCCATCCATCCCCAAACCTTTTCTTTCGGGTTCCCCGGGAGGGCATTTTGCCTGTCCCTGGAGCCGAGCCCGAAGCCGCAACGAACTGAAAGGGATCCTCCCTTTGGGGTCTGGGCCTAGAAATGACGTTCGTCCAAATAGGAAGAGACCAAGACTTGGTCCACGAGAGCTTTTCTTCTTGGGGTTTGCGCGTACGTTGCCGGATCCCTCCTCAAACCCTGACTCTGCAATTTAGAGAATCTGTAAGACTGAAGCTTGACCCCTCGTCTCTGCTGGGATTTTAGTTTCCTTCCACGTTCAGCTAACCAGCATGGGATATCCTATTCAGCTAACCAGCATGGGATATCCTATTCAGCTAACCAGCATGGGATATCCAGCATTGGTGCTCCATCTCTTCTGAACAATTCAAAGTCGAGCCCGAATTGCCTGTAGAGATTCTCTGTCGGCCAAGTCATGGCCAGAAAAATTAAAAGAAAGCGTTTCGCTTCAATTTGAGGTGCGGACAACAGACTCCATCTCCCAACAAACAGCCTGCACCTGTCTTGAACAGTGAAGGGACACAGGACAGAAAACACATCCTGTGGCCACGAAGGCTCCACACCCATTTGCACGACTCACGTGACCCTGAGGACACAGATCAACTGCCAGGCGGCCTCAGGGACTCTTTCAAAGAATTCAAATGACCCGAGGAATCCTTCCATCCCCCACCATCCAGTCAGAGCTGAAGAAGCTTCTTGGATGAGAAGCGAAACTTCTTCAAAGAAAAACCAGAACGTCCAGTTGCCTACTGATAAAGCAGCTCTTGTCAGGGTCCCAAGTAACAGACCCAAATGCAATCAAAACTCCAAGGCCAAGCTGCTCCTCAAAATCCAGATTTATTAGGCAGGTCATATTGGCACATCTGGTGAAAACCTAACTCTGAAGGTCCCGAGGTTTTCCCCACCCAAATTAAAAATCAAAGTTCTTCTCCCCAGTCCACCAACCAGGTTACAGTCCCAATGCCATCTGGTTTCAAGTCCATGCCTCCCCAGCACCTGGTGAGAACGTCCTTGGTTCTCAGGAGAAAGAATTTTGGGGGGGCTACAGATCCCCAGATATCTCTACTCCCCCGTCCCATTCCCACAGCTCCAACCAGTCTTGCTGCAGCAGCCCTGAATACGCTCCAAAATGGCTTCAGGGTTGACAGCATTAGCACTAATTGCTATTGCAACCCAAGAACCACCCATGTTCTTTTGCAGGCTCAAGAGAGGGCTGAAGTATAATTTCCTCCCTTCTGGACAGTTGGCATCCTGGCAGGCTTCATACCTTCAACGACAGTTTTCACTGCATAATAAAATCATGAGATTTTTTTCCTGGCAGGAGTTCAAGGCGTTGCTGCAGATTCAGATCTTTTCTAATTGCAGCTGAAGAGGGCGGTGAAAGGTTGGCTGCTTAGGACCACCACTCACTCTCTGCTTGCAGCTCTTACTTTGCCATCCAGAGAAAGGGCTGTGCAGGAGGAAGACACCTGGGCCCTTTTCAGTCTGGTGGGGAATGCATTGGTGTGGGACTGTGCCCAATGCCAAGGCTTTGTATTTTCCTATTTGCTACGTATGGGGTTGATTGCTTTATTTTATTGCTGTGGCCAGTGGTGGGATTCAAATTTTTTTACTACCAGTTTTGCAGGCATGGTTTGGTGGTCATGTGACTGGGTGGGTGTGGCTGGGCATGGTCAACTTGATGTCATTCATATCAACGGATGCCTTGCTTGGCCTCTCCTTGCCTTGAAGGCCTCAATGAGATACAATTTCCCTGTCTATTTATGACTACTGAACTTCCAAAATTCACTAACCCTATGTATATAAGCCATATGTGTACATACCTGTTACATAGTATAGACTCTATATACTATACTATGCTATAGTGTGTATAGGCACACAAAAAGATATATTATCTACTACATATACTATATATATACTGTATACACACACACAGAGAGCTCTTCTAAAACTATACATATTCGACTTCACTTACTGTGTTTGGAAAAGCACATCCAGAGTCCACTTTCTGCCACACATTTAACTATACCTTCTGTATATTAGAACATTATACATGCCTTCAGATGTTCTTCCCTCGCCTGCACATGACTGTTACAGCCAGATGTCTCTAAAATTGGTAAAAATCACTTAACAACGTTCTTGTTTAGCAACCAAAATTTTGAGTTCAATTATGGTCATAAATCAAGGATTATCTCAGCCTTGTCCTCTGCATGGCAGCCTTGTCCTAGTAAACTTCTCCTTTCTGGCAATTTTCCTCTCTGTTAGAGTCACCAAAATAATCCAGATGATATAAGGTTTCCTGCTGGAGCAGGGGCTTGGACTAGATGGCCTCAGAGGTCCCCTCCAGTCCTAGATTGCTGTGCTGCTTCAAAGCATCTTGTGAAGCCACATCTAGTGCCAGGGTTTGTGGTTCTTCCTTCCTCTCCTTTTCTTCTCTCCCTCCCTCCCTCTCTTCATGTATCCATCCATCCATCCATGCAACTGTAGGTCATTCATTTTCCCCTCCCTTCCTTTTTTTTCTTTTTCTTTCTTCCAGATTCCGTACAAGCTCTGGACACAAACCAAATACTAGTAAGTGGTCCTCGCTTAATGGCTGGTTGCTTAGCAAGTGTTCTAATTTACGACTGACCTTCCCAGAGCTACTTGACCTGTTTTTGGAGTTTTGACATACACATACACACAAAATTTATGACCGGTTACAACATCCCACAGTCATGTGACGGAGGTTTTCTATATTTTTTGCCAGTTTCCAACTATTCCTTCTGGCTTCCGGTTAAAAAAGCGCACTGGGGAAAATAGACTTGTTTAACAACCACAGTGTTTGCTTAATGATCACAAGGTTCACTTAATGACCAGGGTGTTTGCCTAACCCAGGAGTCTGGGTCTGCAACCTTAAAAACTCAAAAGAGCCATTTTTCTATTTTCTTTTAAACAGGTATCTCTCTCTCTCTCATCTTTCTTTCTCCCTCTTTCTCATCTCTCTCATCTCTTCCCTCCCCCCAATTTCTCTTTCCTCTCTCATTTTTTCTCATCATTTTCTCATTTCTTTCTCTCTCCTTTCCTATCATCTTTTGCTTGCATGCGCGCGCACACACACACACACACACACAAGTAGATACCCTCCTGGGCCGGAATCATGGCGGCAGTGGGGATGGCAACTCCTCCTCTTGCTGCCGCCATTGTGTGCTCATGTAACCGGCCACACAGGAGAGCCAGAGCTCTTCCCTCCTCCCTGCATTCGGTGGCGGTGTGCCTCCTCCCTTCCTGAGCTGTGGCTGGTGCTGAGCTGCCTGTGAAAGACGCGGAATCGCAAAAAGCAGCAGGTCGTGGGCAGTGCGGAGAAAATGCTAGAGGAGCTTCAGCCGCTTGTCTCTCTCCCTCTCGGCTATTGGGCGAAGACGTGTGAAGCAACTTTATTAAAGAAATAAAAACTGATTTTACTGCTTCCCCTTGGCTAACGCCCAGTGAGGAAGAAGTTGCCCTGCCGCGAAAAGGCAGAGATGGGCAGTGAAGGGCATGCTCGAGCGATGCTCCTGCGCTGATAAAACTTTCCCTTCCCCTGTGGAAAGATTGAGGCCTTTTTCCTTCATCCTAGGCCGAGCGAGGGGATGCTCCGGGCGCAGATCACCATCAAAGTCATGGGCAGCCCAGCTCTCAGGTTCTGCCAACCCTCCGGGTGGATGTCGCCCATTCGCCCTTCCCTCTGCCGCGGATCCTGCTGCTTGCAACAGGGAATGCGCTTTTGAGCCAGCCTGGCTGGCGGGTAGCCAAACAGGTGGCCCGCTTCTCTGCCGTTGCCAATGACCCCAGACCACACCTTGGGCGCCACCAGCTAGCACAAATATACCATGATGAAGCACACACACCCCCCGAATGGGCAGCGCAAAGACAAGTTGTGCTTCACTCCTGCACACTTAAGGCTTCAGCATTCGCTATCTCCACCTCAGAGCCACCCACCTGCCACCACAGCACCATTACCTTTAGGGAAGTACCTCAAAGATTGCACAGCAAGAGAAAAGGCAGCCACGTGTGCTGCCACTGCCTTTCAGACCGGCCTTGGAAAAGCCTACCCTCACAATTGGACTCCAGCTGCTTGTGGGAGGAACCCTGAAGCTTAGCAGCGGCATATTGCATGTCTTAACAAGCCCACCGGTGGCCTCGGTGTGCCTTTCCTCCCTGTGGCTCTAATTCTTAAAAATGTTGGGTTCTCGCACAAGCGTTGGGAGAAAGGGAGTCCGATTGTGATTGCTAGCTTTTCCAAGGCCGGTCCGAGGAGAAGAGAGAGATCAATGTGTCTTTCTTCCCCGTGGTTCTAATTCTTTGCAAAATAAAAGATGTACTTTTATTTTGTCTGCCCAAGAGTGGGAGGGGGGAGAGGGGCTCAGAATGGTATGTAGGAAATCTGTCTCTGCAGCATCCATTGCTTGCCACCGGGCAGGCAATGAGCTGGTGGCAGCTGGCAAACACGCTGGGCCATGTAGGAGGCAGCTAAGCCGGGATTCAGGCCTCCACTCACCCAGGCAGATCAGCGTCATGTAGCATGCAGCCCTCAGAGACCGTGTGGTTGAAGCAAGCCAGGGAGCAGCAGCAGCAGCAGCTATGCAGGACGAGATGAGGAGTGACTGCGCAGGGCGGGGGGTGCCAGCCAGAATTATCGCCACTGGTTTGCCTGAACTGGCTAGAACCGGCTGAATCCTACCACTCCTGTAAGTTGTCTGGAGTCACAATGCATTGGGCTGCCATGCAATTTCTTAATAAAAATACACACATACACATCTATATCCCACCTTAATTAGATGTAGAAATAACTCAAGGTGGCAAATATACCTAATAGAGATATAAGAGACTTTCTTCCGTCAACCATGGCAATTCCCCTCGACGCTGTGAAAAGGAACACCACCACAATTCCAAAGGAAGGAAGCTCACATCTCCTCCCTCATGTTTGATACCAAGACATGTTGGACTAAAAAGAATAAAACAAGAAATTAAATGGTTAATTTCTCAGCTGGGCCTCCAAAGAGAGAAGAGAAATGAAATTCAAGATTCCTCTACATACAGCAAATTTTGCTTCATGTGGAATTTCTTGTGTGCAATAAGAGAGGAATTTTGTGTGAAACACTTCCCACAATCTGGACACTTGAATGGTTTCTCCCCTGTGTGTAACCTTACATGATTTATAAGGCTGGACCTAGTACTGAAATCTTTCCCACAATCTGGACATTCATATGGTTTTTCTCCTGTGTGACTTCTCTGGTGTACTTCCAACTCGCAATTCCAATTGAAGCCCTTCCGACAATCTGGGCACTTGAATGGTTTCTCTCCTGTGTGTAATCTTACATGATTTATAAGGCTAGACCTAGTACTGAAATCTTTCCCACAATCTGGACACTCATAAGGTTTCTCTCCAGTGTGAGTCCTCCGGTGTATCACCAGGTTCGAATTATGACTGAATCTTTTCCCACAATCTGGGCACTCATACGGTTTCTCTCCCGTGTGAGTCCTCTGGTGCCTCACAAGCTTAGAATTCTGCTGGAAACTTTTCCCACAATCTGGGCACTCATATGGTTTTTCTCCAGTGTGAGTCCTCCGGTGTAGTTCCAACTCAGAATTCCAATTAAAACCTTTCCCACAATCTGGGCACTCATATGGTTTCTTTCCCGTGTGAGTCCTCTTGTGTATCACAAGCTTAGAATTCTGACTGAAACTTTTCCCACAATCCATGCACTGAAACGGTTTTTCTCCAGTGTGAATTCTCTGGTGTATCATCAGGTTGGACTTCTGACTGAAATTTTTCCCACAATCCGGACACTGAAATGGTTTTACTCCTGTGTGAGTTCTCTGGTGTATTACAAGCTTAGAACTCTGCTTGAAACCTCTTCCACAGTCACTACATTTATACGGTTTCTCTCCTGTGTGTATCCTGTGGTGTTCCACCAGGTTGGAATTCCAACGGAAACTTTTCCCACACTCCAGACACTCATATGGTTTTTCTCCTGTGTGAGTTCTTTGGTGTATCACCAGGTGGGAATTCCGAATGAAACTTTTCCCATTAACAGGACATTTATATGGTTGCTCTCCCATGTCAGTCTTCTGGTGTATCATCAGGTTGGACTTCTGACTGAAACTTTTCCCACAATCCGAACTTTGAAATGGTTTTACTCCTGTATGAGTCGTCTGGGGTATCACAAGCTTAGAACTCTGATTGAAACATTTTCCAAAATCACTGCATTTATACGGTTTCTCTCCTGTGTGTGTTGTTTGGTTAAGCTCTTCTTTCCTTCCTCAAAGGCTTTAATTAATGCCTGTCAATTTTGGCTACACATGGAATCTTTTTCTTCCTACTGACTTCAAGTTGTTTCTCACCTTTTCTTTGTTTAAATATTATCTTCCTTAATTTCTCATTTAATGTTTTTTTCAGTTCTGTGTGTTCTATTTTTCCCACTCAAAACTTTGGTCTTGTTATTCTTTCCCTTGTTTCTCATCTGCTGAGGAAGAAGAGTTTTTAAATGTTCTAGAGGAATTGCAAAATATTTTGGACAACTTATTTTGCACTTTAATGCTGATTTTCATTCTCTGTTGTCCAGTGTGCTCTTCTTGGCATCCTCTCTCTCTGTAAGATTAATATAAATGAGTTAGTTTCATTATTGCTTAAAAATGGCTGCAGGACATGTGAAAGTTGCAAAAAAATATCCCCACCCCATATATCAGCATGATAAAACAAACACTAAAATTCTATTTTAACCTGTCATATTATGATTTATTTGGCATACAGAAGCCTAACGATCTAAGTTCAAATATTGATGCAAGATCTCTTTTTCAATCAGTCAAGCAGAATAGAGTTGAAAGGGACATTGGAGGTCATCTAGTCCAGCTCCTTCTTCAAGCAAATATGTGCTATAATATGACACTTAAATTTTTGGCTTGGGTAAATACGCTCATGTATCCTTGCATACGAGCACAGACCTGCACATCCATGAATTCATTTTTTTTATTTTACCAAGCAATTATTAGATAACAGGTATAAGTGTAAACATGGTTATGAATACATGAAATGGACAGGAATATGAAAAAGAAAAACAACAGGACAGGGACAGTGGGCATGTTGGTGTCCCTATGCACGCTCCCTACAGACCTCTTAGGAAAGGGACGAGCTCAATAGCAGACAGTCTACGCGTATCTCGGTGTGCAAAATGTCCCGAAGTGCC
>BLBF01000079.1:90129-110824 GCA_015471245.1 Laticauda colubrina | reverse complement strand
AATAGAATAGAATAGAATAGAATAGAATAGAATAGAATAGAATAGAATAGAATAGAATAGAATAGAATAGAATACCTTTATTGTCATTGCATTCTACAAATACAATTAAATTTGAAGGCTACTCCAGCACAGTGTCCCAAACACCACATCACAATCACACTACTTTAGTGACCATTTGAAGTTAGAACATAAGTGAAAAGGTGACTTATGACTTCCAGTATGACCGTTTTTCATGCTTACCACCATTGCAGCATCCCCACGCCATCTCAAGCCCCGTCTTTTCCATTGCAAACTCTTCCTTATGAAACACTCTTGTCCCTGAAGTATGGCAAGCCTTTATCCTCCTGGTCTTCAATAAAGCAAAGAAGCTCTAGTTTTTTCCTTAAGCAGTGGTGGGTTGATAAGAACAGAGGACTATGTTATATAGGCTTAGCGTAGGCTTCACTCACGTCCAGCACAGCAGTGAGAAAATGCAGAGCAGTCAGGATTGAACTCCAGGCTGTGGGCAGAGTCAGCTGGCAATACTGCATTCTAACCATTCAGCCACCAGGGCATCTGTCACTATTCTCCCACCTTTATTATTCTTGCATCCATCTGTTCTACCAGGTCAGATAGTGTGGCTACGTTCCTAGCCCCTTCCCTTAAATATTGTCATCTGAGAGGAGCTAGGAAGCAAGTCTTTTCCATTACGGACTCTGCCCTATGAAACACTCTTGCCCCTGAAGTTTGGCAGGTCTTTATCCTCCTGCTCTTCCATAAAGCAAAGAAGATCTACTTTTTCCCCTAAGCAGTGGGTTAATAAGAAGAGAGGACTGTGTTACATATTACAAGTGAAGCACAGGCTTCACTAAAGTGCAGCATAGTGGTGGGAAAATGCAGAGCTGTAGTTGGCTAAGCCCTCTGACAACTCCCTATAAAAGAGGGAGCTGTCAGACAGGCTGTTGCTGGGTTGTTCTGTTCTTATTACCATAAATAGCTGTTGTTACTTGAAGATCTGGCTCTTGTCTCTTCAATCTCCCACTATTCCGCACTGGCGACGATTGTGGGATCTGAAGAAAATCGAAAAAGAGCTGAGTAGGCCAGATCCCTAAGCACAAAACGCAGTTAGCATGCATCATGAGAGCACAGAAAAAGGGGAACAAGGGCAACTGATGAGTTGATCTTCTGAACACAGATCAAAAAGAAGAAGCAAATCCCAGAAGTAGAAGAACAATGATCGCTCTGCGCAGGAAATCATCCCCAAACAAACTGCCGTTTTAAAGACACTATTTGTCAGCACTGCAATAGAAGGAGACATCTGGCCAGGGTCTGCCAAGCCAGCAAGCCAACCCTTTACCACCCAGGACAACCAATTTTTCAGGTGGCTGGCCGAAGAACATGGTTCAGAAAGCCCAGATAGAAGGAAAACTATTCCACAAAGCACAGAAGAGCCTATCAGACCACCACTGCCCAGGCCAGTTTTCCCCAAGCTAAAAAGATCTGGGTGATGGTTCAGATAGAAGGCAAGTCATGCAATGTGGAAGTGGATACCGGATCCTCCTTGACTGTCATATAATGGAAAGCAATCCCTAAAGCAGTGCCAGGGATCGTGAAGACACATCTGAAGAAGCAGTGCATTCAACTTAAGGGAAACCGTTTCCATGTCCCAGGGAGTAGCACATTCAGGGTGACATTCAAAAAATTTGCAGGACCACTGACCCTGACAGTGGTAGACGGTGCCTTGCCAAGCCTTCTCGGCTTGGATTTGTTTGAGTCCCTGGGCCTGGAGGTGACCGGTATCCACACCATCCAGAATGCCAGTAGGGACGAGCTTGCCAGAGAATTTGCAGATGTTTTCAGTGAAGACCTGGGCAAGTATAAGGGGATATGTATCTCATTTGGCCTTCACCCCAAAATTGCCCTAATTAGATTGAAGCCCTGAAGGGTCCCATTTGCACTCTGACCCAAAATTGATAAATAATTGGATAAATTAATAGCTCAGGACATTCTAGAACCTGTGGATCTCGCACGCTTGGTGACCCCTGTCATATCACTAGTAAAGCCTGATGGCTCTGTGTGCATCTTTGCAAATTACAAATGTATGATAAACCAGGCCTTACATCCAAGTGCCTATCTTGTGCCCATAGTCCAGCATTTACTGCACTCTTTGGGAAGTGGAAAAATATTTGCAAAATTGGATTTGGCACAAGTGTACTAGCAACTGCCCATGGACGATCCCACAGCAGAGGCTCAAACAATTGTCACACACCGGGGGGGGGGGGATTCAAATGCAGCTGGCTGCAATTCAGAGTCAGCATAGCACCCCGATTATTCCAGAGTATTACATGAGTCCCTGTTACATGGCATTCCAGGGGTAGTACTCTATTTCAATTTGTTCTAATATCAGCTAACAAAAAACAAGAATTATTCAATCGACTAAGAACAGTTCTTAGTCAATTTCAAGAGGCAGGTCTCAAAGTAAAGTGGGAAAAGTGTCAGATAGCAGTGCCAAGGATAGAGTGTCTGGAATAGCTTATAGATGAATCAGGCATATACTCCACAGTAGATAAAGTCAAGACTATCAGAGAAGCCCCCACTTCCCAGAGCCAAACGGAACTGCAGACTTTTCTCGGCTTACTTAACTTTTATAGTATTTTTCTGCCACAGAAAGAGATAGTAGTGGAACTCTTACACCGGCTGATGAATGAAAAAATTAAATGACCATGGGGCCAAGAAGAAGCCATTGCATTTGCCAATGTTAAAAAACAGTATTCTAATTCAATTTTCTGAACATTTGCTGGTTGCATTAACTTGTGATGCCTCTCCATGTGGGGTCGGGGCTGTCCTCAGCCACCATTTGCCTAATGGGAATGAGACCCCTGTTGCCTTCTACTCAAGGACCCTGTTGACAGCTGAAAGAAATTGTAGCCAGCTCGAGAAGGAGGTGCTGGCTGCAGTAATAGGGGTCAAATGGTTTCACGAGTATGTCTAGGGCAGAAACTTTGAACTCATTACTGACCACAAGCCACTCCTTGGTTTACTAGCCAGAGACTGCCCAACCCCGGCTATCCTGTCACCTAGAATGACTTGGTGGACAATTTTTTGGCAGCATTCAGCTATTGCCTGAGCTACCAGCCAGACAAGACCTTGGGGCACACTGATCACTGCTGCCAGTGATGGACAATGATCCTGATCCTGTAACACCAGTTCTGATCAAAGAAGTAGAAACGAATCCTGTCAGGGCTGCTGAAATCGCTAGCCAATCGGCTAAGAACAGAATTTTGGCACAAATTATGAACTGGGTATGAAGGGGTCACCAAACGGGCCGGTAGCAAAAAGCAACCGTATTACATGTGGAAAAATGAATTGTCTGTATTAAAGGGGTGTTTGCTGTGGGGAGATCAAGTGATCATACGCCAAACCCTAAGGGAACAGGTATGAGAAACATTGCACTGGTCTAGCCACTCTACTCAGTTAAATTGCCTATATTGTTCTTTCCAAATGCCACTGCTCACACCACTGGTGTGAGCTGCCTTATTATCGGGCTTCCGCCCTCCGTTTCTGAGACTCGCTGTTCTGCCTCCACAGTCTAAGATCCCTTCCTCTTCTGGTAACACTCTCCACCTTTATGATATTTGTTAGGGATAACATTGTTCACCCTAACTGGTTTAGGTGAAATAATAACTATGAATCATAGTTAGTGTATGTTAGAGTGTCTGCAGCTTTAACTGTGAAATAGCAATTAAAGGAGGGGTTATGAAAAACAATATAAAAGTAGCAAGTCTACAGCTTGCTCGCTCTCTCTGGCTTTGATGATCCCTGATTACTGCTTGGAATCAAGACTGCATTGCTCGAACAGGAGAGACAACAAAGGACTGATTTTGTAAGTGAACTGACATAGGATATTCTACATGGACTTTGCTAAATGAATACCCCTGAATGGACTGACTACATGGTAAATGAATATTGGACTGTTATTTGACTATGCTATAAACTTATACTGGAATAAACTATATTCTTGATAGCACAAGCGTATCTGTTATTTTTACTGTATGTTAATAAACATACAAGCTTAGCTCACTCATTTATCTGTGTGCCTATCTGACTAACGCTGCACATTCTGTTTAGCTTGTCTACCTAACCCTGGTTGGGGAACCCAGGCTTAACAATATTGAATTACAAAGAGCCTACTCGAGCCGCCACTGTTGTTCTAATCCTTTCTTCCTCATTCAGTGTGGTAACCGCAAACTCAGGTCCACCATTAGAAAAATGACAAAATACTCACTCCACAGTGAAGGCGGTTCCATTCAGTGAAGCCTTCTGCCTCGCTGCTCCTTAAGCTTCCTCACTATACCGCTAAGCCCTCCAAGACTTGTTTGTCCCCTGGGGGGGTCTCCAGATGCGAAGATTTGGGTCAAGAGAACGGAGCCCCCTCTCCTATCCCTACACTGCTATGACATCACAACAGAAATGGATTAGTTTATATATTGTTGAAAAAATGGCTGCAAGACATATGACAGCAGCAAAAAACCTTCCCATATATTAGCACAAAAAAACAAACATCAAAACTCTCTTTTAATCTCTAATATTACTTATGATTGATTTGGAATATTGAAAAGAAACAAGATCCAAGTTCAAATATTGACACAATCATAAGCATCTATTTTGCCCACAAAACTCCTCACTTGCCAGGAAAAAAAATGTCAATAACAGAAATCAAGTGCACCATGAAGGCTGAAGGCTTTCAATTATGAAAGATATGTAAAGATTTTTTTAAATGTCCTAAATCTGCAAGCAGACAATTACAGGGAGCAGTTTTAAATCATGCATTCATCTTAATGGGTTAGTTTTATTATTATTGTTTAGAAGATAACTACAGAAGATGTGAAAGCAACAAAAAAACAACCACCCACCATATGCATTTATGAAAAAAGAAACATCAAAATTCTGATTTCACCTGTAAAATTAAGTATGATTCATTTGGGAAATAGATGACAAGCATGCTCCAAGATCAAATATCGACTCAATCATAAGGTTCTCTTTTTGGCTTGGGTAAATCACACCTACATGCACACATATGACCACATAAAAACAAACCTACCAATTTATGTATGTAGACTAGGGTTGTGATTCTACCGGTTCTCACTTATTCGCTAGAATCTGTTGTTAACTTTCTAAGCTAAGTTTGGGGAACCAGTTGTTGGAAGAAATCTCCTTTTGTTTTTTTCCACTTTACAGGAAGGCAGGAAGGAAACATTGTGGTGTTATTTCTAGCATAATTTTTATTGCCCTGCTTACAGAAACTGCCTCTTTGTTAACCCTTCTTGGAAGGAAGCCGAGACTTCCTGTCTCCAGAGCTTCTGGGGCTTGACTTTCTTAAAGGGGAAGGGTTATTTTAAGCTTCTTATACTGCTGTTGAGAGGAAATACTCCCTTGATAATACTTACTGGGATGATCAGCACTTTGAAGATATAACTGAATAATGAAGGAGAGCTGCTGGAAAGCTTTTAATGACAAGGAACCAAGATTCAGCAAGGCTTCTTGGCCAGTTAGAAAGATTGACATTGTAACCAAAGAAATGGAAGACTCGTTGGTTTATTTAGAGATAGACAAGGCGGCTGCATACCTGAGATTCCAGAATGTAGAGGAGTCCAGGGATGAAGACCTAGAACAATTGATGGCGAAAATACTGGCTGGACTATTAGATAAAGAAAAGGACAACATTTTAAAAGATTTTGATGAAGTCTATAGGGTCAGTACTAGCTATGCGAGGCACCATAAATGCCCAAGAAAAGTTCACATATGTTTTACGAGAAGGAGTATCCACAATATTATTTTTAAGAGATCTAGAGATGGAATAAATTTTGATCCTTAAACAAGTCCCGAGAAGAATAAGAGAAACAAGACGAGATTACAAATTTTTGGCTGCTTATTTAAACCAAAAAAAAAATTGTATTCAAATTGTATTCAAATTAATTCCAGAAGGGATGCTTGTTACATTAAAAGAAAGGAAAATTAAAATTGATAGTATAGAAAGAGCCCAAGAATACTATGAGCAATTAGTAAGTTCAGAAGATTTGAGTAGTAGGGAGGAATTGGAAATAAACCCACAAGAAGACCAAAACTATCACAGAAATAAAAAAGAAGGAACTTTAAGCCAGCAAACATTAGGAGACCGGAGTTATTACAAGACAAAGAGCGAAACAGAATTAAGTAAATGGAAGAAGAAAATAAACTTCTTTCAATTAACATAAATGGTCTAAATTCGACCTTAAAAAGAAAATTTAGGAAACAAACATGATGCTGATATAATATGTTTACAAGAAACCCACATAAGAAAAGAAGATGTAAGATTTTTAAATTGCCCGAAACTAGGGAAGCTATTTACTGTGCCAGCAGATATAGGAAAAAAGAAAGGAATTGCAGTATATATAAAAGAGGATTTGAAAGCAGAAGTAGTTTGGTCAGACCCGGAAGGAAGAACTTTGGTTTTGCAGATCTGGATTAATGATATCCCAATTTTATTAGTGGTAATCTATGCCCCAAATGAAAACCAGAAATAATTTTTTAAACATTTATACCAAAAAATAATAGGATTTGAACAAAGGAGTATTTGCATTATAGGAGATTTTAATTCTATTGCCGATTATCAGAAAGATCATAGCAGAGGGGGGAAGAATAAAAAAGGGAAAGAGTTCCCTAAGATATGTAAGGAAATGATGAGAGAATTAAATTTGGTTGATTTATGGAGGAAACTATACCCAGAAAAAAAAAAAATACATTTTATTCAACTCCACATCAAACATGGACACAAATTGATATGGCATGGATGAATGGGGAAATAGCAAATGAAATAAAAGAAATTGAAATACTACCGAATGAATGGGCAGATCACAATCCAATTCACATAATATGGAAAGGTAGGAAGAAACCAAAGAAAAGATGGACTTTAAATACCCAATTATTAAGAGAAAAGGATTATACTGATAAACTTAACAAGGAATTAAATTATTTTTTACAAGAGAATAATAATGGCATAACTACGAATGTGCTGTCAACCATATTCCTAAATATTTAACTTTCTTTGTCACTTGTATTCCCATAATTTCTTCTAGTTCTTTTTTCTGCTTTTCTGTTAAGTTTTTAGTCATTAATTTTGTTTTTTTCCTATTAATTTTAAGTCCTGCTACCGCTCCAAATTGTTCTATTTCTTTAATCAATTTTTGTCCTCTTTCAATTGGATCTTCAATGAAAAAAACCAAATCATCAGCAAATGCTTGTAATTTGTATTCTTCTGATTTAATCTTTAGTCCTTTTATCTCTGGATTTTGTCTAATCTTAATTAGTAATGTTTCTAATGCGAATATGAAGAGCATGGGATGTAAGAAAAATTACCCAGAAATACTTTCACAGACACTTAATTAGAGACTCATTGGTAACTAATTGGAAAAAAATACGTAAAAAACACTATTTAAAAGTATCGATTTGGCTATCAACAATGGAAGCAATGATTCACCCAAATAATTTGTATATTTCTAGAATGATCAAATATAAAGATTTATTAGACGTACAAGGAAATTTGAAATCCCATCAAGAACTTCAAGAACGGGGATTTAAAATAGATCAATGGGCATATTTATAAATTCATAGTAGATATAACCAGGATAGAAAAGAATTTGGAATTAGTAATAAACCCCAGCAGCTAGATAAAATTTTAATGGGATCAGGAAAAAAGAATATAACTAGATTTTACAATTGTTTACTTGAAGTAGAATTAGAAGAAGAAATAGTAAAAGGAAATATGATTGCTTGGAGTAGGAATGTAGGATGTAATATCACTTTAAATGAATGGGAAAAAGTCTGGAGAAGTAATAATAAGATTACAAAATCGGTAGCATACAAAGAAAATGCATATAAACTGTTTTATAGATGGCACCTTCCTCCTTCGAGATTGGCGAAAATGTGCCCCAAAATGAGTCCAAAATGTTGGAAATGTAAAAAGAAAGAGGGAGCTTTTTTCCACATGTGGTGGTCATGCATAGAAGCCCAAAAATATTGGAAGATAATAAGAAATTGGCCAGAAGATATTACTAAAGAACAGATCGAATATAAACCAGAGTCTTTTCTACTTGGGATTTTTGACAAACAAATATCAAAAAAGACAAAATATATTCCAATACATATATTAACAGAAGCTAGGTTGGCTTTTGCTCAGTGTTGGAAGCACCCACAGATTCCTACAAAGGAGATGATTATCCAAAAAATTTCAAACTGCACAGAAATGGACAGATTAACATTAGCTCTAAAAAACAAAGAAACTTCAATATATTATAATAGCTGGAATTATTGGTATAAGTGGTTAGAACAAAGATGAATTTTATAATATAGGATAGAAATAAGATAAATTTATATGAGTGATGTATAAATTCTTGTAAAGATAAAGTATTTAGAGAGAGTAAAACCAAAGGAAGAAAAGATCTCACAAATTGTCGAAAGTAAGAATATTTTTAACAAATCTCTTTTCTGTATTTTCTTTTTTTTTGTTTTTTGTTTTTCCGGTCCTCTTTTCCCATCCCCTTTCCCGCCCCCTTTTTTTCCTACCCTTCAATTATGTACGTGTTATTATGTTGTGTCTTTTTTTTTTAAATTGTAAAATCAATAAAATTTGTCTAAAAAAAAAAAAAAGAAAGATTGACATTCAAACGTGAGTGTACATGCCTTTCTAAGTTTTGGTCTAAAACTGGTTTTTGGTGGCTTAATTCTGTCCTTGGTGATGTTTAATCCTGTGTTTATTGATGGGATAATTTTCCCTATTCAGCTGTTTGGAAGGAAAAAGGTTTATCTCTGTTCCTGAAAAGAAACAGGGTTGAGAAATCTGGCTACTTCCTGTGTCTATTTGTTCTGGAAATTGGTTTAACAAGCAACAACTACTATTGTAATTTAATGATTTGCATTGGTTTTGATTTTTTTCCTGCCTCATGGCTTCTTTTTCTATCTGGGGAGGGGGTCTTCCTTCACTGCTTTAGTGGTTCCTGGCACTGTCCTTTTGGGGTGTACTTCCAAGAGGCAGGATGCAAGCTTGGTACAGATTTTTTTTACTGCCTTTCTGGGGGGCATGTGATCTTTTCTAAATATGGATGATTTCTTTAGGATATCTTGTGAGATGAAACCATCTGGTGTCTTTAACTGGTGCAAATGAACCGGTGCAAGAATTGCTTCTCCTGGGTGTGCTCTTTCTGGAGAGCTTAAATGACCTCTCAGCTAAAAGGTTTCACTTAATGAGCAAGAGTTGGCTGCTGATAGTTATCACTGCATTTCAACTATTTTCATTTCGCAAAGTGCTCTGGCACCCTGCCTGATTTGTAACTCTGGCTTGCTGGTATTTTTAATCTAATGATTGGTATTTAGGGCAGCTTTTTGCAAGTAAACAAGTTTTTTAAATAATTAAAATTCTTTCTATCCCACAATTAGTCACAGATTTCATTTATAGCAGCCAGGGAGTTTTCCAAGTAGTTCTTTAAATCCACTTTTTCATTTATTAACTAGTTCCAGTATTCAAAAGTCATTCCATTAGATATCCTCCAGGTTTTTCAAGGTTGACCTCTAGTCATCATCGAGTAGATAAGTATGGAACAGTAAATAATGAAGCAAAGCAGACCTCCAGATGTTATTTCCCCCTATCAAAAACTATCCAGAGCCACTTTCACCAGTAGATGGCGCCTTCAGCTTAAAAATCAACATTAAAAGTGCGCTTTCAAAAATCATTAAAAATCTACTTTAAGTTTATTTCTCATTAATTCAGACAAGATATCCATTAAACAGTCAGATATCCAGCACTTTGAAGCATCTCTTCAAAGTCCTGTCAGTAATATTTATACATCCAGTTTTTCTATGTTCTGTAGCTTTAGGTACAATTTTCTGTTTCCCTCTTTACTTGCTGTTTAAAAGTATTCCAAAGAGTCACTTTCATGGATTAAATTTCTTGTGGGAAAATCCTTGACAAAAGTTAAAGATCACATCACCCAGTTCTGATCACTGTCCACTCTCATTGCTCCAGCACACTTTATGGCGGTCATGTTGGTTGCCTCACCTTTATCTTCAGCAGAGAGGGAAGGAGCCCTGGGTCCAGCAGGAGAGCCACCGCTCTCTGTGAACAGCAAGGTACCCCTCGTTAGTCACCCTGCAGGGTGACTTTAGCTCCCTGGTGAGCCCTCCGATGAAGAGGATTCGGCGTGGGGATGTGGAGCAACATCAACTGGAAGGAAAGTCTTCAGGGTTGCCGCAGCAAGGCTGATTGGAGCTGTGGGAACGGGAGTGGGGAAGAGAGATAGCTGGGGATCTGTAGCCAAAATAAAATTCATTCCTGGGAACCAAAGACATTCTCACCAGGTACTGAGAAGGTGTGGACTGAAACCCGCTGGAATTGGGGCTGTAATCTAGTTGATAAACATGTGGACTGGAGAGAAGAACTTTGATTTTAATTTGAGTGAGGAAAACCTCGGGACCTTCAGAGTCGAGTTTTCACCAGATGTGCCAATATGACCTGCCTAATAAATCTGGATTTTGAGGAGCATGTTGGCCTCAGAGTTTTGATTGCATTGGGTTTGTTACAGTGGTGGGATTCATTTTTTTTTACTATCAGTTCTGTGGGCATGGCTAATTTTGGTGGGCATGGCCTAGGGTTGTGTGACTGGGTGGGCATGGCTTGGTGGTCACATGACTGGCTGGCATGGCTCGATGGTCATGTGACTGGGTGGGTGCGGCCAACTCAATGTCACTCACTTCAAAGGGTGCCTCACCTGGCCCCTCCACTTCCCTCCCAGCCATTCCTTGTCATACCCAGCCTCAACATATCTATAGTGCTGTAAAAATGTTGTTCACCTTTTTTTGATTTTATTATCTATGTACTATAGATGTATTTTCATGGACCACTGAAAGAAGGAAATGGCTCACATGCTTTGTCCAAGAGTGTGGCAACAGGCTTTTAAGGGGCTGTCATAAAGAGGGGGGCAATGTATTTTTTCCAAAGCATCAGAAGGATAGCAACTGAACAAAGAGAAAAGCAATCTAAAAGTAAAGAGAAACCTTCCGGCAGTGAGAACTACTTAAAGAACTACTTTGAAAACTCCCTGGATGTCATAAATGAAACACATTGACTAATTGTGGGGTCCAAAGAATTTTAATTATGGCATCTCCTGATGAACAATATAAAGACCAAATCATCTGCTGGCTTTGGGAAGCCAAAAAGAATAGATCCTGGAGTGGTGACAGATTATTGACAGAATACTGAATACTAGTGGATTTTTTTAAAATAAGGCAAGATGGCTCATCAGGAACAACTGGAGACACAAAAAGAAATTATAAGGCTACTGCAAAACATTTATGATACAATGATGGTGAATACTAAAAAGATAAAGGACTTGTTACACGACATAACTGGAAAGACTGAAAATGTGCAACAAGGACCAATGAAGCAAGATAATAAAACCCAGGAGAAAAGGGAGACAACTTAGAGCATGAAAACTTAGAGCACGTAAACTTAGAGCATGAGACAGAACAGATGACACAGCAAACAAAACAATATTATTAAGTTGGAGTAGGAGATTATAAAGTTGGGTGAAATAAAGTTGGGAGAATATGTACATGGAGATAGAAAAATGGAATTGAATAAACCAAAAGATACCTTCAGAAAAAGATAGAGGATTTGGCAGGCCTATGTGTGGACTGGCAGCAAAAAATATTGTGGAGGGAAATAAAGTTTTGGTTGAATTTGAAAGATATAAAGACCCAAGTGTGGAGTATGAGAGGCAAGCTAAAAAGAGAGGAAATCCAAGAGAATGAGAAACAATGGATAGGAAGGATTTTTTTTAAAAAAATGAGACCGGCCTAAAACTAGAATAAACTGTAGAAATAAGGGAAATATTGTCAGAGCATTTGCAGCATGACTATCACTGTGAGACAACCCAGGAGCAAAACACAGAGCAAATATAGAGACTTAAACGTTTAATAATGGTGGTTTGAGGAGGTCGGGGCTGGCATTGCAGTGGAATGACAGCGATCCTGGGGCTCCTGGAAAAGCCGCTGAAACCCCCGCAGCTGGATGGTCCAGTTGGACTCAAACCATCCCGGAGCGACAGTGAGTGAAGGGAGCACATCCTGTTAATCCCAGGGACGTCGCAAAGTCCCTGGTTTATCCTGGAAAGCTTCTGAAGCCCGGCAGCAGAGGGAAGCGGTCATTAAAGCCACTAGAAAGCTGTGACAGCCCCGGAAAGAAAGAAGATCAGAGGAGAAAGTGTGTTGGTTTGGGATGATAATTTCTTTTTTTCCTTAAATAAAAATAGGAGAGTACCCTATGGGGAAAGAGTGTTTAGAAGAAGGAAGACAGAAAAGTGAATAACAGTGGTGAAATAGAACATATTTATAGTGGTCAAACTTTATTTGGATTATTTTTTTTTTATGGTTAACTGGACTGGACTTTGAAATAATAATTAATAGAAGATTAACTTTAAATTTTGTTGACAAATTCAAAATTTGGATACTTTTCCCTTTTACTTTTTAAAAGGAAATTTTGTTAGAACTCATTGGATATAGTATAACAAAAAGAGAAAGTTAAACAATACTGTCATCTAGAGGTCACATATATTTTAAAAAAACTGGAATTTTTTAACAGATTAAAATTAGATTGTTTTGACTACAGAAAGAAAACGAAGAGAGTGAGCACTGAAAACAATTGCTGTTCTCACAGACTTTGTAAACAGCCGGAAAGTTAAATAAGAGAGAAAAGATTATTGTGACCTTGGACAATATACTACTGATGTTTTTGACTTTGGCTTTTTGGCTTGCTGGATGTTATACTGAGGCATAGGTTCATTCTGTGACTTAAATTTTAAACTACAGATGGCAATCTCAAACTGTTTTTTCTTTCTTTTTCTTTTTACTGCTGGTGTGCGCTTTTGGGCTTACTTGCCTTTTAATAATTGGTTAGATTTTGGAACATAGTCTTTTTCTTTTTTCATCAATTAGTGGATTATAGATTGCTGGGGGTTTTTTATCTATTTTTCCTAGAAACCGGTGGACTTGTATTTTTGAATTTTTTTATTTCTTTCTTTGACATCAGATTTTTGGATTTTTATCTTTATTTTTTTCTTATCTCTTGGATATAAAGAACTTGGTTCCTATTTACTTCTCTTTTATTTTTATTTTTTCCTTTTTCTTCCAAACCTTTTTTCTCCACTCCCTTTTAATATAATTGGATTAAGGTAGAGAAGAACCTGAAGATATTTTTTTTTTTGAATGGATTATAATTTATCTGAGATGAAGAAGACAATTGCTATTGGATCATCGATTCCTACCTCTTCATCTCTGAGCCCAGACGGTCAACAATCCATACAAGCTATACTGCAACAGGAAAAGGAAAGAGAAGCAGATTTCAATGCAAGAGTTAAAATTAATACTGCAAGCAATACAAGATCAAGGGAAGCATCGAGATGATAAAATTGGAAAGATGGATAAGAAGATGGGAAGGATGGAAGACAAAATGGAAAACATACAACAGATGATGAAAAATGGAGAAATAATGCAAAAGATAGAAGAAAGAGGTGAACAGACTGAGAAGAAAGTAGGAAAAATAGATAATAGACTGATAGCAGTTGAACAAGATAAAGGAAAAATAATGATAGCCTGGGAGATGGACAAATCTAAAGATGTTTTTATTATATTATATTATATTTTTTTATTACTAAAGATTTCAAAATGTTGAGGAAAAAAGGAGAGAAAACTGGAATAATGATAGAAGTTCTGGCAGGAGCCATAGAGATATCTAAAGAAGAAATGATGGATGGAATGGATGAATATTCTGAGTATATACTAGATATGCCATGAAGAATAAACTACCTAGAGAAGTCCAAGTGAGATTTACTAAGAAAACAATCAAAACAGAGATACTACAGAAAGCAAGAGGCGACCCTCTGAAGTATAAGGGAAAGGAGATTAAAGTCTCTTTTAAGGAGAGAATATCAATTCCTTACCAAGATTCTAATCAAGAAAGAAGTGAATTATAGATGACTGATACCTGAAGGCCTGATATTCATATAGCAAGAACAAAGACATAAATTGGATTCCATTGAGAAAGCAGAGCTATTTTATTTTTATTTTTTTTAAGAATTTTATTAATTTTTTACAAACAGACATAACATACAAAACATTAAAAACATCTACTCTCATATATACTTCCGGTGTGTCGGTTGGTTCATCAGTTTTGTGCATTCATTTTATAGTCTCAATTACATGCAGAGCTATTTTATGATGAATACTTCAGAGAAAAAGAATATGAGAGAGCAAGAGAGGAGGAACTTAAAATACAAGTGGAAATGGCCAAAGAAATGGCCAAAGAAAAAAAAAGAGGACAAGAGTGATAGGTGGTAGAGTGAAACCCAAAGAACCAAGAGAGCAAAGAACAATAAATCCTACATATAAACTATAAACAATTGAAAACAAAAAGAAATTAATCTCCATGAACATAAATGGACTGAATTTGGCTACTAAAAGAGAAAAAAATTCATAAATTTGAAAAATTAAAGATGGATATAATTTGCTTACAAGAAGTGCATATTAAAAAGCAACATGCATGTTTTGAATTGTCCTAGAATTGGAAATTTATATACATCATTGGCACAACAAAACAAAAGTAGTTCTATATATTAAGAACACAATCAAAGCTAAACCAATTTTTACAGATGAAGAAGGGAGAATACTGATGGTGGAAATAACAGATAATAATCTAAAGATGCTTTTAATAGCAATATATGCACCAAATGATAAACAAGAATTATATAAGAAATTACATAACAAGATAATTGAATTGGAATATGATATATATGCATTCCTGGAGATTTTAATCCTATTGTAAACATAGAATTGAATTACAAAACACAGAAAGTAAATTAAAAAAAATAGAAAGACTACTGAAATCCTTAAGATAGCAGAGGAACTGAATATTAAAGACATATGGAGAGAACTGAACAGCAAGAACAGACAATATACATTTTATTCTAACAGACACTTATCATGATCAAGAATAGATATGATTTGTATGTCAATGGATTTAATTTTAAATATTTAAGCAAACATTGAAACAAGTAATTGCGCGGACCATAATCCAACATGGGTCAAATGGAAGGGACAAAGGAAAAGGTCAAAATGGACTTTGAATAATTTAATTCTGAAAGAAAAAGAATTTACCAACACCACTGAGAAAAAAATTGGCTTTTAAAAAAAAAGAAAATAAAAAGGAGGAAACCACACTACAAAATGTATGGGATACTATGAAAGTCTATACCAGAGGAGTGATTATAAATTATACAAGAAGAAGGAATAAAAAAAACAAGTAAAACAAATCTTACAAGAGGATCATAAGAAACTGGAAATAGAACTACAACGAAACCTACAGCAAAAGAATCTTAAAAATCAAGTGGATATAGTTAAACATAAAATGGGACTAATAGAAAAAGAAGAACAAGCACAAAAAATCAGGAGCCAAACAAAACTTTTTTGAAAATGCAAATAAACCAGGTAGATGGTTAGCATACAAACTGAAAAAAGAGAGGGAATTAAAAAGAATAGCACAATTAATGGATGAAAATGGAATGGTATGCTATGGTAATGAGGAAAAGAAAAAAATAGTACAGAAGTATTATAAGCAATTCTATGAGCAAGAGACTATTGCCGAAGACTATTAAACAGTCTTTGCGAGAAGCAGAATTACCAAAAATACCTGATGAAGCTAAGACACTATTAGAAGAGAAAATAACAGTGATGGAATTGACAGAAGTAATAAATAGATAAAACTCTGGAAAATCTCCCGGCTTGGATGGGTTACCAGCAGAATTTTATAAGACATTACAGGAATCAATTAATACTACAATACTTGAAATAAGGAATGAAGTTTTGATAAAAAAATGAAGTTCCTGACACATGGACAGAGGTAAATATTACACTTATACCAAAGGAAGATACTGACTTACAACAAACAATTATAGACCAATATCCCTGCTAAATGCAGACTATAAAATATTTGCTTCAATAATGGCAAAAAGACTTAAAATATATTTGAATCACTATACATTCAGATCAAAATGGATTTTTGCCTAAGAGACAAATAAAAACAATATGAGGATAATATTGAATACACTGGAATACTATGAAGCACATCCAAAGAAACAAATGGTCTTGTTTATTTTTTAGATGCATAGAAAGCTTTTGATAATATCAATTGGCAATTTGTGTTGTTGCAATTGGAGGAGTTGGGCTTTAGAGATAGATTTATGAAGACAATTGAGGCGCTATATTACAAACAGCAAGAGTGATGATAAATGGAGACTTGAAAAACAATATTAATATCAAAAAAGGAACTAGGCAATGATGTCCACTGTCGCCGCTGTTATTTGTATTGACTTTGGAAGTATTGAATAGAAATATTAGGAAAAATAAAGAAATAAAGGGAATAAAAATAAAAAGAAGTATAAATTACAAGTATTTGCAAATGATCTGGTTTTCATATTGGAAGAACCATTGGAAACAGGCCCTATGCTGAAAAGATAGAAGAATATGAAGAGCTTGCAGGACTGAAAAAACTAAAATTTTAGTGAAAAATATGATCAAAAAACAAAAGAAAATATTAATGGATAAATATTCAGATCACAAAAAAGTGAAATACTTGGGGATACAAATGACAGCAAGATGTGGAACTCTGAAAGAGGACAATTATGATAGACTGAAACAACAGATTGTGAAAGACTTGGAAAAATGGGAAAATGTACAATTATTCTTAACAGGGAAAATAGCGATGATCAAAATGACCATATTGCCAAAAATATTGTATTTATTCCAAACAATTCCAACAAGACTGAAGAAAAAGTACTTTGAGGACATAAAATGATGTTGAAATTTATATGGCAGAGAAAAAAGACAATAATTAAGTTAAAATTGTTGCAGGACACTAGAACAAGAGGTGGTTTCAGACTACCCAATTGGGATTTATACTATCAAGCAGCAATATTGATGTGGATGAAATAATGGATTGTATTGAAAAATGTTAACATTGGAAGGTCATGATTTGCAATTGGGGTGGCATGCATTTTTATTGTATAAAGAAAGTAATGCATATGGATACTTTCAAAGACATTATATAAGGGATGCTTTATTAACAATATGGGAGAAAATAAGGGAGTACCATTACATGAAAATACCAGTCTGGTTATCGACAATAGAGGCATTTGCATATCCAAATGTTTTTAAAATGGAATATATTATTAGATATAATGAATTCTTGAAGGAAAAGGGTGAACTCAAAACAAAGCAAGAATGAGAGGAATAAGGGATGAACATGAACTGGTATTTGTATTTGCAAATACATTCAAGGTATGAAAAAGATAGTAAGATGATGGGTTTTATAAAGAATTGACTGAGTTAGATAAAATCTTAACAGGTACTGAAGAGAGGATGATTAAAAAATTATATGGTTATTTATTAGGAGTGAAATTAGAAGAAGAGCGAGTCAAAGAAACAATAGGGGAAAATTTTTGGACGAGAAACTATGGACTAGAAACTATAAACTAACAACAGAGGCCTATAAAGATAATTTGTATAAGATGTTTTACAGGTGGCATCTACCCCCAGCAAGAATAGCAAAGATGTTTAAAGACAAATCGGCGAAATGTCAGCAGATATCTGGATCATATTACCATATGTGGTGGACATGCATAGAAGCATAGAAGATATTGGACTAAAATGTGTACGTGGTTGGAAAAAATGATAAAACAACATTGATTTAAAACCGGAGATATTTCTATTGCAGAGTTTGCCTGAAACTTATGATACCATACTTGATTATTAACGTATTAACAGCAGCTAAAATTGTATTTGCACAAAATTGGAAAAAATGAGAAAATTCCATCAGAGGAGGAAACGATTTAAGAAAATAATGGAAATGAGTAGATTAACAATGGCAAATAGAGAACAGGAAGAAAGAGTATTATAAAATTTGGGATTTATTTTATGAATGGTTAGATAGAAGAATAAGAAACTGAAATATGTGGCAACAATAGTGATATACTATAATTGATTATTCCTGAGTAAGAATATGAATATAACTATGTAAGGATGAAATTTGTCTGTGAAAAATGCTATAAAATTGAAATAAGGTTAATGATAATAATGGAATACGATATAGATTGTTGATTAGAATGGTCTATGAATATAATCAAATTAGAAATACATATTATCATGCACACAAAATACATGTACCCAACCAACACACTGAAAAATTGAAAGATAGTTTTATTTGTTGTTTTTCTTGTAAAAATAAAAAACTTTTTCAAAAACAAAGAAACAGTGGTGGTTTATCGAAAAGAGATATATATAGAAATGTATGTGGTAGGCAAAATACCTTTACAAGTAAGTAAACTTTCTTCTTAACTGCTCAGAGAACTTCTGCAAATGAATACAGGACACAAAGAGAACCACACCCTCTAATGGTTGCAATATATAAATGCCTCTTAAAGGGATCTTTAATCATGTCTTAAAGGGAAATACCAATGCTATGCTGATTCATTCATATTGCATAATCCTACACTGCTCAAAAAAATAAAGGGAACACAAAAATAAGACATCCTGGATCTGAATGAAATATTCTTATGAAATACTTTGTTCATTACATAGTTGAATGTGCTGACAACAAAATCACAAAAAATTAGCAATGGAAATCAAATTTAGCAACCCATGGAGGTCTGGATTTGGACTTACACTCAAAATTAAACTGGAAAAAAACACTACAGGCTGATCCAACTTTGATGTAATGTCCTTAAAGCAAGTTAAAATGAGGCTCAGTAGTGTGTGTGGCCTCCACATGCCTGTATGACCTCCCTACAACGCCTGGGCATGCTCCTGATGAGGTGGCGGATGGTCTCCTGAGGGATCTCCTCCCACACCTGGACTAAAGCATCCCCCAACTCCTGGACAGTCTGTGGTGCAACGTGACGTTGGTGGATGGAGTGAGACATGATGTCCCAAATGTGCCCAATTGGATTCAGGTCTGGGGAACGGGCGGGCCAGTCTATAGCATCAATGCCTTCGTCTTGCAGGAACTGCTGACACACTCCAGCCACATGAGGTCTAGCATTGTCATGCATTAGGAGGAACCCAGGGCCAACCGCATCAGCATATGGTCTCACAAGGGGTCTGAGGATCTCATCTCGGTACCTAATGGCAGTCAGGCTACCTCTGGTGAGCACATGGAGGGCTGTGCGGCCCCCTAAAGAAATGCCACCCCACACCATTACTGACCCACTGCCAAATTGGTCATGCTGGAGGATGTTGCAGGCAGCAGAATGTTCTGCACAGTGTCTCCAGACTCTGTCACGTCTATCACATGTGCTCAGTGTGAACCTGCTTTCATCTGTGAAGAGTACAGGGCGCCAGTGGCGAATTTGCCAATCTTGGTGTTCTCTGGCAAATGCCAAACGTCCTGCACGGTGTTGGGCTGTAAGCCCAACCCCCACCTGTGGACGCCGGGCCCTCATACCACCCTCATGGAGTCTGTTTCTGATGGTTTGAGCAGTCACGTGCACATTTGTGGCCCGCTGGAGGTCATTTTGCAGGGCTCTGGCAGTGCTCCCCCTGTCCCTCCTTGCACAAAGGCGGAGGTAGCGGTCCTGATGCTGGGTTGTTGCCCTCCTACGGCCTCCTCCACGTCTCCTGAGGAACTGGCCTGTCTCCTGGTAGCGCCTCCATGCTCTGGACACTACGCTGACAGACACAGCAAACCTTCTTGCCACAGCTCGCATTGATGTGCCATCTTGGATGAGCTGCACTACCTGAGCCACTTGTGTGGGTTGTAGACTCCGTCTCATGCTACCACGAAAGTGAAAGCACCGCCAGCATTCAAAAGTGACCAAACCATCATCCAAAAAGCCTAGGAACTGAGAAGTGGTCTGTGGTCACCACCTGCAGAACCACTCCTTTATTGGGGATGTCTTGCTAACTGCCTCTGCTTTCCACCTGTTGTCTATTCCATTTGCACAACATGTGAAATTGATTGTCAATCAGTGTTGCTACCTAAGTGGACAGTTTGATTTCATAGAAGTGTGATTGACTTGGAGTTACATTGTGTTGTTTTAAGTGTTCCCTTTATTTTTTTGAGCAGTGTATTATCCTCCTTGAGTTCTCATTTAATGTTTTTCTTCAGTTTTGTATGCTCTGTTTTTTCCAGCTCAAAACTTTGTACTTGTTATTCTTTCCCTGGTCTCTCATCTGCTGAGAAAGAAGAGTTTTTAAGCTTTCCAGAGGAATTGGAAAATATTTTGAATGATGGTTTATTTTTACTTTAATGCTGCTTCTCATTCTCTGTTGTCCAGAGAGTTCTTCTTGGCATCCTCTCTCTCTGTAAGATTAATATAAATGGGTTAGTTTCATTATTGTTGAAAAATGGCTGCAGGACATGTGAAAGCAGAAAAAAAACACTCCACCCCATCCCAAATAGTGTCATGAAAAAACAAACACTGAAAATCTATTCTAGCGTTTATTATGATTTATTTGGCATTCAGAAGCCTAACAAAATCCAAGTTCAAATATTGACACAAGATTTCTTTTTCAATTAATCAGTCAAGCAGAATAGGAAACGGCGCCCAACGGAGCCTCGTCGGGACTCAAAGCAGCCTCC
>BLBF01000079.1:61550-75422 GCA_015471245.1 Laticauda colubrina | reverse complement strand
CACTCCATGCATTTATACGGCTTCTCCCCTGTGTGGCTTCTTTTATGAGAAATAAGATCACCTTTTTGAGCAAAGGTCTTTCCACATACTATGCATTGATATGGCTTCTCCCCTGTGTGGATCATCTTATGAGAAATAAGATGACCTATTTGACCAAATGATTTTCCACATTCCATGCATTTATATGGTTTCTCCCCTGTGTGGCTTCTTTTATGAGACATAAGATAACCTTTTTGAACAAAGGTCTTTCCACACTCCATGCATTTATATGGTTTCTCTCCTGTGTGGATCCTTTCATGGGAAGTAAGTGCACTGCTCTGAGCAAAGGTCTTTCCACATTCCATGCATTTATATGGTTTCTCTCCTGAGTGGATCTTTTTGTGGCCACTAAGGCCACTACTATAAGCAAAGGTCTTTCCACACTCCATGCATTTATACGGCTTCTCCCCTGTGTGGATTATCTTATGGGAAATAAGATTACCTTTTTGAGCAAAGGTCTTTCCACACTCCATGCATTTAAAAGGCTTTTCCCCGGTGTGGATCCTTTTGTGTATTTTTAGCTCACTGTTATGACCAAACATCTTTCCACACTCCATGCATTTATATGGCTTCTCCCCTGTGTGGATCCTTTCATGGGAAGTAAGTGTACTGCTATGAACAAAGGTCTTTCCACACTCCATGCATTTATACGGCTTCTCTCCAGTATGGATCATCTTATGGGAAATAAGATTACCTCTTTGAGCAAAGGACTTTCCACACTCAATGCATTCATATGGTTTCTCCCCTGTGTGGATCATCTTATGGGAAATAAGATTACCTCTTTGAGCAAAGGTCTTTCCACACTCAATGCATTTATATGGTTTATCCCCTGTGTGGATCATCTTATGGGAAATAAGATTACCTCTTTGAGCAAAGGTCTTTCCACACTCCATGCATTTGTAGAGCTTCTCTCCTGTGTGGATCCTTTCATGGGAAGTAAGTTCCCTGCTTGTTCTAAAATATTTTCCACATTCCAAACATTTATAAGGCTTCTCTTTTGTGTCAATCACTTTTTGAGATGCAAGGAAATTATTCCCAAGAGAAAGACTTAATGTCCCATTGTAATTCTGTCCGTTGTGTCTTCTTATAGCATCTTCTCTTTTATTTTGGGTTAAATAGTGTTCATTTACTTGAACTTCAGCTTTGATTAGCTTCACACTTTTCCCAGTATATTTTTTTCTTATTTTCTCTTGTTGGACAAGAAACTCTTGCATCGGAGCATCACTGGAAGATGAGCTTTCCTGGTTGCAATTCTTTGACTCGTTTCTCTCATGGCTTTCAAATTCCATTTGAATTCCAAACTTCTCAGTTCCATCTTTAGCATCGATTACTTGGAACACTTCACAGGAATCTTGATTCTCCTGCACATTATTACCTTCAAAGCAAAAGGGAAATGAAAATGATAACAAGGTTAGAGAAAAAGATCAAAGTGTAGCAAGTCAAATGAATTTCTTTCTAAATTTCTCTGAAATTTCATTAGGTTGTATGTTTGCATGCCTACAGTGGTGCGATATAGACAAGATGGTTTCTATATTCATGAGTTATGAAATCTTTGAAAATATCCAAAAAAAATCTTTCTTTACAATTATCTATATATATGCAAATCTCACTCAGAGTCAGTTTTGAATTAAGGAATGTAATAGAATAACGGAAGGGACTTTGGAGGTCTTCTAGTCCAATCCCCTGCTTAGGCAGGAAACCCTACACCACTTCAGACAAATGGTTAACCAACTTCTTCTTAAAAATTTCCAGTGTTGCAGCATTCACAACTTCTGGAGGCAACTTGTTCCACTCATTAATTGTTCTGTCAGGAAATTTCTCCTTAGTTCTAAGTTCTCTCCTTGATTAGTTTCCATCCATTGCTTCTTGTCCTGCCCTCAGTTGCTTTGGATCCACTGGTGGTCCACGAGAAAATTTTGGTGGTCAAAATTTCAACCCCAAATGTCAACCCCAAAGCAATTAAACCAGGCTGTGTGGAAACGTAAGTCTTGCGTAGCTTGCATTGTGAACAACATGAGGTAGTGAGGAGGGGGGGGGAAATGTGGAAGGGGGGAACTTGGCAGATGTGCCCCACACACCTGGCCTGGCCACCCGGCTGCTTCTTTCCATTTCTTTCTTCTTCTGCTTTTGGCTGCATGCAAGGAAAGCAGCAAAAGTCTTTCTCTCCCCCAAACTCCATCAGAAATGAGTCTTTGGGACCATGCAAGGCATCCGGCTCGCGGTGTATGGGGGAGAGAAAGAAAGACTTCTGCTGCTTTCCTTGCATGAACCCAAAAGTCTCTCTCTCTCCCCCTGAGAAGACTGGAGATTGTATCCTGCAATCCCAAATAAAGGATGATCGATCAGTAGAAAAACAGGGTGGGGAATTTTCCTACAGACTTTTTTTTGGGATTTTCTCAGGGTCTCTGGTCTGTGGGATTTAAAATTATTCGTTCGATGATCCCTGAGGTCCAAAAGGTTGGCGACTCCTGTTCCAGGGGACACATAAAAGCACACCTTGTACTTTTCAGCTTCCACAGTAAGTTCAAATAGAAATGGAAAAATACAGAGAACATATGGCACAGAAAGCATCCAAGCAAAGAGATGTTGACTCTTTCCTTCCTTGGAGCATGACAAGGCCAGATCCTTTCCTTCTTCCTCCCAGGAGACGATATCTGATCAGTGGTTTTTTTAATAAAAAAACTAACTATAATCTCTCTTTTGATTGGGGAGTAGGAAACTCTTACCCAGAGAGACCACATTCCTATGGTTTTCAAGCATGACTTCCGAATGCAACGCTTTCTGGTCAGGATTCAGCTGAGATCATTCCTCCTCAGAGAAATACACAGCCATCTCCTCGAAGGACACCAGACCCTCCTGGACACGGAAAAAAAAACAGAACAGGAGGATTCACAAGATCTGTTCATCTTCATCATTGATTTAGACAAGACGATAGAAGGGGAATTCATCAGATTTGCCAACAAGACCAAATTGACAGGAATACCAACATTCCAGAAGATAAGCTAGAGATATAGAAGGATAGACAGATTGGGCACCATCTAACAAAACTAAATCAACAGCAAGAAATGTAAGGTTCCACATTTAGGAAAGAAAAACCAAATGCACAGGCATAGAATAGGTGATACCTGGCTCAACTGTAGTAAGTGCAACAGGGATCTTGGAGTCCTAGTGGACAACCACTTAAACCTGCCACATTTGCCCCCCCAAAAACCCAAACAGAATCATAGGCTGCATTAAGAGGGACAGAATCAAGATGACATGAACACTTCATAATGCCTTGGTAAGACCACACTTGGAATATTGCATGCAGTTTTGGTTGCCAGATGTAAAAAAGATCTTGAGACTCTAGAAAGAGTGCAGAGAAGAGCAATAAAAATTGTTAGTGGTCTGGAGGCTAAAACATATAAAGAAATGGAATTGGGAATGTCCAGTTTCATGAAAAGGAGGACTAGGGAGTGACATGATAGCAGTGTTCCAAGAAGCAATGGATGGAAACTATTCAAGGAGAACCAACCTATAAGTAAAGAGAAATTTCCTGACAGTGAGAACAATTAATCAGTGAGAACAATTTCCCTCCAGAAATTGTAGGTGCTCCAACACTGTTGGTGTTTATGAGCAAATTGGACAGTGATTTATCTGAAATGTTATAGGGCTTCCTGTCTTAGAAAGGGTTGGACTAGAAGACCTCCAAGATCCCTACCAACTCTGTTATTCTGTTCCATTGTTCCCAAATTCCCAAAGCAGAGGTATGCACTAAGTTAAATGGCTGTGCTTCACAGAAGAACAAATTTTAGGTGAGCAAATGGGCAAATCTGAAAATTGCTTTCAGTAAAGAAATATTTGGGGAAGTTTTATCAAGTTCATCGATTCTGCAAAACATTCAGTTCCTTTCAGCAAAGTAATATCACTTCTGGATCAACTGATCTATCGCTCTGCCTATCACTGATTGACCTAGTAGTCTGAGCCATTGGCTGAAAGGAAGAAAGCAAAGAAGAGAAAATTCCCTGGGAAAGTCATTTCTCAGCTGTTGCAAAGCAGGAATGTTTGATCTCCTAAGCGAGGCGCAATTCAGAGGACTGGAAATTGTTTTGTAGCCAAAGTACCAGTCCTTCTGCTCTCTTCCTCCCGCCCCCCACCCGGGAATCCTGGCTGCCGAGAGCTCCAAGGTTTTGAATCTCGGAGGGAGAGAAAAACCGACGCCTAGGAGCAGCCCCTGGACCCCCTGCCCGCAGCCCAACCGGCTCCTCCCAGCGCAGGGCTCAGCCCCCTCCTCCCCAGCAGGGCCGGGAAGGATGCAGCTGGAGAGGCCGCGACCGCCCCCCCCCCCGCTTCTCTCCCCCCCCGGAGACAGGATCGGGCCCTCGGGGAGCCCGGTGCGAATCCTGCCTCCTCCTCCGCACCCGGCTTCTCTCCTCTCCTGCTGGACCTCCGCCAGGCCTGCCCTCCCCTCCCCCCTTTCGCATGAAGAGGGCGGCTGGGGAGCATGGGACTCGGGAACAGCCCCACCTCACCCGGGGCACGTCTGGATGTCTCCCCTTCAGACTCTCCCGCAGCCTCTTCGCCTCCTGCGGCGCACTACCGTCGAAAAGAGCGAGTGCGGCGTCCCAGAAAGGCAAGGCTCAGTGATGTCACTTCCTCCACCCCCTCCGCTTGAAAGGCAGCCGTGACTTTCGCCCTCCAGTGTCCCAATGGGAAGCTCCTGGAGTTCCCTTCCCTTGATGGAGGGCGCCCCCTGGGGGATTTGGGGCAAAAGTGCCCTGATGCTAGAAAGGGCGGGAAAGAAGAGCGGGTGGGAGGGGGAGGGGAAAGGGCAGGGATGATGGGATTGGGAGTAGGGAGAAAGGCCCCTCTCCATGGTTCCCTATCAGACAAAGGCTTCTACGTCTGTGCTTCTTTCACTCCTGTTATATGATCTCAAATGCCTCGAAGGAGGTTTTCGCCTTTCTTCTGTGGCTTTTCTAGAGCGGTTTGGTTATTTCTTATCTATTCAGTGCAAATCTACCTCCGCCTCTTTCATTAGGTCATTTCTATTTTTATTTAGTGAAGAGAAGAGAGAAATCTTATTTGTGAAAATCCCTGATATATTGGAAGATGCCCACATGTCTCCCCTCGTCCTTCTTTTCCTCAGACAAGACATACCCAGTTCCAGCAACCGTTTTTTAAAATATCTTTTAACCTCCATCTTTGTTGCTCTTCTCTGCATTCTTTCTGGAGTCTCAAGATCTTCTTTATTGATTTATTGATTTATTATACAAAACACAAAGAAAAATAGAAATAGGAAACTGAGGGAAGAAGAGGGGAAAAGAAAGTCCAGAAAGCACCAGAAAAAAAAGATGCTGACTTCTTTTTAGCAGTGCAAGGTTAAAAAAAAAAAAAACATTCCAGCCTGACAATTCAATCTTATGGACAAAAGCAAAGTCATTTTGGGTCTTTTTCTTTTGAACCCTTTAAACGTAAAAATATCCCATTTAATGGCTGGAGAAGGAAACTCCCCTTTGTGGCTGAGTGAGGACGCTCCTGCCTGAGGGGATCTGCGCTCTGATTGGTTGCTGTGGGTGGAACGGGGGGGGGCGTTTCCCTTTTTCCTGCCTTTTTTTTTTTCTCCGGCTGCTTGAGATTTTCCCTCAGGATGTTCCTGACTGTCTTCTCTGCTGCGAATGTTAAATCCATTTATATTGATATAAAACTACAAGTTTGTCTCTGTGTCTCCCGCTTTCTTTGGGAAGCAGCTGCGTGATTCCCCCACATAAAATCTCCTCAGTTGCACCTGCCAGTCGTGGGTTCCTATTTTACCCCATGAAAGTGAAAGGAAAATCAGGTCCAGGTCCAAGAAGGGAAGAAAATGGAGGCTGCGTAAGAAAGGAGGTTAATTGATGGGCAAAACCGAGAACAGCCTGCAGTTGGAATATAACAGAGCTGGAAGGGACCTGGGAGGTCTTCTACTCCAGCCCCCTGCTCGGGCAGGAGAACCTACAGCATTCCAGACAAGGGGCTGCCCGGTCTCTTCAAGGCGTGACGGAGCGCCCATAACTTCTGGTGGCATGGAATCCCACCGGCTGATTGTCCTCCCTGTCAGGCAGTTTCTCTCCAGTTCTCCGTCGCTTCTTATCTCCCGGGAGAATCTTCACCCGTTTCTTCCCGTCTTCCAACGCTTCGGAGGGGAGCTTGGGCCCCTCTCTCTCCTCTGGGGCAGCCCCCCAAATCCTCTCCTGGGGCAGCCGGGAAAGGACCCGGGCGAGCCAAGGATTTTCGGGGGGTTTTCGCCGCGTCTGGTGATCCGGAGGCTCCTTTTGGGGGCGTTTCATCCTCTGAGGAGGCGGTCAGGGCTGAAGCAAGGGAGATGCGGGCTTCAAGGGGGGGGAATCGCCTTTTTCTGCCCGGAACCAGGCGCCTCTCCCTGGTTTAGCGGAAAGTTTTCCGGGGCTTCCCTTCGGATTGGGAGTGGTGGTGTCTGTCAGTGAGCCCCGACTTCCCCTCGCTACTTCTCTTCCCCTCCCCCCTTGTCATCCAGGACATCAGCTCTTCCTACGGCGGAATCTATGATGAAATGAGCACGTGTGTGTGTCTCTCTCTGCGTCAGGGGAGGAATGGAAGGAAAGCGTTTTTCTCGGAGGGGCCAGAACGAGCTGAAGCACCAATGGGAATTCTCCCTGCTGCAGTGTCATCGGTCTCTGGGCAGAGTCCTGAAGGAACTGAAGGAGAGGGGAGAGTTCGGCGCAGAGAGCGAAAGTGAGAGTAATCACTTCAGTCTTGGGGGCTGCAGCTCAAGGGGGATTCATGGCCGACTCTCCGGGAAACATCCACTTTCTTTGCTCTCTTCACGATTCTCAACTAGACTCTTGTTAAAAAAAATTGCATCCCACTCCTGGCTGTCAGCCTTGGAAGCTATATATTACTTGGGAGCTTGGAGGCTGCCACATTTTTCTGCCTGGGAAATTGGGGAGGCGGGATTTCACGGAGACGTGGAAGATTAGACACAACAAAATTCTTCTCTAGAAGTAAAGGACGTGTTAATCTGCATCTGGAGATGAGTGAGTGGTTCAAGGAATATCTCCATTGGGACTGTGTCTGGTTGGATCATGTGACTCAGGGAAGGTGGAAGAGAAGGAGCCTACTGAAGAAGGGGTCGTGGGTACAGATACCGGGGTAATTGTCAAGACCCGGTATTCTCCCTCTGAAGAAGTAGTGCGAGCCATTGAAGCTGCGGAAGCAGAGCAAAGGCAAGGAACTCGGCCCAAAGATCTGGAATCCTGGAAGCTTTGTCAGGCTGATCCAGTTCCAGAGATGGGACCCGAGATGAGGTCACTTGAGTACTGACTGGCCATCAGCCCACTGAGATCAGCCCACGGTCCCAAATAGAGAGAGGCAAGACCTTTGGGATCCGACAATTCCTGGAACTGAAACCTGCTGCCTCCCTCATACAGCCAATCTTTGACAAGTTTCCCAGAGTACTTTTGAGTATTTAGAGGTCAGACGTTATGCCCCACGAACCCAAACCAGCCCACCAAGATGGACTGAGTTCGAAACCACTTTCCCTTTTGAAGGTGGGGGATAGATAATGACATGCAAACAGAAAAAGACAGAGTGTACCTCCCTTGGTTTCCGATAGCATTTCTTCTTGGGGTGTGCGTGCGCACGATCACTCCTCAAAACCTGCCTCTGCAAATTAGAGAACCTGTAAGACTGAAGCTTGACCCTTTGCCTCTGCTGGAATTTTAGTTTCTTTTCCTTCCATGTTCAGCTAACCATCATGGTATAACCCATTGGTGTTCCATCCCTTCTTAACAATTCAAAGTCTAGCCTGAATTGTCTATAGAGATTCTCAGTCAGCCAAGTCATAATATCAATGGTTTTCCAGAAAAATTAAAGCATTTTGCTTCAATTTGAGGTGCAGACAACAGACTTCTCTCCCAACAGCCTTCACCTGTCTTGAACAGTGAAGGGACACAGGATAGAAAATTATCATATGGCCACAAAGTCTCCACATCCATTTGCACAACTCATGTGACCCTGAGGATGCAGAGCAAAGTCCAGGTGGCCTCAAAGACCCTCTGAAAGAAAGGAAATGTCTGCAAGGACCAGAAATTCTTCCATACTCATCCAGTCAGAGCTGAAGAAGTTTCTTGGATGAGAAGCAAAACTTCTTCAAAGAAAAACCAGGAAGTCCAGTTGCCTACTGATAAAGCAGCTCTTGTCAGGGTTCCAAGTAACAGACTCAATGCAATCAAAACTCCGAGGCCAAGCTGCTCCTCAAAATCCAGAGTAGGCAGGTCATACTGGCACATCTGGTGAAAACCTAACTTTGAAGGTCCCAAGGTTTTCCCCACCCAAATTAAAAATCAAAGTTCTTCTCCCCGGTCCACATGTCCACCAACCAGGTTACAGTCCCAATTCCAGCTGGTTTCAGTCCACGTCTGCCCAGCACCTAGTGAGATCCCTAGCTCTCTTCCCCACTCCCGTTCTCACATCTTCAACCAGCCTTGCTGTAGTAACCCTGACTACTTTCCTTCCTGTTGATGTTGCTGCGTGATTGGCACAGGGGAGCAGGGCTCCACATCCTGTTGAATCCTCTTCATCGGAGGGCTCAGCAGGGAGCTAAAGTCACCCTACAGGGTGATTAACGAGAGGCACCTTGCGTAGAGTAGGAGCTCTCCTGCTGGACCCAGGGCTTCTTCCCTCTCTACTGAAGGTGAAGGTGAGGCGACCAACATAGCTACCATAAAGTGTGCTGGAGTGATAACAATGGACAGTGATCAGAACTGGGTGATGTGATCTTTAACTTTTGTAAAGGACTTTCCCACAAGAAATTTAATCCATGAAAGTGACTCTTTGGAATACTTTTAAACAGCAAGTAAAGAGGGATACAGAAAATTGTACCTAAAGCTACGGAACATAGAAAAACTGGATGTATAAATATTACTAACAGGACTTTGAATAGGTGCTTCAAAGTGCTGGATATTTGACTGTTTATTGGATATCTTGTCTGAATTAATGAGAAAGAAACTCAATCTGGATTTTTAATGTCGACTTTTGAAAGCGGACTTTTAATATTGATTTTTAAGCTGAAGGTGCCATCTATTGGTGAAAGTGGCCCTGGATAGTTTTTTATAAGGGGAAATAACAGCTGGAGGTCTGCTTTGCTTCATTATTTACTGTTCCATACTTATCTACACTATGATGACTAGAGGCCAACCTTGAAAAACCTGGAGGATATCTACTGGAATGACTTTTGAATACTGGAACTATTTAATAAATGAAAAAGTGGATTTAAAGAACTGCTTGGAAAATTCCCTGGATGGTATAAATAAAACCAATTGGCTAATTGTGGGACTTAAAGAATTTTAAGTATGGCATCTCCCGATGAACAATATTAAGACCAAGTAATCTGCTGGGTTTGGGAAGTCAAAAAGAATAGACCTTGGAGTGGTGACAGATTACAGAAGAACACTGAATACTACTTGGATTTTTTTTAAATAAGGCAAGATGCCTCATCAAAAAGAACTGGAGACACAAAAATTATGAGGCTACTGCAAAACATTTAACTGGAAAGACTGAAAATGTGCAACAAGGACCAATGAAGCAAGATAATAAAACCCAGGAGAAAAGGGTTACAACTGTAAACTCAGAGAATGAGACAGGAAAGATGACACAGCAAACAAAACAAGATTATAAAGTTGGGTGAAATAAAGTTGGGAGAATATATACATGGAGATAGAAAAATGGAATTGAATAAACCGAAAGATACCTTTGGAAAAAAGATAAGAGGATTTGGCAGGCCTATGTGTGGACTGGCAGCAAAAAATATTGTGGAGGGAAATAAAGTTTTGGTTGAATATGAAAGATATAAAGACCCAAGGGAGGAGTATGGGAGGCAAGCTAAAAAGAGAAGAAATGTAGCTTCCAAGAGAATGAGAGATGATTGATAGGAATGATTCTTTTGTTTTAATGAGATCAGCCTAAAACTAGAATAAACTATAGAAACAGGGGGAATATTGTCAGAGCATTTGCAGCATGACTACCAGTATGAGACAATCCAGGAGCAAAACACAGCATAAAGAGACTTAAACATTTAACAGTGGTAGTTTATCTACAACAGTTTTATAAAGAAATATATGTGGCAGGCAATATACCTTTACAAGTAAGCAAACTTTCTTCTGAACTCTCCTCAGAGAACTTCTGCAAATGAATACTGAACACAAAGAGAACCACACCCTCAAATGGCTACAATATATAAATGCCTCTTAAAGGGATCTTTAATTCCCCAGTCTTAAAGGGAAATACCCATGCTATGCTGATTCATTCTTACTGCATCATCCTATATTGCATCAGCTTCACTGTTGGTCAGCTCTTAAATCCCAAGACCTTAACAAATATAGTTATACATTTTTTATCTAACACAATATTTAAAATGACTATCAGAAGTTGAGATCAGAGTATGAAAAAGGATGTTAGGTATGCTCAAAAACAATGTTATTACTATTAGAAAGAGGTAGCAAATATTGAATAAGGGAAAAATGAAGAATTATGAGTTGACATAGTTCTGTATAACATTAATGTAGCAACTTTTAAGACTGCCCGCATTAAAAATTAGAATATAAAATTTAAAAATGGGGAAATAGTTATACATACTTTTATTCAATTATATATAAAGTGAATATTAAAGGTTAAAATCAGAATTTGAAAAAGGATGTTACTAGAAATACTCAAAAATAAAGGTTTTTACTATAAGTATAGCAAATAGTAGTAATTGAAAAATGAAGGACTAAGCACTGATATAATATTAGACCACGTAAGCTGGACTAATTTAGTATTTTTCTGTATTATTATTGCTTTTGTATCAAAATGATACTCAGATACCACATTGTTCACAAAATATTGATGTTTTTTTTTAAAAACAAACTTTACAAAAAAATCTTTCCAAAATGGCTTCAGGGTTGACAGTACCAGCACTAGATGCTGTTGCAACCTGAGAACCATCCATATTCTTTTCCAGGCTCAAGAGAGAGCTAGAAGTGCAATTTCCCTCCTTCTGGAAAGTTGGCATCCTGGTAGGCTTTATAACTTCAACAGCAGTTTTCTATGCATGATAAAATCATGAGAGGATTTCCTGGCAGAGGAGTTCAAGACATTGCTGCAGATTCAGATCTTTTCTAATTGCAGCTGAAGAGGGCAGTGAAAGGCTGGCAGCTTAGGACTACAACTCACCCTTTGCTTGCACCTAAGTTTGCCACCCGGAGAAAGGGCTGTGCAGGAAGACGACACCTGGGCCCTTTTCAATATGGTGGGGAATGAAATGGTGTGGGAGTATGCCAAATGTCAAGGCTTTGTATTTTGCTCTTTACTATATATGTTGATTGCTTTCTGTATTTTATTGCTGTAAACTGTCTGGAGTCACATTGTATTGGGCTGCCATACACAAAATACATAGACACACACATACCCATCTATATCCCACCTTAATTAGATGTAGAAATAAGTCAAGGTGGCAAATATACCTAACAGAGATCGAAGCACCTTTTCTCTGACCCAGCATGGCAATTGCCCTTGATGTTATGAAGAACCAACCACACAACTCCAGAGAAAGGAAGCTCAGATCTCCTGCCTCATGTCTGATACCAAGACATGTTTGTTTAAAAAGAAAATGTTTGACTAAATGACTGATACCATGTTTGACTAAAAAGAAGAAAGCAATAAATTAAATGATTAATTTCTCAACTGGGCTTCCAAAGTCAGAAGAGAAATGAAGTTCAAGATTCTTCTACACACATCAAATTTTGTTTCAAATGGAATTTCTTGTGTACAATAAGAGAGGAATTTTGTGCGAAACACTTCCCACAATCTGGACACTTGAATGGTTTTTCCCCTGTGTGTAACCTTACGTGATTTATTAGGTTAGACCTGATACTGAAATCTTTCCCACAATCTGGACACTCATATGGTTTCTCTCCTGTGTGTAACCTTACATGATTTATAAGGCTAGACCTGATACTGAAATCTTTCCCACAATCTGGACACTCGTATGGTTTCTCTCCTGTGTGAGACCTCTGGTGTATCACAAGCATAGAATTCTGCTTGAAACTTTTCCCACAATCCAGGCACTCATATGGTTTCTCTCCTGTGTGAGACCTTCGGTGCATCACAAGCTTAGAATTCTGCTTGAAACTTTTGCCACAATCCAGACAATGATAAGGTTTTTCTCCAGTGTGAATTCTCTGGTGTATCATCAGGTTGGACTTCTGACTGAAACTTTTCCCACAATCTGGACATTGAAATGGTTTTACTCCTGTGTGAGTTCTGTGGTGTCTCACAAGCTTAGATCTCTGCTTGAAATCTTTTCCACAATCACTACATTTGTATGGTTTCTCTCCTGTGTGGGTCCTGTGATGTTCCACCAGGTGGGAACTCTCCTTGAAACTTTTCCCACAATTCAGGCACTCATAGGGTTTTTCTCCTGTGTGAGTCCTCTGGTGTCTCACCAGGCAGGAATTCTCACGGAAACTTTTCCCACAAACAGGACATTCAAAGGGTTTCTCTCCAGTGTGAGTCCTCTTGTGTTTCACCAGGCAGGAACTCTGACTGAAATGTTTCCCACAATCCAGGCACTGATATGGTTTTTCTCCAGTGTGAGTTCTCTGGTGTTTCACCAAGCTGGTGTTCAGACTGAAACTTTTCCCACAAACAGGACATTTGTACAGTTTCTCTCCAGTGTGAGTCCTCTTGTGTTTCACCAGGCAGGAACTTCGACTGAACCGTTTCCCGCAATCCAGACACTGATATGGTTTTTCCCCTGTGTGAGTTCTCTGGTGTTCCACCAGGCTGGAGTTCTGATTGAAACTTTTCCCACAAAGAGCACATTTATATGGTTTTTCTCCTGTGTGAATTCTCTGGTGTATCACCAGGTTGTAATTTCGAATGAAACTTTTCCCACAATCAGGACATTTATATGGTTCCTCTCCTGTGTGTGTCGTCTGATGTTCCACCAGGATGAAATTTCGACTGAAACCTTTCCCACAAACAGGACATTCAAAGGGTTTCTCCCCAGTGTGAATCCTCTTGTGTTTCACCAGGTAGGAGCTCTGACTGAACCGTTTCCCACAATCCAGGCACTGATATGGTTTTTCTCCTGTGTGAGTCCTCTGGTGTTCTACCAGGTGGGAATTCTGCCTGAAACTTTCCCCAGAAACAGGACATTCAAAGGCAGGGCTTGTCTCAAATATGGGTTCTTCCATGAATCATGAGGAAGCTTTACTGAGAAAAGTTTTTGCCACACTCCAAACATTTGCATAGCTTTTTACTGGATGTTCCTCACTTTTTCTTTATTTAAATATTATCCTCCTTGATTTCTCATTCAATGTTTTTCTTTTGCTCCGTGTGCTCTATTTTTTCCAGCTCAAAACTTTGTATTCGTTACTCTTTCCCTCATCTGTGATCTGCTGAGGAAGAACAGTTTTTAAACTTTTCAGAGGAATTGGAAAATATTTTGTGTAATGGCTTATTTTGCATTATAATGCTGCTCTCATTCTCTGTTGTCCAGAGAGCTCTTCCTGGCATATTCTCTCTCTGTAAAATTAATATAAATGGGTTAGTTTCATTATTGTTGAAAAATGGCTGCAGGACATGTGAAAGCAGGCAAAAAAAACCCCATCTCATATATTAGCATGAAAAAACAAAACACTAAAATTCTATTTGAACCTCTAATATTATGACTGATTTGGCATACAGATCACCAATATTCAATTTCAAATATTGACGCAAGATGTGAAGCAGAATAGAGTTGAAAGGTACATTGGAGGTCATCTCGTCCAACTCCATCTTCAATCAGATGTGTGCTAT
>BLBF01000079.1:45555-56550 GCA_015471245.1 Laticauda colubrina | reverse complement strand
TCCTCCGACCTGCCCTCCACTCACCTCCCAGGAGACGCTTCGGCCCCATCAAGCAGCGCAAGAGGCTCCTTTATTATTCTCCCATGAAGCCATTATTCTCCCATGGCTGAGCCGGAAGCGGAAACTCCCCCGTCTTTCGTCTCCTCTCCTTTACAACCTCTCTAGCAATCCAATTCTCTCCACCGTTTCAACTCCCTTCAATCTCAGCTTCTGTCCCTTCCCTAGAATAGCTCAGTCGCCGCTGTTGTTGCTCCGTAGTACGCCATCTAGCGACATAAGGCGGAAGAACACGGTCGTTCTTCCTCGTTCTCCGCCTTGTTTGAACATGTTCTCATTGATTCCGGGCCTCCTCAAGTGGCACCAAGTCCTGTTTGACGCCCATCGAGCTCATCGGTAGCTTTTCTTCTTTGACGATCCATCCCCAACCTTTCCTTTCAGTCCCCCAAGACGGCACACCTCGTCCCTGGAGCTGAGCCCGAAGCTTCGTTTCCCGGAAGGAGCAACTAAACTAAAGCTTCCTTTGCGAGGAGCGTGGATTGTAAATGACATGCAAATAGGAAAAAAGAAAGTGCACCTCCTTTGGTTCCAGCCACTTTTTCCTCTTGGGATATGTGTGTGTGCAGGATAACTCCTGAGAACCTGCCTCTGCACAGCAGCAAACCTGTTAAGAGTGTAGCTTGTCTTTTCTGGGATTTTCTTTTCTTTTCCCAACTGAATTATCAAGCCCGCTATTTCTTTTTGGTGCCCCATCCTTGGATATTCCGGGGCCAATTGGTGTTGCAACCTGAGAACCACCCCTATTTCTTTCACAAGTTCAAAACAGGGCTGGAAGAGTAATTCCCTTCCCTTCAGGAGAGTTAGCATCCAAGCAGCCTAAATCAAAGGATTTGGGAGGGGCGAGGATTTGAAATCAAGTGCAAGTAGGAAGAGAAAATTCACCTCCCTGGGCAGGGTTGCCATCTGGCCGTTTTTCCAGCCAAATTCGAGAAATCTGGCCATATAGAAATCTGTTTGGCCATTAAAAAAATCATGTGTCCGGCCAAATATATTTGGCCGGAAATTTGGCCGTATGAAAGTTGCTTGGCCGTGAAATCGAAATTTTGGCCGAATACCAGTTTTCAATACAATATATTCTCCTTGGCCATGCTGAAGAAGTCCCTGGCGGCCTCGGGCTACACCGTGGAGAAGAATAACAGCCGCCTCAAGTTAGTCCTAAGGAGCCTAGTGACCAAGGGGACACTGCTACAGATCAAGAGCACGGGCTCCTTCAAGCTCGACAAGAAGCGGGCTGACCCAAAGGACAAGGCGACCTGCAAGGAGCAGTCGGCAGGAGCCAAGAAGGCGAAAAGGGCTGCAGGTGCTGCCGGGGTGAAGATAGCTGTCAAAAAGCCTGCTTCAGTGGCGGCCAAGAAGCCGAAAAGTCCCGCTAAACCCATGAAGGCCAAAGCTAAGCCTAAGGCTTCCACCAAGGCCAAGCCCCCCCTGAAAAGAAGTGAAGCTCCCGCAGCTTCGCTTCAACCCAACGTGGAGCCACTCAAAATTGTCTTGAAAAAGAGTTGAGCAACGTGGACCGGTGTGAAGACCCTTCAGAAATATTAGACAAAGTAAACAGGAAGGTATCGTGGCTGAGTGGTCTAAGGCGCTAGATTAAGTCTCCAATCCCTTCAGGGTGTGGGTTTGAATCCCACCATGTTGTTTTATTTGTTTAGTGAATATATTTTTTCAATGGGGGGGAATCCCCCTAAAAACCCTCATGCCCTAGCTTCCCCCTCCTCAGGATCGCTGCATTTGGCCCTGAGCTTTCCAAGCAGTTATTTGAAGTGAGCTGCCTAGCCTGGATGTGAGTAAAGAAACACAGAAATTCTCATGACGTCACGTCATGTTGTCGAATAAAGACTATTTTTCTATGATTTGATTATTTAAAAACAGTTAAAAAAACAAAAAAACAATATATCCTCATGTTATATTGCATAAAAAAAATTAGCCGGAAAATTTGACCGTGAGAGAAAATAATTTGGCCAAATTTGGCCGTATTTTGACTTGAGTTTGGCCGCAGAGCCAAGCTGCGATCTGGCAACCCTGTCCCTGGGTTCCAGCCATTTTTTCCTGGGGGTGTGTGTGGAAGTGTACAAGATAACTCTCGAGTACCTGCTTCTGGAAAGTAGCAAACCTGTTAAAACTGTAACTTGTCTCATCTGGAATTTTATTTTCTCTTACTTCCCACTTTAGCTATCAAGCCCACTATTTCTTATTGGTGCCCCGTCCCTGCTTCGCAACTGATATTCTGGGGCCAATTGGTGTTGCAACCTGAGAACCATCCCTATTTCTTTTCCAAGCTCAAGAGAGGGCTGGAAGAGTATTCCCCCCCCCCCCTTCTGGACAGTTAGCATCCAAGCATGCTTTTTACCTTCAACAATTGTTTGCTATGCATAAGAAAATCATGAGAGGTTTTCCTGGCAGAGCAGTTCAAGGCATTGCTGCAAATTAAGGTCATTTATAAGTTCAGCTGGAGAGGGCAATGAAAGGTTGGCAGCCTGGGACTTCAACTCGGCCTCTGTTTGCAGCTCTGACTTTGCCACCTCGAGAAAGGGCTGTGTAGGAGGAAAGACACTGGGCCCTTCTCAGTCTGGCTTCAGGTCAGAGGGCATTACCTAACCAGCATTGCTTGCAATTGTCATGGACTTCCGGAGGGGTTGGGATAGAAGACATACAGTCATTATGTCCCTCCTAAACCTCTCATTAGGTTTCAATCAAAATGACCATATCCTCCAATGTCCAAGCTTTGGAGACAGGAAATGGGAGGAGCTTTATTATGATCCTTCTTCTACCTCTATGCCCGGTTCCAGTCCGTGTGGGTAGAAGAGGAACTGAATCTTGACCCCTGCAATTTGTGGTGCCTCAGGGCTCAAGCCTTTCACTGCTGCTTGTTAACATCTACCTGAAACCACAAAGACCATGATGGCAAACCTATAGCATGCGTGCCACCTGCCATTTGTGCCAGCATGCGAGCTGCAGGTAAACTTACCTCACTGCACATATGCGCGCCTCACAGCTGATTTTTGGCCGGTTTGAGGCCTTTTTCGGCCTCCCAGAGGCTTGAGGAAGGCTTCTACAAGGTTCTACAAGCTCTGTAGGCTGAAATCCTACCCCGTTTCGTCACTTTTTCTGAAAAACAGGAAGTAATGAAATGGGGCTAGATTTTGGCCTACAAAGTTTGTAGAAGTCTGCAGAAGCCTTCCTCAAGCCTTTGGGAGGTCGGAAAAGGCCTCAAACTGGCCAAAAATCAGCTGTGAGGCGCAGTGCAGGTCAGGGGGCAGCACGGTGGGTGGGTGGGGGATTGCACACGCGTGCATATGGGACATAGAGGGGGACATGCATTGCCTTCTGGGTTCTGGCACGTGAGTGTTAGTGTGCAAACACGCATACACGTTTTGGCACAGGAGCCCAAAAAGATAAGCCACCACTGCACTAGCAGAAGCCATCCATACTATGATGCACGATTAAGTACAGGTAGTCTTGGACATAACATTTCATTAGTGACCATTTGAAGTTACAACAGCACCAGGGTTGGGATTCAAATTTTTTAACAAACAGTTCTGTGGACATGGCTTAGTTGTGGACATGGCTTGATGGTCATGTGACTGGCTGGGCGTGGCCAATTCAACATTACTCGCATTGAAGCACGCATCTCCTTGCCTGGCCTCTCATGACTGTGGGGATGCTGCAACAGTTGTAAATGTGAAAAATGGTCATAAGTCACTTTTTTCAGTGCCATTGTAACTTTGAATGGTCACTCCACACAAGCAAACTACCGGCAAAGGAAGGAAAAAAATTCCAGAGAAATTCCTGAGACAGGAAGTCTAGTCCTGCCAAGAATGTAATAAGGGTTAAAGGAGAGGCAGTTTTTGTAAGCAACACCAGAATGTTTCCTTTCTGCCTTCCTCATAGGATTAGGGCAGTAATTTCTTCTAACAACCGGTTCTCCGAACTGCTTAGAATGTTAACCAGTTCTAGAGAATAGGTGCGAGCTAGTAGAATCCCACCCCTGAATAGCATTGAAAAGATTTTTCACACTTACCACCATTGCAGCATCTCCATAGTCACGTGATCAAAATAGGGACACTTGGCAATTGACTCACGTTTATGACAGTTGCAGTGTCCTGGGGTCATGTGATCACCTTTTGTGACTTGAGTTAATGTACCAACTGGGGGTCCTGCAATCATGCCTCTTGCTTGAGGGGGCCATGGCTGGGTAAGGGATTTGCACAGATTCATCCGGTGCACCAATAGTTCCCTTTCCCAGACTGGGAGGCCTTGCACAGTGGCTCACTCATGCCTTGGTCACCTCCATTGGGATTACTACCCCGGGTCCTTAGTAACTTCAACTGGTCCAGAATGCAAAAGCCCACACAGTAATCAGAGTCCCAAGATTGCCCGTGTAGCATCTTTGTAGCGAGAGCTGCGCTGGATTTGTTTCTTTAAGGTGCAATTGAAGAGGCTGGTCATCACCTTTACAGTTATTTATTATAACAATAGCTCTTAGAATAATATACCACCCACAGTGCTTTAGAGCAGTGGTCCCCAACCTTTTTTGTACCAGGGACCAGTTTCACGCAGAAACACTTTTTCAAGGACTGACAAAATCAATTATTCCCCAATAGTAAGGGGCTTCTTTACTGTTTCTTTACTAAAAACATATTTACATATATATTTTAATCATGATTATTCATTCTTTGCGGCCCGGTACAAAATGATCCACGGACCGATTCCGGTCCGGGGCCCAGTGGTTGGGGACCCCTGCTTTAGAGCATTCTCAGTTTAAAGTGTCAGTATATTGTTCCCCAAAATATGGGTCCTCATTTTATCAATCTCAAAAAGATGGAACATCTACACTTAAGTAAAGTCCTACACTTAGGCAAGAAAAACCAAAAGTATCCATATAGACTGGGTGAAACCAGGCTCAATAGGAGTAACTGTGAGAGGGATCTTGGAGTCTTAGTGGACAACCAGCTAAATAATAGTCAGCAGTGTGCAGCAGCAGCCAAAAAAGCTAATGCAATCCTAAACTGCATCAATAGATGGATACAATCAAGATCATGTGAGGTACTAATACCACTCTATTAAGCCTTAGTAAGAGCACACCTAGAGTACTGCATCCAGTTTTGGTCACCACATTATAAAAAAGATGTTGAGACTCTAGAAAAATATGCACAGAAGAGTAACCAGGATGATTAGGGGACTGGAGACGAAAATATATTAAGAACAGTTACAGAAACTGGGCATGGCTTGTGTAGTGAAGGGGAGACATAATAGCAGTCTTCCAATATTTGAGGGGCTGCCACAGAGAGGAGGGGGACAAGCTATTTTCTAAAGCACCCGAAGGCCAGACAAGGAATAATGGATGGAAACTGAACAAGGAGACATTCAACCTGGAAATGAGAAACTTTCTGACAGTGAGAACAATCAACTAATGGAAGAGCTTTGCCCTCGGAAGTTGTGGGAGCACCATCATTTGAGACCTTCAAAAAGAGATTGGATTGCTATTTTTCAGAAATGGTGTAGGGTCCCACACTTGGGCGGGAGATTGGACTAGATGACCTATAAAGTTCCTTCCAACTCTGATTATCTGTTATGGAAGACAGAGTCAACCTCAAGCCCCGTCAGGAACAAACTCCAGGCTGTGGGGCCGAGTCATCCGGCAATACTGCATTCTAACTACTGAGCCACCAGGGCACTTGTTGCTATTCTCCCACCTTTATTATTCTTGCATCCATTTATTTTACCAGGTCAGATAGGGTGGCTACATTCCTAGGCCCTCCCCTTAAATCTTGCCATCTGATAGGAGCTAGGAAGTGAGTCTTTTCCATTGCAGACTCTTCCCTATGAAACACTCTTCTCCTTGCAGGCCTTAATCCTCCTGGTCTTCCAAAAAGCAAAGAAGATCTAGCTTTTCCACGAAGCACTGGGTTAATAAGAAGAGAGGACTGCATATCAGAAGCTTGAATTGAAATACGGTTTTTGTTTTTCCACACTTAGTTTTAATATGGTTTTTATTTAATGATTGGGAGTCAGCCAGTTTGTTATAAAATGAATAACAACATAAATTTTTAAAATAAATTAGAGGAAAAAGATGAATCCAAGAAATGGTCGTGCTTTGGCTGTCCTTGTACAGGTTCCTTGCAGCACTTTACGGATTTAATTAAAAAAATTATTTCTTGCTAATCCTGTAATGAACTTCTCCAATTCAACTCTTTCCAAGGAGAAAGATTACCAGTTTGGAGAAGATATAGCACCAGACATGAATGTAGTTAGTAAGGCCAGGAGGCCTTTCTTCTTGATTGGAAGTAACCTAACTTCTGAATGGAACAAAAGCAAGTATCACCTTTTTGGAATTCCCAGACCATCCAATCGCCACCAACCTTAATAGAAGTGTGCTACATTTGCACAGCAAGTACCAGGGGTGGGATGCAAATAGTTTTACTACTGGTTCTGTGAGCGTAGCTAGGTGGGAGTGGCTAGGTGGCTATGTGACTGGGTGAGCGCCGTGGCTTCTTTTTGCGTGTATGTGTGCAGCATCACCCCTCCGCGCTCTGTTTTTTTGGCTTCATGGACCTCAGGGAAGCCCCCTGGGAGGGCGGTTTTTCTCCCAGGAGGCTTTGCCGAGGCTGAGGAAGAGAAAAAATGGAACACCCCACAATCTTTTTTTGCCTCCTCAGCCTCAGTGAAGCCTTCTGGATGAAGCATTACACAGCAAGTGGGATCCCAGCACAGCTCATTGTTGGCACAGCTGATCCTTGGGAGGGAAAAAAAATACAGGTTCAGCCAAAAGGTAGCATTTTTTACTACTGGTTCATGTGAACCGGGCCGAACCGGTAGAACCCCACCACTGGTAAGTACATGTTAAATGGAGAGGTTTAACAATCCAGACACTGATATGGTTTTTCTCCAGTGTGAATCCTCTGGTATATCATCAGGTTGAAATTCTGATCTCTTGCCTGGTGTTTGTTTGGTTTAAGCCGTTCTTTCCTTCCTCAAAGGCTTCAATTAATGCCTGCTAATTCTGGCTATACATGGAACCTTTTTCTTCCTACTACAAATTGTTCCTCACTTTTTCTTTATTTAAATATTATCCTCCTTGTTTTATCATTTAATGGTTTTTTCAGTTCTGTGTGCTCTATTTTTTCCAGCTCAAAACTTTATTCTTGTTATGCTTTCCTTCGTCTCTCATCTGCTAAGGAAGAATAGTTTTTAAACTTTCCAGAGGAATTGGAAAATATTTTGTATAATGGCTTATTTTGCATTTTAATGCTGCTTCTCATTCTCTGTTGTCCACAGTGCTCTTTTTGGCATCCTCCCTCCCTCTCTCTCTCTCTCTCTCTCTCTCTCTCTCTCTCTCTCTCTCCCTCCCTCCCTCCCTCCCTCCCTCCCTCCCTCCCTCTCTCTGTAAGAGTAATATAAATGGATTAGTTTAATGATTATTGAAAAAATGGCTGCAGCACATATAAAAGCAAAAAAAAACACCCTCCCCATATATTAGCACACACACAAAAAAACTCTATTTTAGTCTCTAATATTACTTATAATTCATTTGGAATATGGAAAAGTAACAAGATCCAAGTTCAATTTTCAAGATTCAAGTTCAGTTTAAGGAATGGGGAAAAAAAACTCCTCTCCCTTTCTGACTAATTTATGCTCATTTGCTAACAAGATGGATGAAATTCATCTCTTAAATAGATGGAATTCTGATTTTTACAATTCAGCTGTTCTTTGTTTTACTGAAACCAAGCTTAATCCACAAATTCATGGGGACAACACCATATACATCCCAAGATTTAAGACATGTAGATCAGACAGAATTGAAGAGACATCAGGTAAAACAAAGGGCGGAGGATTATGCTTATATATGTATGTTGTTGATATATGTTGTTGATATGTTGTTGAATATATGTTGTTGATATATATCAACAACAGCTGGTCTCAGGATAACTATAATATATAAGTTCTGTGATGAAAACTTAGAGTCTTTACATATCAACTACAAGCCATTTTATTCTCCATGTGAGTTCTCATTTCTTCTAATAGCTGTGTATGTTCCTCCACAAGCCTGTGTAAGCAAGGTATTACAAACTCTTGCTGATCAAATTATGAAGGCTGAAGCCAAACACCCAGGTTCCCTTCCCATCATTTTAGGAGATTCCAATCAAGCAAATTTAGGGAAAGAGCTCCCAAAATATTTCGAGCATTTAAGTTGTTTCACCAGAGGCAAAAATACTTTAGACCACTGCTACACAACAGTAAAAGATGCTTATAGATCTTTACCACGAGCAGCTGTGGGACAATCTGACCACTGCCTGATTCACCTTGTATCTGCCTGCAGACAAAGACTTAAAACTATGAAACCAACAATTAAATCAGTGAACACTTGGTCGGATGAGGCAAAGCCGAAACTCCAGGCCTGTCTTGATTGCACTGATTGGAATGTTTTTGAAGGTGCCTCTGCAAACTTACATGAGCTCACAGATACTGTAACATCATATGTCAGCTTCTGCAAAGACTTATGTGTACCAACAAGGAACCTGCAAATATATAGTAACAATAAACCTTGGTTCACAGCTAAACTTAAGCAGCTACATCTGCTTAAAAAAGAGGAAGCCTACATAAAAAGTGACAGAATGCTATACAACCAGGCCAGAAACATATTAACAAGAGAGATCAAAGCAGCAAAAAGAACCTACTCTGAAAAGTTAAGGAATCAGTTCTCAAAAATGAACCAGCAAACATGTGAAAACTTAAAAACATCACTGGCTTCAGCAAACCTCTTTCTCAGGCAGAAGGAAATCAACAACTAGCAGATGACTTGAATGTGTTTCACTGCAGGTTTGAAAGGAAACTATAGCCACCTATCTCTCCAACCTACATCTCAAACACACCAACAGCATCCAAGTCTCCTACAACTGGCCCCAATCCATTGAGTTCACCACCTCTGGTGATCACAGAAAAAGAAGTGCAAGATCTATTACACAGACAAAAGCCAGGAAAACCAGAGCCAGACAAGACAACTCCTTGTTGCTTAAAAGTCTGTGCTGACCAATTGGCCCCCATCTTCATCCGAATCTTCAATAGATCACTAGAGATGTGCTATGTTCCTTCTTGCTTCAAATGTTCTACTATCATCCCAGTGCCAAAGAAGCCCTCCATCAAGGAACCGAATGACTACAGAGTGGTTGCTCTAACATCTGTAGTTATGAAAATCTTTGAAAGGCTTGTGCTGTCTGTTCTGTTCGCGGGAATGAGACTCAGAGATCAGCGTAACTTCAGCTCTTTTATTTAGTTCTGAAAGTCTGTTTTAACCAGGAGCTGCGGCAGCTCTTTTTATAGAGAGCTGCTCACGGCTAGTGTCCAATGACGGCTACTTGTTTTTCCCGCCGCTTGAATTGGCCAATCATAGCCCTGCTATTATTAGCCAATCAGAGTCGAGAAAAGTAGCCAATCAGCATCGGGTATTTATTGTCCAATAGGAATAGCCTATTTGAAGTATGTTAATATGAAACACTGTCCCACCTGAAAACCATCATGGATCCGCTGCTAGACCCCTGCAGTTTGCACATGAGCAAATAGATCAACAGATGATACTGTTACCATGGCTCTGCATTACATCCTACAACACCTTGAATCTCCAAATACCTACGCAAGGGTCCTCTTTGTAGACTTCAGTTCAGCATTCAATACCATCATTCCAGACACTCTTCTAAGTAAATTAAACCAGCTAGCGGTATCTGAACACACTTGTAAGTGGATCATAAGCTTCCTAACAGACAGGAAGCAGCAGGTGAAGCTAGGCAGAATCACATCTGATACCTGTACAATCAGCACAGCCCCCCCCCCCCAAAGGCGGTGTGCTATCTCTACTTCTCTTCTCCCTATATACCAATGACTGCATCTCAAACGATCCATCTGTTAAAATACTGAAGTTTGCTTCAGTGACAATAACACAACAGTTATTGATCTCATTCGAGACGACGAATCCACATACAGATAAGAGGTTATACACCTTGCCTCATGGTGTAGCCAGAACAATCTGGAACTGAACACACTCAAAACCATAGAAATGGTGGTAGACTTTAGAAGAAACCCTCCCATACTACCACCTCTTATAATACTAGAGAACACTGTATCAACAGTAGAGACCTTCAAATTTCTAGGTTCTACTATATCACATGACCTAAAATGGACACTTTACATCAAAAACATCATGAAAAAAGCACAACAAAGAATGTTCTTTCTGCGCCAACTCAGGAAGCTCAAACTGCCCAAGGAGCTGCTGATCCAGTTCTACAGAGAAATGATTGAGTCTGTCATCTGCACCTCTGCAACTGTCTGGTTTGGTTCTGCAACCCAACAGGACAGACATAGACTTCAGAAAGTAATTAGGACTGCAGAAAAAACAATTAAGACCAACCTGCCTTCAAATGAGGATCTGTATACTGCACAAGTCAAAAAGAGGTCTGTGAAAATATTTATAGACCCCTCACAATCCAGACATAAATTATTTCATCTCCTTCCCTCAAAATGATGCTACAGAGCATTGCACACCAGAACTAGACACAAGAACACTTTTTTCCCGAAAGCCATCACTATGCTAAACAAATAATTCCCTCAACTTTATTCAACTTTTACAAAGTCTGCACTACTGTTACTGTTAATTTTGTCATCACTCCTTATCACCCATTCCCTCCCACTTGTGACTGTATGACTGTAACTTTGTCGCTGGTATACTTACGATTTATATTGACTGTTTCCTAGTATGATTGATTGCTTATTGCACCCTATGACTATCATTAAGTGTTGTACCTTATGATTCTCAACTCCTGATGAATTTATCTTTTCTTTTATGTATACTGAGACAAATTCCTTGTATGTCCAATCACACTTGGCTAATAAACTATTCTATTCTATTCTATTCTATTCTATTCTATTCTATTCTATTCTATTCTA
>BLBF01000079.1:6615-18684 GCA_015471245.1 Laticauda colubrina | reverse complement strand
TCTAGCAATCGTCTTCTCTGTCGTTTCAACTCCTTCAACCTCAGTTTCCGCCCCTTCCCTGGAATAGTTCAAGTCGCCGCCTTGCGGGCGCGAGTGTTGTTTCTCTGTAGCGCGCCATCTAGCGACGAAAGCCGGAAGAACACGCTCGTTCTCCCTGATGGCGTTTGAAGATGTTCCCGTTGATTCGGGGCTTCCTGAAGGGCCATCAAGTCCTACTTGACTCCCATCGAGCTCATCGGTAGGTTTTCTCTCCGAGGATCCATCCCTAAAGCCCATGTCATGGATGGAAAGAGGATGTAAAACGGAGAGAAACACTTGCCATCCGTTGGTTAACATGATTCATCCGTTCTGTACTCGCTGCATCTGTTTTTCTTCCTCTCTATCCGTCCAGCATCCGTCGACTGAGGTTCCATCCGCTCAAAAAGTTTTGAGCTGCTCAAAACTTTTTGAGCGGAAAATGTATCCAACGCGTCCGTTCTGCATCCGCAACGCATACGGGGAACATCCGTTCTGCATCTGTTGTCATCTGTTACGCATCCGCTACATCCGCTAGGCATCCGCTGCGCATCCGCGCAACTCAAATCCGCTCCAGAGGAAAGCGGACACAGGGAGGAAGCGGAACGGACGTGGAACGGACGCGGAATGGACGTGCAGTGTTAGTAGCACGGACAGAGAAAGGATGAAAGCAGATGCAGCTCGCAAAGAAAGCATTTAAAACGGAAAAAACGTTCGCAGAGGGGACCTAGCTCAGATATTAAGGATGTCTAGAGGATGTCTAGAGGATGTCTAGAGGATGCAAAAGGACACATTGGGGAAAACCTATGTTGCCTATAAAAAGGGGGAGCAACTCACCTGGATCTCACTTTCAGACCAGCACCCCTGCTGTGCAGACCTCTGCAGCCTTCATCTGCCTCTTGCTCTTCCACAGCATCCAGTCATGTCCATCATGGATCATAACACAGTCCTTTTGGTAGCCACCATCGTTCTGCAACAGTGCGAAGCCATCTACAGGCTCTTTAACCTGTTCTACGCAAAGAAAAGGAGGCGGCCAAGAAGTGTCTGGGCCCGAAGATGGTTCGCCAGAAGAGCAGAGTACAGACTGTATAACAAGCTGATGGTGGAGCTGAGGAACGAAGACACTCGTGCATTCCAGAACTTCATGAGGATGCCTCCAGCCATGTTTGACGAAGTTGTGCAGCGGCTGACACCCAGGTTGACCAAGCAGAGCACCAACTTCCGGCCCAGCCTGGACCCTGGGCTCAAGGTGGTACTGACTCTGCGCCACCTGGCCTTCGGAACCACCTACAAAAGCATGCAGTACGGTTGGAGGGTGCCACACAACACCATCAGCATTGTGGTCAGAGAAGTGGTGCAGACCATCATCGAAGAATACCTGGAGTAGCTCCTCCAGTGCCCCTCCACTGAAGAAGGCTGGAAGAAAGTTGCAGAGCAGTGGTATCAGAAGTGGAACTTCCCCCACACCGTTGGAGCCATAGATGGGAAACACGTGGCCTGCAAAGCTCCAGCCAAGTCGGGGTCCACTTATCACAACTACAAGGGCTTCGTCAGCATCGTCCTCTTCACCATGGTCGATGCTGACTACAAGTTCATGTACATCGATGCTTCAGGTAACAGGTCAGCTTCAGATGCCCAGGTATACAATGCCAGTGACCTTAAGGAGGGGCTGGAACGCAAACCTCATCATGGGCTTCCCAGATCCAGACCCCCTGCCCAATGACACGCAAGATGTGCTCTACTTCATCGTGGGGGATGACGCCTTCTCCCTCAGAACCTACCTCATGAAGCCCTACACCTCCAGATGCCTCACCCGTGAAGAGAGGATCTTCAACTACAGGCTGTCCAGGGCAAGGCGGGTGGTGGAGAACGCCTTTGGCATTCTGGCCAACAGGTTCCACGTACTTCTCACCAGCATGCAGCATCGCCCAGAGACAGTGAGGAACATCGTGGAAGCTTGCTGCATCCTGCACAATCTCATGCGCACCCGCTACCCAGTCTTGCAGAACAGGCTCGTGGACCTCCAACAAGGCAATGGAGACATGGAGCCTGGGGAATGGAGGCAAGGGCGAAACCTGATAGACACTGAGCATGTGCAAGGCCCCAACAGAGCCTCACGTGAAGGGAAAAAGCAGCACAACCTCCTGAGACACTGGTGCAACTCCCCAGCTGGAGCGGTGGAGTGGCAAGACAGGATGATAGATGTTTAATGGATGCTTCCTTGAGCCTGTCTCATCACACTTGTGAGATTGGGCCATGTATGTTGGGTGGGCCTACAATGAACAGGGCATTTAATAAAGAGTTATGTTTATGTTGAAATGTGTGGATGAATGCTTACATTGTTACTGATAATGAAGGGCCATAGGTGTGGCACCTGGGAGGGTGGACCATACAGTCCCACTATGCTTGCACTGGAGGCTTATCTATCCCACAGCTATTACCATACCACAGTTATTACCCATCCCACAGCTATTACCCATCCCACAGTTATTACCCATTCCACAGGTATCCCTGCCCATCCCACAGCTATTACCCATCCCAAAGGTATCCCTGCCCATCCCACTGCTATCTTAACCCATCCCAGAGGTATCCTAACCCATCCCACAGGTATCCCCGCCCATCCCACTGCTATCTCAACCCATCCCACAGCTATCTTAACCCATCCCAAAGGTATCCCTGCCCATCCCACTGCTATCTTAACCCATCCCACAAGCATGCAAAGGTTAAACCATTTCTAAAAGTTTCCACCAAGACTTTATTTACAAAAATAAATGAAGCAAGTGTGTGAAGCAAAGATAATCTTTATTAATAACAAGCTGTAAAAGAAAAATGACCCAAGTCAAGTGTCCAAATAAAGTCTCTGGCTACCCAGAGGTAGCCACCCAGTCTCTGGCACTCTTCTCTGTCACTCAGAGGTGTGCCCAGTCTCAGGGGTGAAGGGTCCAGGTGCTGTGGAAGTGGGAGTGCTGGTCTGAAGCGCCACTGGGGTGCCTGGCCCCGAGAGGACAACAGGGGACGGTGTGTTGAGGAAGCTCTCAGACAGCTGGCTCAGCCCCGTGATATTGAGAGCTCCTTCCTCCATGCCATGGGGTGTCAGCCCCAGTACCGACGACAGATGTGCTGAGGCCGGGATTGACTGTGGGGTGGAGGAAGGAGCAGTGTAGTGGGGCTGTCTGGTCTGCAGCTGGGTGAGGACTGGGGTGGGTGGAATCGGTGGCATCAGTGGAACCGGTGGCAACGGTGGCGTCCGATGAGTCTGTCCCTGGACTGGGAAGGGGTGCTGCTTGTGCTGCTGGACCTCCTGGTAGCCGTAGCCCTGGTAGGTGAGGGCCTGTGGAAAGCCTTGGAATGGGAGGGACATCACCTGGGGTGGAGGAGCAGACCTGGACTGGGTGGGAGCAGGTTCATCTGGATCTGTAGGGTTGTGAAGCAGAATGGTGATCCTGTCCTTCACCACCTGGTACTGGGGTTCCACCATGTCCACGAAGGTCTGGTTCACATAGGTGAGGAAGGGCTTGTGGTTAGAGGATGAGGAGTCGGTGTGTACCAGCTGTGAGAGGAGATCTATGCTGCTCCTGATGGTGTCTCTTATCTCCAGCAGGACAGTGTGGCTCTGTCCCTCCTGTCTGGCTCTCTGCCTTTCTGTGGAGGTGGAGGTGGGGGTGGATGTGGGTTGGACTGTGGTGGAAGTGCCATCTCCTTTCTCCCACTGCGCCAGGGAGTCCTCCACGCGCTCTGCCACGGTTAGAACAGCTGTCGGCAGGTTCTCCGCCGTGGGACGCTCCACAGACACCTGCCTGGAGACAGGAGCTAACTCTCGGCCGGAAGAGAACTGGCTCTCAGCAGGCTGCCTGAGAGAGAGGGTTGTGAGAGGGGCTGCTTCTCGGTGGCGGATCTCACCCTCCAGGAAGCTGCACTTGGCCATGACATAGGTCTCTCTGTCCGTCAGCTTGACCGCGGCCTGGCCAGATTTCTTGAGGTGCAGCTTCCCGTACCAGATGTGCATGTGCTTCCACCAGCCGAGGAGCACCTCCGATGTGTAGCCCAGACTCTCCGCCTTCTCTCTCCAAGCAGCCTGCTTCCTTTTGGTGTCCCTATAGAGCCTGTGTCCCTTCCGCCATAGATACTCATTCCCTCTCAGCCACTCCAGCACCTCATCCTCGTGTTCCTCCTCAATGTTGTGTTGCCTCCTCTCCTGTTCTCACATATGCCTCTTCCTCCCTTTGGCAGGACCACATGGGCCCTCATCAGAGGGGCTTCCAGGTAGTAGGGGCTGCTCCTCCACACCACCACCACCAGCAGCAGCAGCACCAGCACCAGCAGCACCAGGATCATCATCAGCAGAGTAAGCACCAGCAGCGCCAGCAGCAACAGGAGCACCAACAGGACCAGGATCAGCAGCAACAGAGTAAGCACCAGCAGCAGCAGCAGCGCCAGCAGCACCAGCAGGACCAGGATCATCATCAGCAGAGTAAGCACTAGCAGCGCCAGCAGGACCAGGAGCACCAGCAGGACCAGGAGCACCAGCAGGACCAGGAGCACCAGCAGGACCAGCAGGACGAGGATCAACTTCAGCAGAGTAAGCACCAGCAGAAGCACCACCACCAGAAGCAGCAGAAGCACCACCGCCAGAAGCAGCATCAGCAGAGTAAGCACGAGCAGAAGCACCACCACCATAAGCAGCAGCAGCAGCTCCTCCAGAAGCAGAAGCAGCAGAAGCCCCAGCCCCATAAGAGTGAGCCTGTGCTACAGAAGCCCCAGCAGAAGCAGAGTGAGGGCCAGGGGGTGGGAGGGTGGCCCTGTCCCTCTTGCCAGGGCTGACAGCAGATGGCTGAGGCTTTCTCTTCTTCCCCATGGTTGTGGGGCTGCTGGCTGGCAGGCAGTCTGGCAGGCAGTCTGGCAGGCAGGCTGGCAGCAAGGCTGGCAGGGAGGCAGGCAGCAAGGCTGGCAGGGAGGCTGGCAGGGAGGCAGGCCTGCAGGGAGGCTGGCAGGGAGGCTGGCAGGGAGGCAGGCAGCAAGACTGGCAGGCAGGTAGGCAGCAAGGCTGGCAGGGAGGCTGGCAGGAAGGCTGGCAGGAAGGCAGGCAGCAAGGCTGGCAGGCAGGCATGCAGGCAGGCAAGGCAGGCAGGCTGGCAAGGCAGTTGATGTGTCTGGAAGCAGATCTTTCCTCTGAATGGTGACCTGCTTGGGAGCTGCTTCCCTTTATATCCGCGGGGCTGATGCAATGCATCCTCCCCGAATGGCGCAGTGAACGCTAGGCATCCGCTAGGCTTCCGCTGTGCATCTGCTTCATCCTCTCGGCATCCGCTGTGCATCCACTTCATCCGCTCGGCGTCCGCTCTGCATCTGCTCTTTCCGTTCTGCGTCTGCTTTGCTGCAGTCCCCCGGAAGCCTTGCAGATGTGTCATCCGCTCCCATCCGCTTCCATCCGCTAGGCTTCCATTGAGCATCCGCTTTCCATCCGCTCTGTGTCCTCCCCCTGTCCGTTCCTTTCCGTGTTGTCCGCTCTGGTTATGCAAATTTTTGCCCCTTTTGAGAGTGGATAACAATGGATGGAACATTTTTCTCGTCCGCTGTGTCCTTTTTACAAACGTTTTGCATCCGTCGGCCAGTGTGACAGGGCCTTAAACCTTTTCTTTCTGGTCCCCCGGAGAGGGAACTGCTTGTCCCATGAGCCCGAAGCTTCGTAGGCCAGAAGGAGCAACTAAACCAAAGGAAAGCTGCTTTTTGGGGGTGGGTGGGGGTATAGAAATGACGTGCACTTGGAAATGAGAAAGTGCACCTCCTTTGCTTCCAGACACTTTTTTCTCGGGTCGGGGCAGGGAGTGTGCAGGGTAACTCCTGAGAACCTGCTTCTGCAAAACAGCAAACCTGTTAAGAGCGAAGCTTGTCTCTTCTGGGATTTTATTTTCTCTTACTTCCCAATTTAGTTATCAAGCCCTCTGTTTCTAATTGGTATCCCATCTTGGCTTAGCAATGGGTGGGTATTCCATAGCCAATTGGTGTTGCAACCTGAGAACCACCCCTTTTTCTTTCCCAAGCTCAAGAGAGGGCTGGAAGAGTATTTCCCCTCCCTTCTGGACAATTAGCACCTTGGCGGGCTTTATTCCTTTGTTATGCAGAATAAAAGTTGTCAGTGGGTTACAATAACAATTACCATATCCAGACTTTGGAGACATGAAGCTTTATTATGATCATTCTTCTTTTACCTGTATGCCCCATTACAGTTCGTATGGGTAGAAGAGAGGCCCAATCTTGACCCCTGCAATTTGCGGTGCCTCAGGACTCAAGCATTTTGCTGCTGATTGTTAGCATCTACCTGAAACCGCAAGGAGAAGCCATCCATACTATGATACCTGGTTATGTCCAGGTAGTCTTAGACGTAACATTTCATTTGAAGTTAGAACAGCAATGAAAAGATGACTTATGGCTGTTTTTCAGCATCCCTATGGTCATGTGGTCAAAATAAGGATGCTTGGATATTGACTCACCTTTGTGACAGTTGCAGTGTCCTGGGGCCATGTGATCACCTTTTGTGACTTAAGTTAGTGCACCAACTGAAAGTTCTCCTGCACTCACACTTCCTGCTTGAGGCGGCCATGGCTGTGGATGGGCTTTGCACAGATTAATCGAGTGCACCCTTTTCCGGACTGGGAGGTCTTGCACAGTGACTCACTCATACCTTGGTCACATCCGTTTGGATTACTACCCAGGGTCCCCCAGTAATTTCAACTGGTCCAGAACAGAACAGCACACCCAGTAATGGGAGTCCCTAGATTGCCCGTGTAACATCTTTGTAGTGCGAGCTGCACTGGATTCGTTTTTTTAAGGTGCAATTGAAGATGATCATCACCAATCAATATTTATTATAACAATAGCTCTTAGAATTATATACCACTCACAGTGCTTTAGAGCATTCTCAGTTTACAGTGTCAGAATATTGTCCCCCAAAATAGTTTTACAGATCTCAGAAGGAAGACAGAGACAACCTCGAGTCCCATCAAGATCGAACTCCAGGCTGTGGGCAGAGTCACCCAGTGTTCTGACCTAGGACGAACAGCACGAAGCCAAGTCCCCATCCCGATAATTTAATTAATTTACAATGAATTTCCTCTCCAAGAAAGTCCTGGCCAACAATCTTTCAAGATAGCTCCCAATCACAGACCTTTATCAGGCTTGGAGAATGGCCAGGCCAATATGATAGTAGCATAATTAAAAAATCTGAAAGGGGATAAATAATGGAAGATTATATGATTAATATTTTATTTGTAGTGAAAAGAGAGATATTTAGAATATGGAGATTGATACAAAAATAAGATGCTGAAATGGTGAATGATTAAAGAAAATATATGTAATAATATGAAACTGTCAATTGTATTGAATATGAAGAATATCATATTTCTCTTAAAATGTAAGATACTCAATCCGACACTGTTCACACAATGTTAGTAAAACAGTAGAAAAAAATTATAGAAAAAAAAAGAGAGCACGGCCAGGCCAATCTCTTTCAGATGACATACTTGGGAAGCATGGCTAATTGTCTCCTGCAAAGCCCCACTCTCTTTTAGCTCCTATTTAGTTTTCTAGGGGAGGGGCCATTCACTTTTCACCTGTTGCTTTACTCCCAAGTTGGCCTTTGTTCCTCAGCTGTTCCCTTCTTCTGGCAATTCTGTGCATATACTGGGAACAGGCTCTAGCTGTTCTTCTGCCTCACTGATGTCTTGAATCTGAAGGCAGCTGTTAACTGTAAGACAGCCCTGGCACCATCTCTGCCTCTGACACAAGAGCACTCATCAGACCCTTCTCCACACTCCAGGACTGGCAAATGTTCTTCCCCAACCTCCTCACTGTCCAAGTCTGTGGTGAGCTCCGCTGTCCGGAGACAGCCGCCAGCAATACTGCATTCCAACCACTGACCACCAGGGCAACTGTCATTATTGTCCCACCTTTATTATTCTTGCATCCATCTGTTCTTCCAGGTCAGATAGGGTGGCTACGCTCCTAGCCCTTCCCTTAAATATTGCCATCTGATAGGAGCTAGGAACTGAGCCTTTTCCATTGCAGACCTTGGCCTATAAGACAATTTCCCCCTTGAAGTTTGGCAGGTCTTTATCCTCCTGGTCTTCCGCAAAGGAAGAAAGCTCTAGCTTTTCCACTAAGCACTGGGTTAATAAGAAGAGAGGACCGCATGTCAGAAGCTTGAATTTAAATCAGGTTTTTGTTTTTACCCATTTGGTTTTAATATCGTTTTTAAGTTTATTATTGATTGGGAGTCAGTCAGGGTTTGTTATAAAATGGTTACATAAGTATTTAAACAAATCCGAGGAAAAAGATGAATCCCAAAAATGGCTGCCCTTTTGGCTGTCCTTGTGCAAGTTCCTTCAAACATTCTATGAATTTAATTATCAAATTTATTTCCCGCTAATCCTGCTATTTTCTCCAATTTAACTCCTTTCAAGGAGGAAGATTGCCAGATTGGAGAAGGAACAGCACCAGGCATGAATGTAGTTATTAAGGCCAGGACACCTGGTTAACCTCTGATTTGAACAAAAGCAAGAATCATCTTTTTGGAATTCCCAGAACATCCAAATGCCATCAATCTTGATAGAAGTGTGCTGCATTTGCAGGGCAAGTACATGTTAAATGTGGAGGTTTTGAGTTTTGCAATAAATGGTGTTTCTTGGGTTTTATAGTCAGGTTTTATTGCTGTAAACCGTGCAGAGTCACCATTAGTTGGGCTGCCATATACAATTTCATGCCAAGCAAAAATACAGAACAGAACAGAACAACAGAGTTGTAAGGGATCTTGGAGGTCTTCTAGTCCAACCCCCTGCTCAAGCAAAAGACCTAAACTATTGTGGTATATACATACATATACATACATGTTTATATCCCCCTGTATTATATATAGAAATAAGTCAAGGCGGAAAACATAGCTAATAGAGCCCCAAACTCGCTGTCTCTGGCCCAGCAATGACAGATCCCCTTAACTCTGTGAAAGGGACCTAGCGCACTGGGCCAAAGAAAGGAAGCTCAGATGAGATTAGAGAAAGGAAAATGAAGGGGGGGAGGCACAGAAGGAAGCCAAGATCAAAGTCTCGTAGGCTAAAGAATAAGAACGGTTACAAGAATTCAGCATGGCTAATCTAGTGAAAGACAGAAACTAGGTGTGAGATACCAGTCTTCCACTATTTGAGAGGTTGTCAAAAAAGGGCGGGGCGGGTGGGTGGGAAACAAACTATTTTCCAAAGCACTTGAAGACCAGAGAAGAAACTGAGCGCACACCAGGGTGGATAAAAATCATTTTTAAAAAATTAAATCTGATTTTTTTTATTTAAATTAGATTTTTTAAAATTTCCATCAGATTTTTTTTATTTTTATCAAATTTATTTTAATAAAATGCTTTTGGAGTAAAAATGTATGTAAAGATAGTTTTCTATTTAAGATACATTTATAATTTAGTTTATTAAGCATGAAATGGAGCTTAGTTATGTAGCATAATTCTACAATATTGGGACTGACAGTGAGTCAACAGCGGGTCAGAGGAGGAGTTGCTCCTCCTCTGAGATGACAGCTGCTCTTTAAAAAATATGATTTCAGTCCAGTTGATACAAATCAAGCCTTTGATTGCTGATTGTACCTATGACTATCATTAACTGTTGTACATTATGATTGATTCTTAATGAATGTATCTTTTATGTATAGAGTATTTACACCAAGACAAATTCTTTGTGTGTCCGATCACACTTGCCCAATAAAGTATTCTATTCTATTCTATGCTATTCCATTCCATTTTTACTACTGATTTAAGTCATAATTTAAACTGTGATCAAATCCACCCTGGTGCACACTGATCAAGGAAAGATTCAAACTAGAAAAAAAGAGAATTTTAAAACAGTCAGGACAATCAACCAATGAAACAGCTTGCCTTAAAAAGCTGTGTAAACTTTGTATGAAAATTGCCTGCAATCTGGGCATTTTAATGATTACTCTCCTATGTGTAACCTTACATGTCTTATAAGGCTGGACCTATAACTGAAAATTTTCCCACAATCAGGACATTCATAAGGTTTCCCTCCTGTGTGAGTCTTCTGGTGTCTCACCAGCTTGGAATTCTGCTGGAAACTTTTCCCACAAACTGGACATTCATATGGTTTCTCTCCTGTGTGAGTCCTCTGGTGTCTCATCAGGTGGGAATTTTGACTGAAACTTTTCCCACAATCCAGACATTGAAATGGTTTTACTCCTGTGTGAGTTCTCTGGTGTATCACAAGCGTAGAACTCTGCTTAAAACCTTTTCCACAATCACTACATTTATATGGTTTCTCTCCTGTATGAGTCCTCTCGTGTTCCACCAGGCCGGAATTCCGAATAAAACTTTTCCCACAAACAGGACATTTATATGGTTTCTCTCCTGTGTGAGTCCTCTGGTGTTTCACTAGGTAGGAACTCTGACTGAAATGTTTCCCACAATCCAGGCACTCATATGGTTTTTCTCCTGTGTGAGTCCTCTGGTGTATCACCAGGTGGGAATTCCGAATGAAACTTTTCCCACAAACAGGACATTTGTACGGTTTCTCTCCTGAGTGTGACCTGTGGTGTACCACCAGGTTGGAATTTTGACTGAAACTTTTCCCACAAACAGGACATTCAAAAAGTTTCTCCCCAGTGTGAATCCTCTGGTGTTTCACCAGGGAGGAACTCTGACTGAAACTTTTCCCACAATCTAGGCACTGATATGGTTTTTCTCCAGTGTGAGTTCTCTGGTGTCTCACAAGCTTAGAACTCTGCTTGAAACCTTTTCCACAATCACTACATTTATACAGTTTCTCTCCTGTGTGTGTCATCTGGTGTTCTACCAGCTGGGAATTCTGCCTGAAACTTTTCCCACAAACAGGACATTCAAAGGCAGGGCTTCTCTCCTGTACGGGCTCTTCCATGAATCAAGAGGAAGCTTTTCAGGGAAAAGCAGTCCAAACATTTATATAGCTTTTCACTGGATGGATCCTCTCCTGAATAATCAGATGTAATCTTCCATCATCTATCATCTGCTGAGGAAAAGTGTTTTTAAACTTTCAAGAGGAATTGAAAATATTTTGATTAATAGCCTGTTTTACGTTTTAATGCTTCTTATTCTCTATTGCCAGTGAGCTCTTCTAGGCATCTTCTCGCTCTGTAAGATTAAAATAAATGGATTAGTTTCATTATTGTTGAAAAATGGCTGCAGGACATGTGAAAAGCAGGAAAAAAAACACCCTCATCCCACATATTAGCATGAAAAAGAAATACAAAAATTCTATTTTAACCTCTAAGATTAATTATGATCGATTTGGCATATAGAAGGCTAACGATCCAAATTCAAATATCGAATCAATCATAAAATTTTCTTTTTCAATCAATCAGTCAATCAGAATAAAGTTGAAAGAGGCCCTGGAGATCTTCTAGTCCAGCTCCCTCTTCAAGCAGACCTATGTATAATATTACATCAGCCGCGTCACAGGGAATCAACAGGGACCGGGAAGCTGGTGCTTAAAATGCGGGTTTAAGAAATACGAAATAAATGGATTTTATTTTTATTTTTTTAATCTCCCAGCAGAAAATCTCAGGCAGAAGTTTTAAGTCCTTCAGCCCCGGAGGAATAAAATTCGGGCAGGAGAAGAATGTGTAGCAGCAGCCAACACGTTTCAGCCTCGCTGCTTCCTCTCCCGCTTCCAGGCCGTGAAGGAACCCAAAGGGCCCGACTTGCTCCCGGCTTCTCCTCCGACCTGCCCTCCACTCACCTCCCAGGAGCCGCTTCGGCCCTCCGAGCAGCACAACAGGAACCGCCGACGCCATTATTCTCCCCTGGGTGGGCCGGAAGAGGAAGTTCCCCTGCCTTTCGCCTACTTATTCTCTACGTGCACTCTAGCAATTCACTACTCTATCTTTTCAATCCGTTCAATCTCAGCCTTTCCCCCTTCCCTTGGAATAGCTCAGTCACCGCTGTACCGAGTGTTGTTTCTCTGTAGCGCGCCATCTAGCGACGAAAGCCGGAAGAACACGCTCGTTCTCCCT
>BLBF01000078.1:1557973-1575136 GCA_015471245.1 Laticauda colubrina | reverse complement strand
TCTACATTATGCATTTTGATATGGATTAATGGCTAGTCAACAATAAATTACTGTGATATGGACAAGAGAACTAATGAGGAGTTAGTAAAACCTAATGTTTGAGACTTGATCTGACTTCAAATATAACACAGCTTTCTTCATTGCTTTTTCAGATCAGTGTTGAACCTGTTTCAGAGGTCCTGACTGATAAAAGTAAATTCCCTTTTTTCTATCAGATGCTCCCCAAACAAGGGATCCAGTACCCAGCAATTGTCCAACTGCTTCTCCATTTCAGATGGACCCTAATTGGTCTCTTTGCTTCAGACACAGAGAAGGGAGAGGATTTCATCAGGACTTTCGCTCCTTTGCTTGTCAGGAATGGAATTTGTGTTGTTATATCACAACTCTTCTCAACAACTGGACATACAGCCCCCCTTTGGCAGGCCATCTCTCAGTGGAGACAAGTCAATGTCTTTGTCCACTTATTAGAATATGATTCCATTTTGGACAGAATCCATCCTTTCCATTTTGCATTCAGGCGTTCGCCAGGATCCATTGAAGGGAAAGTCTGGATCTTGACAGTCCTGGGTCATGTGTCAATTCCAAGCCATAGACTTCTCAAATATGTCCATAGTTTTTGGGCTTTTCATACGAAATACAAGGAGAAATATCATCGTTTTGAACCCTATTTATTTTTGGAACCCCAGATTCAAGTTCACTATTTCCGCTGTTCTCTTTCAAAGCATGACTTTTCTGTTAAAGGTCGGAGAAGATGCACCCAGAAAGCCCCACTGGAGACTCAGTGGAAAAGGAACAGGATCCGGATCGAAAATCACTCCTATCTGTACACTTTCCTTAACACTCTGGCCCATGCCTTGAATGCTGCCTATTCCTCCATTTTGACAAGGAGAAGCAAGGAGGCCAAAGAGAGGTTGGGGGCTCCAAGGCTGCAGCCATGGCAGGTAAGGGGTCCCAATATGGATCCATCCAACTTAGTTATTTTTGGGAAAGGAGATGGAGAGGAACAATCTGAGCCTCTTTGTGGTCCAAAAGGGCAAAGGCTTTGGCCAGTTTAATCATTCATGGGATAATATTCCAAAGAATGGGCATCAGGATATATATATTTACATATTAGACACTGCTAATTGTAAAAAGGAGATGTGCATTTTCAAATGAAATCCTTATGGGTTTGTGATTATCATTGTTGAATTTACCTTCATACCCCGTGACTATCTTAGCCCAACCTCTCATCTCTTCTAGAACCCCAGTTTTTTCTAACTGAGGCTGCTCCATCTTTCCATGAAAAGGATCAGTGAAGGGGAAACGGAACTTTTCTGCTTTAAAATGGCTTCTTCCTTTTAAGACATTTTTCCTCCCATTCAGCCAGAGTCTCCTCCCTGTGACTTGATTATTTTCCATGTCTCACTCTCTGGAATAATAGAGAGTGGGCTGTTCTTAAGCTTCTGCCTAACGTCTTTCAGTGACTGGAAGCGGACTCCATCCTCCCTTCTCCAACGGAGAGGTTGTGTTAAGCTGGAGGAGGGGCTCCCAGACTCCTCCTGATCTTCAGGAATCCTTCTTGTTCTCCTGGAAAGAGCCTTGTGGTGCCTGCAGGAGGATCTGACACTTGAGTTGGGGTCTCCCCAAACCAGATTTCAGGGAGTTTTCAGGGAGTTTATGAATAATCTCTTTTTTGGTTGGTTTGTTCATTTATGTTCTGATGCTCTGCACTGTTCTATATAATTGACAATTTTTGTCCATTGTGCTTTATATTGACAAATATGATTGACACATTTTTGCTCAATCCTTCTTTCTCACTTTTGAAGATAGTAGTAACTCTTCTTCCAACTAAGAATACCTGCAAATCATGTGCAAGAAAGATTCAAATTTTTATTTATTTATTTGATTTGTCAGTTGCTTACAAGGTAGTAGGTAGAAGTATAAACATGAGTAAGAATACAGAAAATAGATACGATTGAATGGGGACAATAGGACAGGGACAGGAGGCACGATGGTGCACCTATGCATGCCCCTTAAATGTGAAAATGTGAAAAATATGAAAAATGTGAAGACACATGATAAAAGAACCCAGAATTTCTGCTTTTAACATTTCTGGATCTTTTCATTTCAGTTTCATCCCTTTCTGGCGAAGCATCAGTTTTGCAACTTTTCCAACTTTAATTTATACTTGGACCAAAATGGAGATATAGTGGCAGCTCTTCTTCTCAGGACTTGGGCGGTTCTCCCAGATATGAAGTTGGTCTACCAGCCCACAGGGACTTTTGAAAGAGAGGCTCTGATTGTCAAACAAAGTGCTCTTTTACAGGTAAACTTGCTGAACAAGGTGTGTGAAATATTGGCTCCTTTTCTCGGTTTTCCAAAGCCTCAGGGACCATTTCAAGTCTGCTAAGCCTAAATGCCACAGTGGATGACCTTCAGTGAGAATTGAATGTGGTGATTGATCATTTTCTTGACAGATTTGCAGGCTTCAATATTATTCAACATTTTGAGGGACACGTACTCATGACTTCACCTCCACCTCTTCTCACTATAGTTCTAGAAAATAAAGAGTGTATTTTATGCTTGTTTCACCAGCATGGCAGCTACATGAACTGAACAAATAAATATGCAGAAAACAAAGAACATCCAGTTTAAAGTTAATAGTCTTAATTTTTCTTTCATATGTTAACTGGGAGACTTTTGGACAATTGTCAGAGGGAAGATTCTCCAGAAGAAGAAATCTTTACTTGTTCTACTGTCAAAGATTTCTTTCTTCATAACAGGTTTTCTCTATTTGAATAAATCTGGTACACAAAAATGTAATAAGTCTAAAATGTATTCTGAATGTAATAAATTCTAAAATTTAATAGGAATAGATCAGCATACTTTGAAATCATGGCTTCACAAAGAAGGGAGGAGTGCATGTTAATAGGGTCATTAGGAAGAACCAACAAACACTTAATGCTTAAATCTGTTTTCGATTCCACCCCTCCAAACTTTATTACATGGAAAAGTCCTTTCTTGCTATGTGATATGTCAGAAGCAAAAGGCAGGAACTACACTAAATGAAGAAATGTAGTTTTGTTCCTGACACAACCATTTGGAACTAGAGAGAGATTTCATAATTTATCTAAGAGAAGACTAGATGCTAATGGGCTATAATGTCCATGTCTACCTTCATTTTCCATGGATGGTGAGTATTAACACACTTGCTTTGGCATTCCTTCTTTTTCTGCACAGTCCCTGCCTCAGTCCAGATGTGTGGAAAGTTGTCATCCTGGATTTGTCAAGAGGGCTCGAGAAGGAGAGCCAGTTTGCTGCTACGACTGCATTCCTTGTCCGGAGGGGACCTTCTCCACTCAGGAAGGTGGGTGACATCAATGAAGATAGAAGGCCTGGTGGAAATGGATTCATCCAGATCATTTTGATGAAAGTACATGTTGAAAGACACATTGAAGCTTAACTGTTTCCTTGTTTATTGTCGAAATGCACAATTTCTTATCTAAGGCAATGAATAACCCAAAGACCTTAAACTAGAGCTAGGAAGAAAAAGAAAAGTAAGGCAGATTAGACAAGTTTCCCAGGGAAAACAATTTTTTTGCTTCTTAGTTTGGATGTGTCCATTTTAACCTTTCTAGGAAGATCTTTGAAATTTGAGGACTTGTCTTATCTCCATTGCTTTTTCTCATCTGAAACAGATTTTCATCATGTCATCCCCCAAAATTGATGCATAAAAAGTTTTATCAAGTAATTAAGGTCATAAACCCTCCATAAGAAGAAATATCTTCTTGAAGGGTCAGGGATGGAGAGCTTTTAGGCTTTTTGAGTTTGTTTGTTTTGTTACTGTTGTTGTTGTTAAACAATGAAATAGGAACCAAAGCCCCAACCCAAAATAAACCCAGCAATGGTTCAAAGGAGGGGGGGGGGGAATCCCTTAATACAGAATTGTTGTTCGGTTGAAAAAGAACTCACAAAAAGCATAGAAAATAGAGGACTAATAAAAATAAGAGGGTGCAGGAAACTGATATACATGGAACTAGTTCAGTGCTTGAACCTCTGGGTAAATCTAGAGTGTTGGAAGGAAATCAGTTCATCTGCTGGTTCTTGGAAGAGGAAGACCACAGCTTTCCAGGAGGGGAATCTAGAGCCCGAATTAAGAAAATAGACCTTCAAATCTGACACATTTGTAGAAGAGTAAAAAAAGACGCCCCAAAATAGGCATCCCAAAAATTCAAAGAAAAATTCACATTGCACCAGAGAAGACATGTTAAAATACAAGCCCAAAGGTAAAGCCAAATATGTACAAAGCTGGTCTGTAGACCTTTGGTATAAGATGGCCTCCATTTCCCTAAGACCCTTCAGGGCTTCTGCTCCAGATGGCTCCTACCCTGACTGGTCTTCCAGAAGCCATGAAAGCCAGGGTGCCCTGCAGGCTCTGGAGCAGAGGAGGCTGAGCCCCTGCTGGGGGGATAGGGGGCTACGGGGGGCTTGGGGACCCTTTAGGATTCATTTTATCTTTTTGAATAACAACAAATCTAGACATACTGGGACTCAGGCAATCTATCATTTGCATAAAGAAACAAGCAAATTCTTATTAGTTTGTCAGTGTAAAATATCTAGCTGAGATTAACATGGAAATCCCTTTTAAAATATATTATTTCTTTATATCCCATTATTATTATATATCAATTTTTCATGACAACTTTCATTCTAATTTTATTAATCCTACCTCATGAATTCAGTATCACCTGTACATTAATTACATGCTTGCTCTCCCGAAATGCTATCAATCAGTGGTGGGTTTCAAACTTTTTTACTACCAGTTCTGTGGGTGTGGCTTGGTGGGCGTGGCTTGGTGGGCATGGCAGGGGGAGGATGTTCCAGTCAGAGGTAGTATTTGCCGGATCTCTGAGCTACTCAAAATTTCTGCTCCTGGTTCTCCAAAACTGGTCAGAAACTGCTGAATAGCACCTTTGGTATCAATACATTTAGACCGATCTAATTTCATACAAGAAAGCCCTTTGGTCAGACATTACGACTGTAATCCAATGGAGAGAAGAATGTGGAAACCTTCTTAGATGCCACTTCAGAAACTCCCTCCAAACCACATCAAGGATCTTGTCAACATACAATGAATGGAGAGCAGCCGATTCCTGGATGGAGAGGCCTAGTGTGGGCAGTTAAGGGGGCACCACATTGCACCCATGTTAGACCTGCTCCCAGGAGCCATTTCAGGCTATTTGTAAAGCGACATTTCTCGACCAGCCACCTAGATTTCATCGGATAGGCATCCTCTGGGTTCAGAATACTGAGAAATGCCACCTGGAACAACCCAGGACGTTTGACTAGAAAGATGATCAGATTCATTATTTATTTGTAATAATGTAGGTTCCTATGAAGCTTCTTAAGAGAAGACAGGAATTGCTTTAGGTCCTAGGACTTCCCCAAATTTCACACAACTTACCTATACAGATTTCAGAAAGTGATATTTTCTTATTTTCCCCCCATGGAATTCTTAACCAACACGTCTTATAAATTCTCCCGTTATCAGATGTTCTCCCACAAAGGTATTTCTTGAAAGGTAAAATGACAGATAATTTAAAAAATGTTGCTTCTTGACTTTCTCAGATACAGGAAAATGCACCAAGTGTCCGGATGATAAATACCCAAATAAAGAAAGAGTCCAATGTATCCCCAAAGTTATAACCTTCCTGTCTTATGAAGAACATCTGGGCATCATCCTTGTCTCTTTTGCCACACTCTTCTTCCTAACCACAGGCATTGTTTTTATCATCTTCATTAAATACCGAGAAACTCCCCTTGTCAAAGCTAACAACCGGGATCTCTCCTACATCCTCCTGGTCTCCCTCCTGCTTTGCTTCTTGTCTTCTTCTCTCTTCATTGGTCAACCAAGGAAAGCCACCTGCCTTCTCCGACAAACGGTCTTCAGCATCATCTTCTCAGTTGCTGTTTCTTCTCTCTTGGCCAAAACCATCATGGTGGTTCTGGCTTTCCTGGCCACAAAACCAGGAAACCGAGCGAAGAAATGGTTGGGGAAGAGCTTGGCCAACTCCATCATACTTTCTTCTTCTGCTGTCCAAGTTCTCATCTGCTCCATCTGGCTGGGAGTTTCTCCCTCCTTTCCTGACTCTGACCTCCACTCCCAGCCTGGAGAGATCATCCTGCAATGCAACCAAGGGGCTGTTGTCATGTTCTATGTCACCTTCAGCTACATGGGCTTCCTGGCTGCCATCTGCTTCATGGTGGCTTTCCTGGCTAGGAATTTGCCTGGGGCATTCAACAAAGCAAAGGTGATCACTTTCAGCATGCTGGTCTTCTGCAGTGTCTGGGTGACTTTTGTGCCCACCTACCTGAGCACCAAAGGGAAATACATGGCGGCTGTGCAGGTCTTCTCCATCCTGGCCTCCAGTGCTGGTCTGCTGGTCTGCATCTTAATCCCCAAGTGCTACATTATCCTTCTGACGCCAGAGCTGAACACAAAGGAGCATCTCACAGCCAGAACAAATGTAAAAACATGAAATATAACATCATTATGATAGTGGAAGAATTGTGAATGTTTCTTTTATTTGATTTCCATTTAGAGAGTATTCAGGAATCATCTATATGTTTCAAAATGGGGAATTGGTGAACGACTGGAACTTTTGCAGTTCCCTCCCTTTTCAATCAATCTTGCTAAAGAGATCTCTGTAAAATTCAGAGGATTTCAGTCTTCAGCAACAGCTACTGAATGTGATACCTTATAAAAATTATTGATGCATTTGTTCCTACTGACAGCAGCTAAAAGTGTTTGTGAGGGAGAATGAGTAGGAAAAGGTCAGGAGGAAGCTGTGGGAACCAAACACCAGGCTAGATGCCTGGTCACCTCCCTCAGAATGCCAGAATGATGTGAAATGCCATGTTTGACCAGCTTTCAGCTGGGGAGGTAAATATTCATCCATCTTGTATGAGTCTTTCTTGATTTTCTGATAAAACCTTCTTTGCAGAATGAGTTCAGAAGAGCACCTGTCTGGGATTTCAGTTTAGGATTGTTTTTATTTTGGTATGTACTTCACAACAAAATAGTAAAAAAGTAAAAAAATAAAGTGTGTTAAGAAATTTCCACTATATATTTTTCTTTCAACTGGAGAAATAAAATAGCAGTTTTCAGACCCTTTAATTTTCCAATCTATAGTTTGTATGGAAAACATTTCTCTGCTCCTCTTCCAGGCTTGTCTTCTCTGTGAAGATGCAGAGGTGGGATTCAATTTTTTTTAACAACCGGTTATGTGGGTGTGGCTTATTTGGTGGGTGTGGCCCACTCAATATCACTCACATCAAGGCATACATCTCCTCACCTGGCCTCTCATGACTGTCAAGATGCTGCAAGAGTCATAAGTCTGAAAAATGGTCATAAGTCACTTTTTTCAATGCCATTTTAACTTTGAATGATCACTCCACACAAGCAAAGTACCAACAAAGGAGGGGAAAAATACTCCAGAGAAGTTCCAGAGACAGGAAGTCTAGTCCTGCCAAGAATGTAATAAGGCTTAACAAAGAGCCAGTTTCTGTAAGAAACACCAGAATGTTTCCTTCCTGCCTTCCTTACAGGATTAGGCCAGTAATTTCTTCTAACAACTGGTTCTCCGAACTGCTTAGAACATTAACAACCGGTTCTAGCGAATTGGTGCAAACTGGTAGAATCCCACCCCTGAGAAGATGTCCGCAGAAAGGGGACCTTGAGATTTTCCCAGGAGGAGGTTGCGGGGATCAAGGCAGCTGCATCAATGACCGGATCACAAACTTTCAGTACTGCATAATATTCATCCAGGTCCAAGAAGGGGCTGAATAAGTGGGGAGGGGGAGACTTCTAGGTTTCTAGGAAGAGGCACCCATGGAAGGTTTTCTGCTCTCCAATCGCGCTGATCAACTGGTGATCAATGTTTAAGTTTCAGAATGGCTCCTAATTGCCAATAGGATCCCTTTGGAAATTCTATTTTAATGAGATAAGAAAAGATCTGATGGATCAGAGGAAGGTCAGTTGAAGATTCCAACTGACCACACAAATCCCTCTGGTTCTCCCACAAGCAGAAGGCAGAGACTTATGACTTTGCCCAACATGGAACAGGTGTGTTTCCCCACAATTGTCTCAAAGTTGCCCATTTGGTTTTTATTTTGGATACATCTGCCTAACCCCTTGGGTAAAGGTAAAAGTTCCCCTCGCACATACCTGCTAGTCATTTTCAGCTCAAGGGGGCAGTGCTTATTTCTGTTACAAAGCCGAGGAGCCAGTGCTTCCCAAAGATGTCTCTATGGTCATGTGGCTGGTATGACTAAATGCCAAAGGCAAACGGAACGCTGTTACTTTTCCACCAAAGGGATCCCTATTTTTCTACTTGCATTTTTTTACATGCTTTCAAACTACTAGGTTGACAGAGGTTGGGACAAGTAAGGGAAGCTCAATCCATTGTGCAGTGCTCGGGATTTGTACCAATGAACTGCTGACCTTTCTGATCGACAAGCTCAGCGTCATAGCCACTGAGCCACTGCGTGCCCTTGAATTATGAGGAAGATTGAAAAAAGTCCCCTTAAATTATGAAAGAGCTGAACCCCTCAGTTCCCTCATAATTCATCCCCCCAGTTCTCCCTTCTAGCCAACGTGGCCATATATTAATGTCCCTCATCCAGATAAGAAACATGTACACCATTGATTGCAATAAACCAGAAACATAGGGACCCTCTCCCCACACAGCACCTTCAAAGGACATGGGGGTCTTTTGGGGAAGGGGCTCATTCTACAACCTCACAGGGAGGAATTTCAAAGGGTTCCCACCCTACCAAGTACATCCACACAACCAGAGGAAGGGCCACCACTTCTCCCAACTAGGTGTAAAATAATGGCAAAAGATAATGTGGCAAAAAATAAGTTTGCAGCATCCACCCCACTGCAGCATCCACTCCACCCCCTCCATGATCTCAGCTGCGGGCTTCACAGAACACCATTAATTTAATAAACAAATGAATTTCAAAATGGAAAGGAGCCAAGTGTCCTAAGTGAACACAAAAGGACCACAGATAGAATGGTAAAGAGATAAAAACAATTTCTATCCACTCCTTGGTGTGAGAAGACAGGCAGCACCAGAGTTAAGTGCCATCAACCTAGAGGGTAACCAAGCCCCATAGCACTGGGTGACCTCCAATGGCCGTCTCTGGAGACAAGAGGCCATATTGAAGGACAGCAGGAGTCCATTCTGTTGAGTTCACGAAGAATGAGACTGGAACCCAGAGCAACCTCAGCTCTTTATTTAGTTCTTAAATTCCGTCTGAACCAGGAGCGCGGCAGCCCTTTTTATAGAGAGGCTGCTTGCAGCTTGTGGCCAGTGATGGCTCCTTGATTTTCCCGCCGCCAGAGGCGGCCGCTCATAGGTTAGTTATTCTGACCAATCCCCGTCGAGTAGGCCACCAATCAGATTAGAGTATTTGTGAGCCAATAGGAATAAAGTATATGGAGTATGCTAATATGTAACACCCCTCCCCTCTTGGTTTGGTCCTACCTTACATAGTCACGTAAGTAGGCAGGGCTTTTATGCTAGCTAGTTGACTTGCGCAGTTTAGTCGTGCTGTTGTCTTCAGCGGGTTCGGATGGGATCACTGTTTCTCCTGACTTTCTCTGTGGAACCTCCTGGAAGGTAGAGTCAGCCATGCCGCTCCGGCCTGGCCTAACCAGGCTGGTAGAGTCAGCTCGGCTGCTCCCTTCTGGAGTTGCTTCTTGGTCTTCATAGGCCTCCTGTTCCTCTTCGCCGAAATCTTCTTCAGGTAAGTTGTTGTTTTCATCTGAGTTTACTTGAGAATGTGGTTTGTGTTTTGATTTTGTGGTGTTTTTTGTTCTGATGGAGGGTCTCCCCCTCCCCTCTTAGTTGTGTTTGAGGGGTCTCCTCCCTCTCTGGTTGGCTGATTATTGTTTTTGTTAGATGTTTCCTGTGGTTCTGGTGTGTGTGTGTGTGTGTGGTCTTCGTGCCTGGGTATATCAGTGGGTTGCTCCAATGTTCTTGATCTTAATTGATTGATATGTATCCTCCAGCTTCTTCCATCGTCCGTTTCTAATCTATACGACCGGGGGCCTGTTATTTGTATTATTTTTGCTGGTACCCACAGTGGGTGCCCCATAAGATTTTTAGCATAGACTAGGTTTCCTGGTTCGAATGTGCGGTGTCTGCTGGAGGAGTGGGTTGGTTTTTCCGGACTGTATATGGGATGCAGTCTGTCCAGATGGGATCTTAATTTTCTGCCCATTAATAATTCTGCTGGGCTTTTATTTGTAGTGGAATTCGGTGTGATGTGTTGTATGGTGAGCAGTTTATAATTTTTTTCTTGTATGTCTCCCGTGTCTAATTTTTCTATGGCTTCTTTGGCATTCGGACCATTCGTTCCACCTGCCCGCTCATCGCCGTTCAAACCCCGGTGCTGTCAAAGCATGTCTTATTCCGTATTTGGCGAGAAATTTTTCAAATGTCAATGCTGTGAACTGTGGCCCATTATCTGAAACTAATAAGTCCGGTAACCCATGTGTGGCGAAAATTTTTCTTAGTTGTTTGATAACTGCCTCTGTAGTCATTGAGTTCATGATGCTTACTTCCAGCCAATTGGAGTAAGTATCTACTATGATTAAAAATGTGTGTCCTTTTCTGGGCCCTGCGAAATCTATGTGGATTCTTGACCAGGGCACCCTTGGTATTTCCCAGTCTAGTGTAGGTGCTGACGAAGGTGCAGGTCGGGATCTTTGGCATTTAGTGCAGGTTTCAACCCCATTCCCAATAGCCTTATCCATCCCTGGCCACCATACGTAACTCCTGGCCAAGGATTTCATGCGCACAATACCTGGGTGACCTTCATGTAAAATATGCAGTATTTGCTCTTGCAATGTGTCTGGTATTATCACCCAATCCCCCCTTAGAATGCAACTTTTTAACAATGACAGTTCAGTTTGCCTATTCTTGAACAGTTTAAAATTAGCATCTGTCTCGTCTTCTGGCCAGCCTTTTCCTACCCAATTTAAAACTTGGGACAATTTTTTGTCTCTTGTTGCTTTCACAATGTCCGCTGCGGTTATGGGTAGGTTTGGTAGTGTCTCAATCTGTAGGGTAGATGTGGTTGGTGCTGGGTCACCCTCTAATTCAGGTAGGGGGGCACGGCTCAGTGCATCAGCATGCAAAATCTCCTTGCCTGGTCGGTGAATTAATTTATAATTGTATGCAGCAAGGAACTCGGACCACCTTGTCATTCGTGGGAGAGTATGTTTGGGGTGGCCCTGTTCCCTGCTAATATTCCCAAAAGGGGCTTATGGTCTATAATGAGAGTAAAGGTCCAACTGTACAGATATTCATGGAACCGTTTGATGCCGGCTATTGCTGCTAGTGCCTCCCTGTCCAACTGACTGTAATTCCTTTCTGTTTTGGGTAGTGTTTTGGAGTAGAATGCGATCGGTGCTTCTCTCCTATCTGGTAGCGTGTAGCTGAATACGGCTCCGACACCGAACGATGATTCATCGCAAGTGACTGTTGTTGGTAGTGTCTCGCTGTATTTTATTAATACAGATTTGGATGTTATTAAATCTTTTATTTTCTGGAACACTGTCTCTTCTTGTTGTCCCCAGATCCAGGTGGCTGCCTTGTCCAGAAGTCCATGTAGTGGTTCCGCTGTCATTGCCTTCTGTGGCAGAAAAACGTTGTAAAAATTTGTAAGTCCCAAGAATGCTTGTAATTCTACTTTGTGTTTTTTTTTGGTCTAGGTGCTTCTTTGATCACTTTGATTTTTTTATCTGTGGGGTGGATGCCCTCTTTATTGATTAGGTACCCCAGGAATTCAACTTTTGAGGTGGCTAGCTGACACTTTTCTTTTTTGACTGAGTCCCACCTTTTGGAATCCTTGTAATACTATTCTGAGACGGGCTTCTAGTTGTCTCTCATCATTGGCTGACACTAGCACGTCATCAAAATATGGAACGACCCCTTTTATCCCTTGTAACAATCACTCCATCAGGCTTTGGAACACCCCTGGGGCCTCGCTGACTCCAAATTGCAGTCTATTGCATTTGAAGGCTCCCCTGTGAGTCACGATCGTTTGTGCCTCTGCTGTTTTGGGGTCAACTGGAAATTGTTGGTATGCCTGCACAAGGTTGAGCTTTGCGAAAACCTTGCCTCTCCCCAATGAGTGTAACAGATGTTGCACTACTGACATAGGATATGCGCTCTGCTGTGATGCATGGTTTAGAGTGGCCTTGTAGTAACCACAGATTCTCACGGACCCATCTTGCTTGATTGGGGTTACGATTGGGGTCTCCCATTTAGCATGGTCAATTGGTTCCAATATGCCTTGTTCTATAAGTCTATTAAGTTCCTAATCAATCTTTGGTTTTAATGCGAAGGGAACTCGTTTCGCTTTTAACCTATTTAACCTATTTAAGCTATTGTCAGATTTAAGTTAAATGATATGGGGGACCCTTGGTACTTGCCTAATTTCCCATTGAAGACGTCCTGGAACTCTCTCATTAGGTTCTCCTCCCAGTCTGTCTTGGTGATGCTGTTGATGCCGGTCACACCGATTCCCATGGGTTCGAATCACTCGAGTCCCAGCAGGCTTGTCCAGTTCCGGTCTATGATGGTTAGAGGCAGAATTTTTGTGTGTTCTTTGAAGGTGACTTGGAAGTGTCTGAGTCCTACTATGGGTATCCTGTTTCCATGATAGTCTTTTAGTATCAGCGTTTGATTTTCTAATTCGGTTCTGCCAAGATGCAGTATCAGTCTTATAATGGTATTCCATGATACCATTGATAGATACGATCCGGAATCCACTTCCATTTCGCATTCTTGGCCCTCGATCCTGACTGCCATATGTACTTTTCGGCCATTGGTTGCATTTGAATGACCGATGATCATGGTTTGGTGTATTTCCTCTTTTCTGTAGTTTTTGTTCAGCTGCTTGCCTTTGCTTTCATGACTCTCACGGCTCCACGTTTGTCTTTCTTTCCTCATTGGTGGTGTATTGTCACTTCGTTGGGGGTTGTAGCTCCTACGGTTTTGGCAGACTCTTGCTATGTGTCCCCGTCTCTCGCAGTACCGGCACATAGCGTCTAGGAACCAGCACTTGGAACAGGGGTGGTCTCCTCCGCACCTGGCGCACTGGAACCCCGACTTACATCCTTTCTTCTCTTGTTTCTTTTGTTCAGCCTGGAGTCTGTGGATCTCCTCTTCCTTGTCGTCGATCTCGGACAATGATTCGCTATCCGCGTTGTGTGTGATGGTCTTGTGTGTTTTCTCTGACTTTTTCTCTGGACTTTGGCTTGTTTCTGCCGATGGTTTGGATGTTGTCACATTCATTTGTTGCATGTTTGCTGCTGATTTTCAAGCTGTTTCAGCTGCCGTGGCCTCAGCGAGGGCCTCAGTGACTGTAATTTTTGGTCGGGTTAGCAATCAGCTTTGTAGAGTGAGAACTCTCAGAACAAGGACCACACAATCCCTCATGGCTTCATCCACATTGAGGAACTCGCATGCCCCTCCAATGTCCCTGAGAGCCACTATGAAGTCTGCGATGCTCTCACCTTCTCTTTGGTCCTGTTTGTAGAACTTGTGTCTCCGAATAAGGCTGGAGACGATCGGTGCGTAGTGAGCCTCCAGCAATTTTTCCAAATCTGGCCAGGCCATCTGCTTTACATCCTCTGGTTTGGCTAATGCCTTGGCCATTTTGAAAACTGTGGGCCCACAGTGCGTCAGGAAGACGGCTCTTTTTCTGTTGTTGGAGATTCCTTGCAAGTTGTTGCTTTCCAGGAACATGAGGAATCTGTCTATGTAGGATTCCCAGTCCTCTGTCGCTGGGTTGAATGGTGCGGGTGGCGAGTTGGTTCCGGCCATTTCGTCTGCCCGGTTCTCGTTGCCATGTGCTCGACTGGTCTCCTATCTCAGAATCCCATCCTCGTCGCCAGTGTTGAGTTCGTGAAGAATGGAACCCAGTGTAACTTCAGCTCTTTATTTAGTTCTTAAATTCTGTCTGAACTAGGAGCCATGGCCGCCCTTTTTATAGAGAGGCTGCTCATGGCTTGTGGCCAATGACGGCTCCTTGATTTTCCCGCCGCCAGAGGCGGCCACTCATAGGTTAGTTATTCTGACCAATCCCCATCGAGTAGGCCACCAATCAGATTAGAGTATTTGTGAGTCAATAGGAATAAAGTATTTGGAATATGCTAATATGTAACACATTCCCTTGAACTATCCTCCTCCAGACTCTTTCTGGACATGTCCTGACAGGAAGTACCACAACCACCACACAACAGAACCCTTAGGGGTGTGCCTGTGATTTTTTCACTAACATGTTTTTTTCCAGCAGCCCTCTTCACATGGACCCCCAGGGTCAGAATGAAAAATTTCCTTCTTCCTCAATCTATCCAGCCTTTGAGACCTCTTCTGCTCCTTCTCCAGTGACTCCTTTCAGGTAAACACCAGACTGAAGCAACCTGGAAGGGATCTTGCATCAGAAAAGGATAAAAGCATCAGAAAAGAATAAAAGCCTCAGGTCACCTTCTATACGGCAGACATTTTCAGATAGGCATCAGGGATTGTTTTTGTTAAGCAATGGGAGCAGAATTGATTCACCCTCATGAATTATGGACCTTCTGGTTCTGATGCTGCTGATGTCCCATCTGGTCCCTGGGAAGCTGAGAAGGAAATGCCCGCTGAGTTTGGAGCACCAGGATGGAAAAGAACTATGGAGCTACTACAGGCCAGGAGACCATCTCATTGCTATGATTAACACTGTGACAGAGATACTGCATGTAACACTGCCTTTCCACAGCCCTCCTTCTACTCCTTCTGGCCACTCGTAAGTCATTGAGGGTGATGGAGTTGCGTTCCCTTCATTGGCAGTTCTAATGCTCTCCTTCTCTTCTTATTTCACTTGCTTCTATATCATAGAACCTGCTTAATTTCCTGAATATTTTTCCATGGCTTTCCTCTTTTGTCTTATTTGTGGAAAGGACTTGAATCCAAAGATGGGTCTAGAATAAAACCTGAGGAAAGTTGACGATATTTTCCTCTCCCTGTACAATCCTGGGTTCATAACTTGACCTCTGCCCTGAATGATCCTGGGTTTCGGATCAATGTTGGCTTATGGCTCAGTAGGCTTGTGGAGAGAAAGAGGATTAGATTTTACTCAAATAATTTGTAATTGCTGTTGGTGATAACAATATGATATTTTTTTTTACAGTAGCCTTTCTTTTGGTTTTGAACAAAAACTTCGCTTCTTTTTTGCCATTCAAGTGGTCAACAATAATTCTAAACTGCTGCACAATCTCACACTTGGCTACAGCCTCCATGACAACTCTTTGAGCACGTTATGCACTTCCAATGCCTTGCTGGACATTCTCTCTACAGGCGAAGCCAATGTTCCCAACTATGGCTGTGGAAGGAAGGAGAACCTTCTGGCTCTTATTGATGGAGCTTACAGGGAAATCTCCATCCAGATGTCAACCTTAGGAGGCACCTACAAAGTCCCACAGGTTTGTGTGTATATTGCTTAATATGTTAAAGTGAGTGGGGTGGTGGAAGGTGAGAAATAGATGCAATCATATCTTCTCCATGCAATTCAAGAGCTACTTTCATCCTATTAGTGAACAGGGAGTACAGGAATTATAGGCATTGTCTAACAGATATTGTGTCTAACAGATGTTGTGACTAAAATATATGCCAAGATCCTTTTAAGTTAACTTGAGATTTGGTAGTGAGAATTCTTCTTTGCAGAACAAAGAGTTTTAGGGTTAAAAGTTATATAAATGTGTATAAGAAATAAATTATTGACAACAGCTTTGTCTTGAAATTTCTAATCAGAAAATATGTCGGTCTGACAAACCAGAGTCTGCTACCTTTTTGTAGATGTTAGTGCAGCATTTGACACACTAAACAGAGAAACATGATGGAGGAAATGGATTGCCCTTAAAGTGGAACTCAGACCATTGGCCTGATCCAAGACCTTTTCTCCAAGCCTCTGTTTGAGGGGGAGGTTTGAGCTCAATGGAGCTAAGAGAAGAAGGACCGATCCTTTTCAAGGGGGAAGGGAAGGATGAATATTTGAACCCTTGTTCTTCAGTCTGGATATTAGTGACTTCCCTGCACTAATGAACGACCCTGAAGTGCACATGTCTAAGGTGGTAAATGCATATGGAATGCTGATAAAATGATATCATTATCATACTCACAAGCTGGATATTGCAGACTATTAAGAAAACTGGGCTCCAACAATAATTCAATGATTATTGATAAATCAAAAGTCTTTTAAAAATGACATCATAGTCAAGATTTCTCTTTGATTGTGAGGCAACAGGGCTCGTAACATCTTTCCTTACCTGGGATAATATTCACTGAGACTAGATATGGCTTCCCACATTATTAAAGAAGCCACTTAGAGAAAGGATACAGGTGAATTTACTGCTCGAAGTTAAAAAAAAATCACTATCTAGTATTTCTTCCATTTATTACAATATATAATCTCAAAGTTACCCTCAAGCCTTTATACTGAACTGAAGTTTGGTGTTTTATGCATATCATGACAAGAACAAAACCAACCACAGCATCTGAGGGATATCTTGGAGATGGACAAAAGAATTTCAGCTGCTGTCCTGAGAGCTCAATTGGGAATTTATTCAACTTGTTCTCTTTCTAAAATCAGGGCATATAATTCTTAAAATTAAAGGCATGGAACCAGTTAAGTCTCCCAAATTCTTTGTGTTAGAGCTGCAAAATTTGAATTAAAGACATCTTGGATTGTATAGTTCACAAATTATATTAGGAGATGTATTCTCACTTCCTCTTGTCTAACTGGAGAACTGGTCTACTATTGGAATGCCAATTGTTTAAGAAAGAGAGAGATCAGTATCTTGGTCCAGACATTATACAAATGACCTACTGGGAGCCATATATTATAGTTACATATATCCTGAGATATCAGAATTTTAAAAATTATACATAACAAAAGAGTTCATTTGAGATCTGGATATGTGAGTCTGATTGTAGTAAATAATAGTGATACAGAAATGATGTACATTGTTTTTATTATTTCTGAATTTATTTTTGTATCCTGTTTTTATGTTCTGTGTTCTACATTATGCATTTTGATATGGATTAATGGCTAGTCAACAATAAA
>BLBF01000078.1:1533777-1552973 GCA_015471245.1 Laticauda colubrina | reverse complement strand
AAAAAGGGTAGAGTGGAGAAGCAAGGGAGGAAAGAAGGGAAGAGAAGTTACAAAGGTTTGAAACAAGATGTAAAGAAACAGAATTTATTTAGAGATAATGGGTAAACATATAACTGAAAAAGAGATTCTGCAAAGATACATAAGATTGTGTTGTTGTATTTGTATTTGAAATAATGTTAGAAAATTGGAATAATATATGATTATAAAATGGGACAAAATATTTAACGTAACTTAGCGAAATTTTTTCTTTTTAAATAAAAATAAATGAAATCAAATATGAGAGAATTGAATTAAGGAAAAATGGGAACATTGTTATTGTTTAATATTTTAAAATATAAGTGAAATAGGGGGAAGTAATTAAGTAAAATCTATAAGTGTTCCCATAGAAGCATGATACTTATTTAGAAAGGATTGTGTAAAATGTTTAAGACTTAAATGAATATTAATTTGAATGATATAACTTTAATTGCTATGGATTGTTGTTTTAATTATATTATATTTTTTAAATATAGTTTCAAAATATTGAGTTTATCTTTAGAATGTACTACGCAGAATCCGAATGAAAATTATGTGAAAATAGAACAGACAAAGGATATAAGTATAATGACTTAAATTGAGATGAAATAAATATAATAGAATTAAGAGAGTGAAAAGAGAGGAGAAGCTATACAGAAAATGCAAAATAATAAATAAGAAATGGAATGTTATTTAAAAGTAAGCATGAACTTGAATTTATCTCTGTACAAAAAGATGTAACTCGGGATCAAACTGCCGTCCAAAAAGATATTTTATGTTTTTTATGTTTTGTGTTTGTTTGTACATGTTTGTTTGTTAAAAATTAATAAAATTCTTGGAAAAAAAAAAAAAAAAGAAAAGTGGTAAAATGGCTTGTGTGGGAGCCAAGCTCCAACTATGTTGTTTGACAATCTCCATGAGAGCCATTGGCCATCTCACCAAGCCAGAGAAGGCGGAGGCCTCCAGGGCCTCTTGCTTAGATGCTCTCATCCAATGAGACCTAGTTAGCGCCCCTTTCCTATAGCTGCTCCTGCCCTGTGAAAGAGGCTTCTCCATGAGATCCACCACCCTGTCTCCATCCCCTGATTACAGCCGGTTCTATTCCCCAATTCTTGAGCTAGTTGAGATTGGAGTCCAGAAGATGCGGAAGGAGGACAACTCCCACGGGAGAGTCAGGCTGCATCCTGACCAGATTGGGCTCCTTGTAGCTGCACCGTGAGAATAGTGGCAAGGAGGAGTTTGGGGGCGTCTCAAACTCCACCAGAGGAAAGAGGGTTTCTCTCTCTTTCTCTCCAAGGTGGGAAGCCCAGCATTGCAACCCTTGAAGGCCTCATCTGGGGGTTCACCCAAGTCCTCTCGGGGTGCTTCCAGCCCTGGAAGCCCCAGAAATAAGTCCTACCAAGAACTTTGCTCCAGGCTCCCCAGAAGCAAGCGGAAGGGGGGAGAAGAAAAGTGAGTATTCTGACTGCAAGATTCTGAACGCCTCTGGAGATAAATTTCAAGGAACTACAAGACAATAAAGGCAGTCCTCCACTTATGACCACAATTCTTGTTGCTAAATAAGTTCTCTCTCATTTTACCAGCTTTTTTGCCTCAGTGGTTAAGCAAATGAGTGCGGTCATTGAGTAAATCATGCAGTCATTAAGCAAGTCTTGCAGTTACCCCAATGACCCCAAGGTACTGCATACATCATAAATACACACCTGAGTTTTGGTGATATGACCATGGGGTGCTGCAATGGTCATTAGTGTGCAAACTGGTCATAAGTCACTTTCCTCAGTGCTGTTGTAACTTCAGTCCCTAAACAGATTTTTGTAAGTGGAGGATTCCCTGTTGTCCTCAGAGCTGTTTTTGACAACAAGGCTCCTGCCTTAGGAACCCATCAGAATGGAGCTGGGATGGACCTTGGGGATCATCTAGTCCAACCCCCCTGCCCAAGCAGGAGACCCTGGACCATTCCATGCAAAGGAGTGGAAAAGACCTCCAGGGACAGAGCCCCCCCCACAGGAGAAGGCAGCCTCTTCCCCTGGTCCATGGGGGATGCAGAGCTTGTGGCCTGCCCCTCAGGGGTCGGCTGGAGCGACAGGAGAGGCCTCAAATTCATCCTTAACCCCCCCCCGATAAAAACGCATTCTTGGTCCTTCTCCTCTGGGGAGAGAACTTGCCAGGACCCCCGGCCTCTTTTGCAGCCCCAAGGAGGAAAGGCTGCCCCTCCCCAGTCTTTCCCCCTTCCCCCAGCTTCCTTCCAAGAGGGACCCCCGGGATCTCCTCTCAAGGCCCCCAGGACCACCGGGGATCGGATCAGAGGGGGCAAAGCCAGCCCCCATCCTGGCAACAAGCTGACTCTCCTGGGTTGCTGCTTCCAGGGAGCCTCGCTCTACTGCCAGAGGCCCCTGGGGTTTTGCCAGAGCAAGGGGACCCTCCAACCCCCATCCAGGAAAGCAGCGAATAGGGTGGGGTGGGAAGAAGAGAGGAGAGCCTCCAGCCACACACAATTGCAGGGTTGAAGATGGACAAAAAGAAAGGCCACCCATTGAGCCATTGCACTCTCCATGTCCTGGCCAAGCAGGAGATCCCACATGGCTCCAGTTGCAACCAGGGTCTTTTTATCTGGGGTGATTTGGGTGGGGATCATGGGTGGACAAGAGGAAGGTCCAGGAAGGAAGGAAGGTTTTGTCTCTCATATTCACTGCAGGACCTTCATGGACTGACAGGTTTCTATCAGGAAAGGGATTCTGGTTTTATTCCCAGGCTGTAATTTCCTGATGATCAATTTTGGGGATTGCTTTGGTCTGATGCAGCTGCTGCCTTGGGACCCCCCCTTGCCCCCCCATTTTTGGGGGGGTGGCCCCTTGACTCCCCCCCAAGTGGCCCAATGTACCCCAGAAAAGCATAGAGGAGACTACTATCGCTTTGCATCTTTCGGCTGTCATAAGAAACAGGGGGGGAGGGGAGGTAGAGATAAGTCTGGGAAGTGAGCTGGAGGTGTTACATTCTTCTGTTGTGTAAATGAGGGTGGGAGCATACATAGAGTTAGGTTTCTATTTCTCTCTTAGCTTTCTTTTCTCTGCGCAACTGCAACCCATTATCAAAGTATGCCAAGGTCAACAGACAGAGGCCTCATCATCACCTGAAGATGCCCACATGATCATATTCACAACTTCTAATTGGAAGTTTCATCTGAACTATTGGGGGTGGAAACACTTCCATCACTTTGTATATGTGAATTGCGCGCCTAATTTCTCAGATTCAGAATTCTTTGGTTGCTACCACTTCACTTTCAGTAAAAGATATATTTTCTCTAATTTAAAGAGTCTAAGTATTTCTTTCCTGGATTTTGAATGGAGCTCCGCCTGACATTATTCTGAATCTCCTCTACCAGCCTACCCAGAGAAAACACCCAATTTTCTTCTGAGGGGGCCTGGACATCATGTCATCTTCAACTAGTGATCAGGAAGACCTGGGAGCCATTGGAGGGCAACATTCTTTGCTGGTACAGGAAGCCCAATCGCTAGCAGAGCTCAGTCTGGAAGAGGATCTAGCTGTGAAGCCCAGATGGTCAGTGGGGGTTGGCTGGAAAGATCTGGAGAAGGACCCACGCCCCAGATCACAACTACCCGCCGGCGTGGAAAAGAGGAGCCATGGCAAGAGAAGGAAAAGAGAGAACTCTCACTGAATCAAGCCAGGAGACTCCTTGATGAAGTCTTTGAACAACTCCAAGCTGCACAAAGATATGAAGGGGAAGGGGAAGTAGCCCCAGCTAGAAGAAGCAGAGCAGCCCCCTCTCCCATAAATCAACCTGAGCCAGCAACAGCCCCAGGGCCCTCAGCAGGGGGTGTAATTCCTAGAAGGCGTAGAGCTCCTAGACTGCCTCCGTTAGAAGTAAAATACGAGGGAAATCCCAAAACCTTGGGATATTTTCCTAGCCCAAGTTTGGAGCTATATGGAAGAATACGGGGAGGATTTTCCCTCAGAAGCAGCCAAAGTGAGATGTGTTACCAGGGCTCTGGAAGGAACAGCTGCAGAGTGGATGGTGACCTTGCATAATGATAATGCTCCCCAATTGATGAATTATAACCTGTTCATGACTGCGCTGCGGGCTAGGTTTGAGGACCCACTGGCAGAGCGCAAGGCCTGGATTAAGATGAAGACCATAAATCAGGGGCGGAGGTCAGTGGCTGACTACACCCAAGAATTTAGACAGTTAACTGGTCATATCCTAGGCTGGTCCCAGGAAGCCCTGATAGAAGCATTTAAAGATGGTTTTAATGAAGATGTGTACCAGAGATACATTAGTAGAAGAGACCCAGATGTGGTACTTGCTGGCAGAAGAAGTGGAAATTGATCTAGCCCGAAGCAGATGGCGGGGAGGTTCTGGGTGGAGCAAGCCTTCCCCCCCACGTCCTCAAAAGGTCCCCAAACCTCAGAGGGGAGGAGTGGCAGCAAGACCCAACCCCTCGGCCTGCTTTCGATGCGGGAAGGAAGGTCACCGGGCTATGAACTGCAAAGTCAAGCTGGAACCAAAGGGGGCACCAAAAGAAGGGAAGAAACCTGAAAAATCCCCAGCGAAGCCTTGCGAAGCAGCACTAAAGTCGAAAGAGACGGCAGAGGTTGCCCCTCCCGCAGGAGAGGAATCAGAAACCCCAGTTACCCCTGAGGAGGATGATTTCGATTCGGAAGATGACTTCCTGGTAAGTCCAAGCGTAGGCCCTATGACCATTCCGGTGAAGTTGAGGGTACCCAATTCAGGGGTCGAAGGGGAAATGCTAGCCCTATTAGATTCTGGGTGCACAAGGTGTATAATCAACATGGAAGTAGTGGAAAAAATGGACTTAAAACTAAAACCTTTAAAGGTGCCTATTTCCTTTGCCCAATTAGATGGATCAGTGACTGGAGGTTGCCCTGCAAGTTTTATCACGGAACCTTCAGAAATGATCATGGGAGAACATGATGAGACTCTGCGCTTTATTGTGGTCCCTGGGATGAAGCAACCATTAATACTGGGATTGCCCTGGCTCCGGAAATGGAACCCCCAGGTTAATTGGAGAAAGGGGTTGTTGTGCATACGCACCAAGCAGCGACCGGAAAAAGAGGGGAGATCTCAGCCGAAGCTTCAGATTCCAATTGAAATAGCTTCCACAGGTACCGAACCCGTGAAAGGGGAGGATAAAATTCCAAAAGAGTATTGGGATTTAAAGGAAGTGTTCAGTGAGAAAGCCTCGGATGAGCTCCCGCCTCACCGGTCAACAGACTGTGCTATTGAAATTTTGCCTGGGGTGAAGCTCCTGAAACCGAAGTTGTACTCAATGACACCATGGGAATTAGAGGAACTAAGACTGTTTATAGATAAAAATCTGGAATGCGGTTTCATCCAACCTGCTAGGCCCCGGGTAGCGGCCACCATGTTGTTCCGTGAAAAGAAAGATGGCTCCAAACGCTTGGTGGTGGACTCCAGATATTTGAACACCGTTTCCCTGGAAAACGTGTACCCCCTTCCTTTGATGAAGGACATGTTGGCCCACCTAGCGAAGGGGAAGATTTTCACAAAGTTGATTTTGAGAGAAGCATACTACCGAATTCGAATTAAGGAAGGGGATGAATGGAAGACTGCTTTTAACTGCCCGATGGGTTGCTTCCAATTCAATGTTCTTCCTTTTGGTTTACAAGGGGCCCCAGCTGTATTCATGCAGATGATCAATCAAGTGTTACATGAACATTTATACTGGGGGGTTCTGGTTTATCTTGATGAAATCCTTATCTACATGGAAACTCTGGATGAACATGTGAGACTGGTGCGGTCGGTTCTACAGAAACTGTGTGCCGCTAAGTTGTATGCTAAATTGTCAAAGTGTGAATTCCACCAAGACAAAATTGACTATTTGGGATATCGCATTTCATCTGAAGGCATAGAAACGGATCCAGAGAAAGTGTGTGCCGTATTGGAATGGGCTCCACCATGTACCAGAAAACAACTTCAAAGCTTCTTGGGATTTGCAAATTTTTACCGGCAATCTATCCCGACGTTTGCTAAGATAGCAATGCCCATCACAAATCTCTTAAAAACAAAAGGGGAGGTGAAGCCCAGGCCAGGCAAGCCATTGGAGTGGTCCATGGAGTGCCAAGCAGCTTTTGAAAAGCTAAAACGACTGTTTGCTGCAGAACCAGTGCTAAAGCACCCAGATATGGAAGTTCCTTTTGTGATTCAAGCCGATGCAAGTGATGTGGCTGTTGGAGCGGTGTTACTTCAAATCAACGAGAAAGGGACCTTACAGCCTTGTGCGTATACCTCCCGTAAGCTGTCTGAAACCGAGAGAAGATGGGCCGTCTGGAAAAAAGAAGCTTTTGCAGTTTGTTGGGCCTTACTGACCTGGAGACATTTCCTGGAAGGAGCAAAACATCCATTTGAGGTATGGACTGATCATAAAAATTTGGAAGCCTTAAAAATGCCTCGGAAGCTGTCCCCTAAACAAGTTCGCTGGGCCCAGTATTTCAAGTGGTTCAATTTCTCACTGAAGTACATTCCAGGAGGGAAGAACTTCATGGCAGATGCTCTCTCTAGACTGTCCCAAAAAATAGTATGCGCCAGGAGGTGATAAGTCCAATTGTCTCCACCAAACATCTAGCTGCCCCAGTGATCACCAGAGCCCAAAAGAAGAAACAAGAAGTGGATTTATCGAATGACCTAACCGAACAACTAAAAGAAGCTTTAAAACTGGATGAGTGGTTCCTGGCTCATTCAAATAACTATACAGTTAGAGATGGTTTGGCTTGGGTGGGGACCAAGTTATATGTGCCACAGGTGCTGAGGGGCCAAATACTACAACAAGCTCATGATTCTAAAGCAGCTGGTCACTTTGGATTTGTCCAAAGCTGGTCACTTTGGACCTGGTTAAGCGGCAATTCTGGTGGCCTACTACTCTTTGACATCTTCGGGCTTGGCCAATGCTTTGGCCATCTTGAACACTGCAGGCCCGCAGTGGGTCAGGAACACAGCTCTCTTACTGTGGTCGTTTGCATCTTTCAAGTTGTTGCTCTCAAGGAACATGAGGAATCAATCGATGTATGATTCCCAGTCCTCGGTTGCCTGATCGAATGGTGCAGGTGGTGAGTTGCTGCCAGCCATCTCGTCGATTATTCAGCTCAGTTGCCACGTGCTCGACTGGTCTCTTTGTCTCAGTATCCCACCTTCATCGCCAGTGAAGAAGCCCAGGAAAAAGAGACTCGAGACCAGCGTAACTTCAGCTCTTTATTAAAAGGTATAGATCTGTTCTGGACCTACGAGCCGCAGCAGCCCTTCTTATAGAGCTTGCCGGCTGCTTCCATCCAATGACAGCTCTCTGAATCTCCCGCGATCAGCACGGCCAATCACGGTTGATTCTTTACTGACCAATCACTGTTGTTCTTTCGTCCAATCACAGTGTGGTCCGTCTTGACCAATCAGATGAGAGTATTCCAAGAATGCTAATATGGAACAGCTCCTTCTTTCATCACCTCATCTCAGCCTTGTTTCCTTTCAGCAAGAAAAGCATATTTGCTTCCCACAGATGAATTTCCAAATCTGGAGCTCTGAAACTTGGAGCCAAGTCCTTGTTGACAGGTTCATTCCCATCCCTGCAGAGGAGCCTCTTCTCCCTTATGATGAAGGGAAAGGCTGGGGATTTATTTCTTCCTCCCTCTTGGCTCCCCAGGGAGTTTTCCAGCTGCCCATTGGAAACCAGTCCAGTAAATGGAAAAATACAAGGAATAATGCAGAATTATGTCCTGTCCTGAGCCAGGAAGCCCTGAATATGGAGAATTCATGGCTTGGCCTAAGATTTAGGCCTTGATTGTCCCTGAATAATTTCAGGCTCTGGCCCTTCTGCTCTCATGGCCGCTTTCCCCCTTGAGAGGTTTCTTTCAAAAGGGGACAGATCAGTCCTGCAACACTCATTTCAGTCCATTTCCAGGTGGACAATTTCAAATAAATTCTCATTTTAATCCCTTTTGGGCATTAAAGGCAGCTTCATGGACGCACCCAAAATCCAAGGCCTGAATGGCCCCTTCGGTCTTCTCTGGTATTAGAAATTCCTCTTAAATTCGAAGGTTCCTTCCCTCCCTCCTCTCATCAGAGCCATTGCTTAAAAGTGGGCAGGGATCCAATGTCCAGAGCAGAAGAGGGTGGCCAAATTCAGTGGTTGAGGGGGGTCATTTCCAGTGGAGGAAACCTCCACGGGGGCATCTTGTTAGCCAGCTTGGTCAGAACCACTGGTGCCTGTTGCCCTTCATCCCACACTTGCGAATGAAGATGACTGGCATTCCTCCATTAGACCTTTGTCACCTGGAAAGCATCCACCCACTCCAAGAAAGTGTGAGCAGAACCGAAGTCATGTTGTATGGCCCATTGAATTGAATAAGGAAGTGTGTCTCAGACTCAGTAGCTCTGCTAAATAAGAAAGTGTTCCAGTTTGTGCACAAGAGAAAAATCAAGATAAGGCTAGAACAATGGGGAATTGTAATAAAGTGCTGCGATGTCAGAAACCGTGTAACTGCTTTTGCTAGATAGGGAGCTAGTATGAACCTTCGAAATATATGTGTCAATTTTAAAACAGAAAGTGCGAGCCAAGCCCTCGTACGAGGGGGCAGACAGTTAGGGTATAAAAATGCTGCCTGAATTTTGCTCTGTATTCCTTCAATGCCTGAGGGAACCCGTCTCTGCAGACACATGAATAAAACCTTGTTTTCCTTGGATCAACGAATCTTTTGGTGGTTTTTTATCTGCTTCCACCTCACAAAAGCAACCAGCAACAGAGGAGTTCCAACAGCACCTTCAAACCCCTGAGAGGTTTTTTGGTATAGAAAGTCTCAGCCCCCAAGATTGGGAAGGTCAGAGAGGTCCCCCCCCCCCCAATAGAAGATCCCCACAACAGAGAAAGAACAACCAGATCTCCAGAAATCATGTCGCGAGAAATCAGGTTGCACCATCCATCACACTATGGGCATCACCACCATTTTTGTAGGGTTTCCCTGGGATAAGATGGGTGGACGGTAAATTGAATGGATGGATAGAAAGTCCATTCTTTATTTAAAAAACTAAGAAACATCAAAATATAAAGAATCTTGGTGTATTAAAGAAACATGGTAAGATAACGCATGAATGACAAGAAAATAAAAATAAAAATTTCCATCCATCCTAGAATTTTCTCCCTATTTACTCAACGATCTAGTCCACAAGTTGTCACTTTCCTGCTTCTTAATGAGCTCTTATCCCAAAATTACTTTTGCTAAAATAGATGGGATTCAGGCACAAGAAATTTTAAAACCGGCTGCAATTAGGAATAACATATGGGATTCTGATATAAAACAGAATTCCAAACAGGGCCTACTCTTAATCTTAGGCAGAGATCAAGGGTGCTGATTGTCATTAGAAAACAGGCAACACTAGAGTTAAATGGCATTATCACAGAAATGGAAGCAAACTCCATTGCTCTGGGTGACTTTCCGCAGCAATCTCTGGAGACAAGAGGCCATGTTGAAGGACAGCAGAAGACAATTTCCTGGGTGATGAACTCTTTTCCCAGCATCACTTTCTGGACTTGCCCTGACAGGAAGGAAGGACCACAACCACAACAGAACAATGATCCCAGGGGTGTATCTGTAATTTTTACTAACATGTTTTATTCCAGCCTCTCCTCTGCAAATGGAGCCCAGAAAATGTTCAGGATCCCAGGAGGAGAAGTTGCTCCTCACTGCAATTATGACCATCTGGACCTTTGAGACCTGTGATGCTATATCTCCAGTTTTTGACTTTAATGTTGGCATCAGATTGAAGCCACGTACAAAGGATCTTGCATCAGAAAAGGATAAATTCCTTGGCTGAAGCTCTCTGGGACCAAGTTTTGGGACAGGGACAGGCTATGTTCTTGATTGCACCTTTCTCGCCTTTGCAGATGACACTGAGTGGTTCTCTGTTTAGATCAGGAATGCCACTGGCATTTCTCAGAGTCTTTTTATTTTTCCAACTGTTCCTGCTGTTTGTGTTAGAAACACGAAGTAAATTGATTAATGCCATGAATGATGGACCTCCTGCTTCTGCTGCTGCTGTTGTCCCCATCAGTCTGTGCGAAGATGAGAAGGAAATGCTCATTGAGTTTGGAGCACCAGGATGGGAATAATCCATGGAGCTTTTACAGGCCTGGAGACCATCTCATTGGTGTGGTCAAATCTGAAACATATGTGCCGCCTATAATGTGGCCTTTCAACAGCCCTCCTTCTATACCTTCTCCTCCGTAAGTTATGCAGGGTGATGGAGTTGCAATCCCTCCATGTGCAATTCTAATACTCTTCTTTTCTTCTTATTTCATTTATTTTTGTACCGCAGGACCTGTCTAATTTCCTGAATGATTTTTATTTTCATGCCTTTCCTCTTTTGTGTTACTTTGTGGAAGAGAGTAAAATCCAAAGATGGGGTTGAAAAAAAACCTGAAGGAAATCTAGATGGTTTTCTTTTCTCAGTTCAATCCTGAATTCATCACTTGAATAATGACCTTTGTTTAAATAGTGATTGAAACAATTGTAGTTTCCTCTCTCAACCCATTTCCATATTTGCAAAATTGATCATTGGATTTGGATCAATGTTGGCCTAAGGCTTAGCAGGTTTGTGAAGGATTATATATTTTAAAAGTATTTGTTGTTGCTGTTGACTATAACATGAAAATTATTTTTATAATAGGGAGATTTATGATTTAAAAATTGCTCTACAATTAATTTTTGCCATTCAAATGGTCAACAAGAATTCCCAGTTCCTATACAATCTCACAATTGCCTACAACATTCATGACAACTATATGAGCACTTTCCACACTTCAAATGCCTTGCTGGACATGCTCTCCACTGGAAAAGCCAATGTCCCCAACTTCAGTTGTGGGAGGAAGGAGAACCTCCTGGCTCTGATTGATGCAGCTAGAAGGGACATCTCCTTCCAGATGTCAACATTTATAGGCACCTACAAAGTACCACAGGTTTGTGTGTGTTTTTCTCTATCTAAGGTGAGTGGGGTGTTGGGGATGAACAACAGATCCAATATCTTCATAGAAATCAAGAGCTGTTTTTCAGCATATTAGGGAACATATCAACTATGTTTTAGTCTGTTATGTTCATCTTCAAATTCACTATTAAAGGCCTGAAGAGCCATCAGGCCTTTGTAGAGGATATGCTACTGAATATTCAACTATTGAAAAATTATCTGGGTTTTGAAGTCCTCCGTTAGCATGTTCATTTTCACATATCAATAATATCTGCCTTAACCAATTGGAATCAAATTGGCAATAGTCCTGTCTATGTATAAAAAATTATTAAGATGACAGGATATGAAGAGAATCTTTGGGATTGATAAAAGGAGTTCAGCTCCTGCCCTCAGAGATACAGTAAGTTATTAATTTACAAATTTCTACTTTGTATAAATTCAGAGTATATAATTATTGGTTTAAAATTAAAGGGATGAAACAGGCAAAGTCCCAAAACAGACCAAATTTCAATTAAAGATTTATTGCATTGTACAACTGACAATTTGTGTCAGAAGTTGCAGTTTCTTCGTCTCTTGTACATCTGGAGAAGAAGCTGAAAAATTGTTCCACAAAGAATTTGGGAAGCTGAGAAAGAGGTTTCAGTACTCAAAAATAGCTTATAATACAGCCCTATATCTTCGATCCAAATATTTTATCTGACATCTGCTAATTTGAATCCAATAGTTGGAATTGTAGGGGGTGACACAGAAATTTACATTGCATTTTTATTGTTTTTTATTTAATATGATTTTGCGTTCCATTTTTACATACAATCTTGTTAAAGTGTGCATAAGTGCACCAATCGTGCCTTGTGTCCCTATCCTATTGTGTGTTTTTTTCTTATATGTATCCATCTCATGTATTATTAACTGTGTTTATACTTATACCTGACATCCTATAAGCAATTGACAAATCAAACAAATAAATAAATAAATATTTAACTGTCTTAAATATTTAAACGATGACAAAGGAACAAACTATTCTAAAAAATTCATCAGAACAAAATTGGGTTTTTCAATAACTAATATATTGGAGTTGATATGGAGCACATTATAGCATACTATTCTTCATTACTTTTTCAGATTGCTTCAGAGGCTCTGAGTGATAAAAGGAGATTCCCCTTTTTCCACCCATTGTTCCCCAAAGAAGGATTCCAGTATCCAGCAATCGTCCAGCTGCTCCTCCATTTCAGATGGACACTGATTGGCCTCTTTGCTTCAGACACAGAGAAGGGAGAGGATTTCATGAGGACTTTCCCTCCAATGCTTGTCAGGAATGGAATTTGTGTGGTTATATCACAACGATTCACAACAACTGAACACAGAGCATCCCTCAGGGAAGCCCTCTCTAAGTGGAGACAAGTCAATGTCTTTATTCACTTCATAGAATTAATTTCCATCTGGAGCAGAATTATTCCTTTCCATAATGCACTTATGCATTTTCCAGGACCCATTGAAGGGAAAGTCTGGATCCTCACAAATTTTGCAGGGTATACAATAAAGAAGCACAGATTTCTCAAATACATCCATAGCATTTGGAACTTTGGTTATGAGGTAAAAGAAAGGCCAATGGATGCTGCCTTTGAATCCCATTTCTTTGTGGAAGATAAGTTTCAAGATCATTATTTCCACTGTTCTCTTTCCAAGCACAGCTTTTCTGTCAAAGGCCGCAGAAGATGCACCCAGAAAGCCCCACTGGAGACCCAGGAGAAAAGGAACAGGAAACAGATTGCAAATGACTCCAGTTATTACAGTATCATTCAGACTCTGTCACAGGCCATGAACGCTGCTTATTCCTCCAGATCGAGGAGAGGAAGGAAGGAGGGAGAAAAGAGGTTGGGGGCTCCGAGGCTGCAGCCTTGGCAGGTATGGGGTCCCAACAGAGATCCATTAATTTGAGATCCTTTGGAGGGAATCCAGAGAGGAAGGAGGGGAACATCTCAACCTTCTTGTGCTGCAGAAGGTCAAGAGATTTAAACCATCTATTTGCTCCTGTCTGACAATCCGGAATAACAGGGAGCAGATCTGAAGTTTCTGTCCAGCCTCTGTTGGAAGAAATCTCCTTCTGGGTTGAGTTCCAAGTGGGGAAGAAAGATGCTGGAAACATGGTGACTGCTTGGAAGATGGTTTAATGGTGGACAGGCGCACATGCCTTGGTTGAGGAAAGAAGGGCTGAGATGCTGAGAGTGCAATTGTTTTATGCCCTCTGTTGGGATTTGAATTTGAGCTTGTATTCAGATTGGTTGTCAGACTCCCATGGGACCATGCAGGGGCACCTCTGTAGGCTGTCCTGAGTCCCAGGCTTGGTTGACTCTGGCTGGATGGTGATGTAATGAAAGGGCTTTGGGCAATTCCTATTATAGCTTTACCTGGAGTAGATCTTTGTTATGTAAAATAGAGTGGCCTAGGCCAGAGAAATGGTCCATTAGCAAAGATGGGAGGGGGGTTGAGTTTCAGCCTCTGTGAGTTTCTATTTTTCTTTTTAGGGGAAATATTCTGCCTTTTTATTCTATCCTAAAATATTTCATTTTCCTAGGAGAGGGGAGGGTTTTAACTCCCAACACGTCTTTCAGTCATTGGAAGAGTGCTGAATCCTCCCTTGTCCAACTGAGAGATTTTGCAAGTTGGAGAAGCTGCTTTCATAATCTCCTCCTTGTCTTCTCTCAAGACGCAGTTTCAGGTTACGATTCAAGTACGATTTTGGGATTGTTTTCATAAACATGTATTTATTTACAAATAACTCAAGATGGCAAATGTCTTCAACACAGCTTACTCTTTCAACCCATCCATTTTAATTAGTCACAGACCAGCATTACAAATAATAATGATAATAATAATAATAATAATGATAATAATAATAGCAGTAATAATGATGATGAAAAATAATAATAATGAAAAATAAAAATAAATGACAGTCAATGGGCAGAGTCTGCCTAATTCTGAGTCATGTGCGAATACGTGGCAAACATAAATGTCCTAAATAAATAAATACATAATTTTGTCTTACAGCAGAACAGAATTTGGCCCCATTCAGAGAAACTCCTTCCTACTGATCTGATAACTATTGTTGCACATAAAAAAGTTCCATATTTCTGGTATATTTTATTAGGAGAAGCATCACAAAGTGAATCCCTGAGTCCTGAGAGGAGATGCCGCATAGCAGGGCGTGAGCTGCACTTCCAGTGGCCTCTTGTCCTCAGGGCTCCAGTCTCAGCTCAGGCACCCTTTCTTTGTATCGGCCCCTGAAACGACTCTGGGAACTCCATTGCAGCTCTCGGAGGTTAATTCCCTTTGGACTTTTGGGCAGGGTTATTCGATATAAATATCTAGTTGCTCTAAAGGCTGCTCAAAGAAACATTCTTGGGAAGAGCAGCCCCATTTTGTTGGATTTCCAGATCTTTGAGACCTTGTTTGAATTTGCAGTAATTCATCCCCCATGATTAAAAGCCCTTCCCTGGAGAAGCCCAGATGCAGGAGGTTTTGTAAGATGGCCCTGATCTTGTAAGATGGTCCTGATTCAAAACTATCTTATGGAAGGAAAAAACTGAAACCTGTAGGGAAAAAGAGGAGTTTTAAACAAGGTGCAAAAAGGTAAATCGATGCATCTGTTTTTATTTTGGCTAGTCCAGCCTCCCTCCTTAGTGCTACATTTGGGACGCAGGGCGCTACCTGAAATATTCCACCTGGAATTTGGATTGCACCCTTTACAGAGGAGGAAACGAGGAGTACAGGGAATGAGTACCAATGAGTAGTTGTGTTCATTTTCCCCACAACAACCCTGTGAGTTGAGTTGGGCTGAGAGATTGGCCCCAATTTCCCCAGCCTGCTTCATGACCAAGGCGGCACTTTCGACTTTGTAGACTTAAACCAGTAGACCAAGCTGGGTCCCTTACATACTTATCAAGCTTGGCACAATCCTTCATCCAGTGCATCAGTAATGTTCTTATATGAGATACTATAATTTATCAAATCCTAAAACCCAGATAGTTTTCTACTGCTTTTTAGTCATACAGTTGTTTCTAGGAGGAAATCATCAATATTTTTCTGGAAATTTGGTAATGTTTAAATAAGATCAAAGTACATTTGCATGAGAATTGTTATAAATCTTGTATGACAGTGATTTATTAACTCTATTATATTAATGACAACATGGAAAAATTGATGAATTATGACAAAATGTTGTATCTTTCCACTTTTATGACAAAAATTAAAAAAACTAAAAACTATTTGAGTATCATTTTTAAATGAGTTTTTATCCACTTAACTGGGATAACCCAGAAACTGGGTTTCTGATCACATCTCAAAATTGTTTCTTATTCTTTCCTGAGATCAAATTATATCAGCAGTATTTCCATAATGTATTTGGGAAATGAAATAATATGTGAGGATGACTTGCATAGAGCACATAAGTTACATCCCCCCCCTTTCCCACAACCCATTTAGAAAGGGCAGTGATAGGAGGGGAGTGGAGGAGAGATTCTGCCTGGGGAAGAACCAGATAAGCGGAGGAAACCTATAGCTGCATAAAAAGAGGGTTGGTGGGAGCTTTGTACTTTCTGACTCCCCAAATCCTGTCACTGCAGCAGTACAGCGAAGTGGGCCTAGCTCAGGTTTCCTCTCTGGGCTTCCTGGGGGAGGATTTCCCTGACAATTTTCTTCCTGACAAATCCGTGTTTCTCATAACCAACCTCTTGCTTTCAGGGAGTTCATAAATCTCCTTTTTTCTGTTGTTCAACTATATTCTGTTAAAATCTATATTGGTGGGATATCATTGACAAATTTTTGTGAACTTTTTTTCTTCACTTGTAAGATAGGGAGAACATCTATTTTCCTAATGAAGCATGTCTGTAAATTAGCCAACAACAGAAGAAAGATTCAAATGTGAAAAAGTGTCTGAACTAAGAAACAAAGTTTTCTGCTTTTAAAATTGCTGCATGTTCCCATTTTAGTTCCATCCTTTCCTGAAGAAGAATGAGTTTGTCAATATTTCAGAGTTTAAATTCTACATGGACCCAAAAGGAGAGGTAGCAGCAGATCTGGACATTTGGGGTTTGTTCGTGAATCCCAGGGATGATCCCAGGGAAGAGACTGTGGCATATTTTAAAAGAAACAGACTTTCTATTGACCAGGATGTTCTTTCACAGCTAAAGTTGCTCAACAAGGTAGGAGAAAGTTTGGTGTCTTCTCTCTGTTTTCCAAAGCCTGAGGTCCCATTTCAAGAGGGCTGATGCTGTTCCCCAAAGGTGGTTGACCTTCTCCAAGAATTGAATCTGGGCAGTAGAAACCAGATTTTTCCCCTTAGGCTCCTTGGGAGGCTTCAATATTGTTCCAATTTGTGGACCACGTACAATTAAGGGTTTCCATCAAACGGGTGAGAAACCCACAAGGGCTGGGAAATGTGTCGCTAGTAGCTTCTGGTTGTTTGCTCCTTGTGCCCAGAATAGCAATGAAGGCGGCAATTCTGCTGACCAGGGCCTGAATCCAGGCTTGGACTGTATTGGATGGGATTGAATCGTGATTGGACGGAGGTCCTTTTGGCCCCATTGGGGGAAAGAAGCTTCCTCTTGTCCTGCTTGGGGAAAAGTGTAGAAGCGCGGGAAAAAGGAGACTTGAGACCAGCGTAACTTCAGCTCTTTATTGAAAGGTATAGATCTGTGCTGGACCTGCGAGCTGAAGCAACTCTTCTTATAGAGCTTGCCGGCGGCTCTTACCCAATGACAGCCTTCTGAATCTCCCCTGATCGGCACAGCCAATCGCGATTGATTCTTTACTGACCAATCACCGTCGTTCTTCCGTCCAATCACAGTGCAGTCCATCTTGAGCAATCAGGTGAGGGTATTCCAAGAATGCTAATATGGAACACCCCTCCCCTCTTGGTTTGGTCCATCCTACGGGACATAGTCCCATAGGTAGGCGGGGCTTTTAACCTGCCTACTTGACCAGCTCAGTTGTTGCATGGTCTTCAGCCGGTTCGGATGGAATCTTTGTTGCTACTGCTCTTCTGCATGGAACCGTCTGGAAGGGTGAGTCAGGCCGTTCGCTGCAACTCCCACCTGGTCTACTGGGGTCATTTGAGTTGTCAGCTTCTCTGTTCCTGGCCGGTCTTTCCGGGCTGGCTGAACTGGCTTGGCTGTTTCTTCCAGGCGAGGTTCCGTGTGGGTCGTCTTCTGCTGGTTCCCTTCTGCTGTCCTCGCTTGCTGGTAAGTATTGTTGATTTCTTTTTCTATTTATTGGTGTATGGGGTGGCTGTTCGGTTTGTGTCGGTTGGGCATGTTCGGTTTGCCGCTGTGCCGTAGGATGATTTTCTCCTTCCTTTTGGTAATTGGGTTTTCTCACCCCCCCCCCCAGTTTTTTAATTAATGTCTGTTTGTGGTGTTTGTGTGTTTTTGGCATTGTTTGAAGTTATTTGTGATCTTAGTGGGTCGATATGTCATTTCCAATTCCTTCCATCCTCCATTTCCAGTCGGTATCACCGGGGTTTGTCACCTGGGTTATTATTGCAGGTACCCACAGTGGGTCCCCTGAAAAGTTTTTGGCATAGACAGTGTCTCCCGGATTAAATGTACCGACTGGAGGAATCTGGTGTTTTTTCAGAATTATATGATAGGTGTAGTCTGTCTAGATGGGATCGGAGTTTTCTTCCCATCAGTAGCTCTGCTGGGCTTTTTTTGGTTTTAGCACTTGGTGTTATGTGTTGTATTGTTAATAGTTTATTTATTTTTTCATGTACACTCCCTGCATCCATTTTTTCAAAAGCGTCTTTCGTGTATCTGACCATTTGTTCCACCCACCTGTTCGCTGCCAGATGAGCGGACGCTGTCAATGCAAATCGTATGCCCCATTTGGCGAGAAATTCTTTCAATGCCAACACCGTGAATTGTGGCCCGTTGTCAGATACTAGCAAGTCTGGTAGGCCATGGGTGGCAAAAAGTTTGTTTAGTTTCTTTATAATCACTTCTATCGTGGTGGATTGTGTTAAGCCTGGGTTCCCCAACCAGGGTTAGGGAGACAAGCTAAAAAGAATGTGCAGCGTTAGTCAGATAGGCACACAGATAAATGAGTGAGCTAAGCTTGTATGTTTATTAACATACAGTAAAAATAACAGATACGCTTGTGCTATCAAGAATATAGTTTATTCCATTATAAGTTCATGGCATAGTCAAATAACAGTCCAATAGTCATGTATCAAGTAGTCAGTCCATTCAGGGATATTCAGTTAGCAAAGTCCATGTAGAATATCCTATGTCAGTTCACTTACAAATCAGTCCTTTGTTGTCTCTCCCGTTCGAGCAATGCAGTCTTGATTCCAAGCAGTAATCAGGGATCATCAAAGCCAGAGTGAGCAAGCTGTAGTCTTGCTACTTTTAAAGTGTTTTCATAACCACTCCCTTAATTACTATCCCACAGTTAAAGCTGCAGACACTTTAACATACACAACTATGAATCATAGTTATTATTTCACCTAAACGAGTTAGGGTAAACAATGTTATCCCTAACATTCTCCCCTTTTAGGTTAAATAATAACTATGAATCATTTACATCTTTAAATTATATTTGTTACAACTCTCTTTAAACTTAATTGCTCCTTGAGCTTTTGTAAATTGGTCTGCAATGTTTTCTTCTGTCATGCAGTATTCCAATTTAATTAGTTCATTCTTCACTGATTCTCTAACATTTAAATATCTTAAATCATTATGTTTTGATCTAGTTTTCACAGCAATACTAGTAGCTAACTTTATAGCTGCTTGGTTATCCTCGTACACAATAATGGAATCTTTTACAGTTATACCCATGTCTAATAATAACTGTTTGTAGAAAATCAAGTCAGTGCATAATAATGACAGACATGAAAATTCAGCTTCCATCGTGGACAAGCTAATATGCTGTTGTCTGATTGACCTCCACCCTATTAGTGTCTTACCAAATAATATAGCCATCCCAGATGTTGATTTTCTAGTGTTTATATCAGTTGCAAAACTTGCATCTGCATAGGCACTAAGACTCAAATCACCCTTTGGTTCTATATACAATGCATGGTTCATTGTTCCTTTAAGATATCTTAAAATTCTTTTTAATGATTGCCAATGACATTGTTTTGGATCTGAATTAAAACGTGCCAGCTGATTTACACTATAAGCTA
>BLBF01000078.1:1484772-1527891 GCA_015471245.1 Laticauda colubrina | reverse complement strand
AGAGAGAGAGAGAGAGAGAGAGAGAGAGAGAGAGAGAGAGAGAGAGAATGGGGGAGAGAAAAGGGAAGATATGGACCTGGCCGCTTTGCTATCCCCCACCGTCACCCTTACCTTCTCAGGCCAGGCAAGGGAGGGGAGGGTGAGGGGCAGGGCCAGCCATTTCAGCAAGGTGAGGAGGTGGCAACCAAGCACAGGTGAGCAGAAGTCTGGGAATGACAGTTCCTGAGGAGCTTTGAGTTTGGACGGCCTGAAGCAGCTGAGATCCAAGTGAGCATTGCAACACAGGTTCACCTGATCACCCACTTTTTTGGTGTTGGCTTTACGGAGCCATAGGGTGAGGCCTGGGTTGACATGCGACAACAGTGCCTTTAGCTGCACTTGCTTTTAAGTGTCCAAATAATCCAGCGAAGATGCTGGAGGAGTCACTCAAGTAGACCTCCCCCCTCCACAGTCCCCCTCCTACAGAAAATGGCCATTCCCTGAGCTAAGAAGGCAAGGAGCTGCAGCTCGACTCACCCAATTCTTAGGACTACCCCAAATGATCTCAATTCGGCACGGAGAGAGTGGCTCCCCTGGCAATCCCCCTTTCCCTTGGTGCTCTGCTTCCCATGGCACACCAGTGGCCTGAACACCAGATCACGCCATGAGAAGGCCACTTCCCTGCTTCTCAGTGACACTCCTGTGCTGGCCACTGCAGGACCCTGCAACTCCTTCCCCAAATTCTCACCCAACTTCAAAATGACGAAGCCAGTTGCTGACATGGGTGGGACCAGGTGAGTGTGGCAGGGCCATCCAGGGGCGATTGTTCTGGGTGCAACAAAGGGGCTGTGGTCAGGAGAGGGAAGGGATGGCTGGGGGCCATGGTTCCAAATGGGCCATGCTTCCTGGTTGTCCCCCCACACTCTTCCCCCACCAGCAAGGCCCAGCAGCTGCAGTGAATCCCAGCTTAATTTCGCTGTCCTGGAGGACAGGTGGAGAGGCTCGTGTTCTCCTGCTGCTGGGAAAGCAAGAGAGTCTTTCCCAGCACAGCAAAAAATTTGCAATTTCCCCTCCAATAGGGAAATGGGTGGCGCTGGTGGCAGAGAAGCAGCCAGCATGAATCCTGTTTCTCTCTGCCACCCGGAGCTGTGCCGGGAAACACTCTCTTGCTCTCCCAGGGAGTAGGAAAACATGAGACTCTCCACTTGTTTCCAGTACAGCGAAATGCAGCTCGGATCCCCACCAGTCTGCAGCTTCGCCCCCCACCTGGATTCACCGCAGCTGCTGGGCCTTTCCTGCTGGGGGTTAGGGAGGCAGGTGGTGGCAGAAAAAGGCAAGTGGGGTGGGGCATAAAGGTGACTGACAGTGGCAGGTAGGCGACTGGGCCCTGGAGCTTGCAGAGCCTCACTCACCTAGGGAGATCAGGCAAGGCCACAGCGGAAGGCATGCAGCAATGGCTGGACTGGCCAGTGGGCAAAAGCAGGCTACAAGTGATGCCGTGCATGTACGATAGTGACAGACTTGGCATGGAGGGGAGGGGCGGCCAGAGAGGGGCAGGGCCACTCAGTGATATGATTTGCCAGTTTTCCAAACTGCGCAGAATCATAACAACCGGTTCTATAGAACTAGACAGAACCAGTAGAATCCCACCTTTGGTTCCATCTCTCCAGACTTTTCTATTTAATAAAGTCCTTTTGGGGGGGGGGGGGGGGCAATGTGAGATTCCAAAAGCAAAAGAGAGGAACTAAAGGAAGAATCTTCCAGAAGTTATATCTCCAACCATTTGGAAATAGTGAGAGATTTTGTATTTACTGAAGTGAAGACCAGAGGCTAGTATCTAATATCTTGTTTAATATCCATTATTACCTCCATTTTCCATGGATGGAGAGTCCTAACACCTTTGGCAATCTTATTTTTTTTCTGTTTAGTCCTTTCCTCAATCTGAATGTGTGGAAAGTTGTCATCCTGGATTTGTCAAAAAAGCTCGAGAAGGAGAGCCAGTTTGCTGCTATGACTGTGTTCCTTGTCAGGAGGGGACCTTCTCTACTCAGGAAGGTGGGTGACACCAGAGGAAAATGGGAGGCCTGGTGGAACTGGATCCATCCAGAACATTGTCATGAAAATGTAAATTAAAAGACAGTTTGAAGCTGAATTGATTTCTGGTTTATTTCCACAATGCCCCATTTCTTATCTAAACAGAAGAGCAAAAAGACTGTGAAGGAAGGGCTGGATAGAGAGAGGTGGCTGTGGCAGATTGGGCAAGTTTTACTCCTGCCAGAGAAAATATTTTTTCTTTTTAACTTGGATGTGTCCTTCCTTCCACATTTACTTCTCTAGGGATACCTGAGTTCCTTGAAACATGAGGAATTGTTTTAGGTACACCTCCTGAAAGGAGGATTGCAATGCAGTCTACATGAGTTCCCTTTGAGGAACACTGAAAAGGTATTGCTGATATGCAAGATACACAATGTGGTGGCATGGACAGTTATGCCTGTATGTGGCTGCACCCTAATCACCACTGCTCCATTCCAAATTATTTGCAGCAGTCACTTTATCTGCCAGCATCCTCTGAGGTAAGTATGACAAGAATTGCCATCTGGCAGGTGAGTTTCTCCAGGAAGATTAATTGATTCATTATTTACCTTTAGTAATGGAGGTTCCTATCAATATTCTGAACATTACAAAGGAAATTTTTCAAGTCCAAAGCTTCCCTCAATTCCATAGGCTATCAAAAATATACCGTAGCTGTATATTTTTAAAAAGTGATACACTTATTTTCTGTCTGTTGAGATATTAAGAAATCCACCCTGGAAAATGCTCCTGATAATCACTTGTTCCCACAGAACGTACAATATATTTTGAAATGCAAAGGACAAAGAAATATGGGGTTGTTGTTTTTTTCTCAGATACAGAAAAATGCACCAAGTGTCCGGATAATAAATACTCAAATAAAGAAAGAGTCCAATGTATCCCCAAAGTTATAACCTTCCTGTCTTATGAAGAACTTCTGGGCATCATCCTGGCCTCTTTTGCCCTATTCTTGTTCCTAACCACAGGCATTGTTTTTATCATCTTCATTAAATACCAAGAAACTCCCCTTGTCAAAGCCAACAACCGGGATCTCTCCTACATCCTCCTGGTCTCCCTCCTGCTTTGCTTCTTGTCTTCTTCTCTCTTCGTTGGTCAACCAAGGAAAGCGACCTGCCTTCTTCGACAAATGGTCTTCAGCATCATCTTCTCAGTTGCTGTTTCTTCTCTCTTGGCCAAAACCATCATGGTGGTGCTGGCCTTCCTGGCCACAAAACCAGGAAACCGAGCAAAGAGATGGTTGGGGAAGAGCTTGGCCAACTCCATCATTCTTTCTTGTTCTGCTGCTCAAATTATAATCTGCTGCATCTGGCTGGGAGTTTCTCCCCCCTTCCCTGACTCTGACCTCCACTCCCAACCTGGAGAGATCATTCTGCAATGCAACGAAGGGGCCGTTGTCATGTTCTACGTCACCCTCAGCTACATGGGCTTGCTGGCTGCCATCTGCTTCACGATGGCTTTCCTGGCCAGGAATCTGCCTGGGGTCTTCAACGAAGCCAAGCTGATCACCTTCAGCATGCTGGTCTTCTGCAGTGTCTGGGTGACTTTTGTACCCACCTACCTGAGCACCAAAGGGAAACACATGGTGGCTGTGCAGGTCTTCTCCATCCTGGCCTCCAGTGCTGGTCTGCTGGGCTGCATCTTCATCCCCAAGTGCTACATTATCCTTTTGAAGCCAGACTTGAACACAAAGGAACATCTCACAGCCAGAACAAATATAAAAACATGAGGCATGACATCATTATCAGAGTGGAAGAATTGTTAATGTTTCTTTTATTTGATTTCCATTTGTATCGTATGCAGAAATCAACGAAAATTATATCTGTATGTTTCAAAATGGGGAATTGTTGAATGACTGGAATTCTTGTAGTTCCCTCCCCTTTCAATAAATATTGCTAAAGAGACCTCTGTAAAATTCCAGGGAATTCAGCTGTTCAACAACAGTACTGAACATGACACCTTATAAAAAATGATTGATTCACTTGTTCCTTCTGACAGCAGCTAAACATGTGGGTGGGTGTGAGAGAATGAGTAGGAAAAGAGCTGGGAGGAAGCTTTGGGAAACAAGCACCAGCCTGGTTGTCTGATCCTCTCCCTGAGAATGCTGGAATGATGTGAAATGCCTTGTTTGACTGGCTCTCAGCTGAGGAGGGAAACCTTCATCCCTCTTACATTAGTCTTTCTTGATTTCCTGATAAAACCTCCTTTGCAGAAAGAATTCAGCAGAACAGCAGTCTGGGATTTCTGTTTGGGATTGTTTTTATTTTGATTTGTACTTCACAGCCAAAAAAAGTAAATAAAAAAATAATGTGTGTAAAGAAATTTCCACTGTATATTTTTTTTCCCTTTCCTGAACCAGAGAAATAAAATAGCAGTTTTTAGGCCTTTTAATTTTCCACTCTACAGTTTGTACCTAAAGCATTTCTCTGCTCCTCCTCCAAGCCTGTCTCATCTGTGAAGGGCTGGAGAAGATGTCCAGAGAAAGGGAACCTTGGGACTCTTCCCAGGAGGGGATTGCAGGGATCCTGTCTCAAGGCAGCCGCATCATTGACCGGGTCTCAAACCTTCAATGCTGCATAATGTTCATCCAGGTCCAAGAAGGGTCTGAATAAGTGGAGAGGGGACTTCTAGGTTTCTAGGAAGAGCCACCCATGGAAGCTGCTCTGCTCTCCAACCACAGAGATTGCTGATCAATTGGGAATCAATTTTTATGTCTCATAAAGGCTCCTAACTGTGCATAGGATCCCTTTGCAAATTCCATTTGAAGGAGATAAGAAAAGCTCTGGTGAATCTGAAGAGGGTCAGTCTAAGATTCACAAAAATCCCTCTGGTTCTCCCAGAAGCAGTAAAAGAAGGCTGAGACTTATGGCTTTTTGCCACATGGAAGAGGCATTTATCCAGAGGTGGAATTCAGTAGGTTCTGACCAGTTCTGGAGAACCGGTAGTGGAAATTTTGAGTGGTTCAGAGAACGTTTTCCAGATGGGTAGGCACCATAAACAATGCCATTGTTTCATTTGGGGAATGAAGACGGAGATGGAAGGTTCTGGAAACGCCATTTTACAGGATGCACCTTCTTCAGGCCCGACTACCCATTTTTCTTTGTACAACACCTGAGCTAAGGAATCTCTGAAACATTGTCTTGGGTTTAAGTCCAGGGGCCAGAGGAGAGGCCTCCCATCCTAAAACATATCCTGATCCCTTTCTATTTTGAGTACACCATGGTGGGTGTATCCCCATTCTTGGGAAGGGGACATATTGTGTGGGAGTGTTTGCTGTGTATATTGACAACATGCAAGTTTTAGGGGAACCTTTGAAAGTGAGCTCAGTCTGCCAATAAACTGTGAGCCCTATCTGACCATCACAACACCTGAAGGACATCCAGATATACATAAAGCCTTGTTTTTCTATGCTTCAGGCATGGACATCTATCTTGTCATCATTTCAATTCCTTACATTTCACGGAACTCAGGTGTTCCGAGAGGAGTAAATGTGGAAGGAAGGACACATCCAAGCTAAAAAGAAATATTTTCTCTGGCAGTTGTAAAGCTTGTCCAATCTGCCACAGCCACCTCTCTCTATCCAGCCCTTCCTTCACAGTCTTTTCTTTATCTGTTTAGACAAGAAATGGGGCATTTTGGAAATAAACAAAAAATCAATTAAGCTTCAAAGAGTTTTTTAATTCACACTTTCATGACAATGCTTTGGATGGATCCAGTTCCACCAGGCCTCCCATTTTCCTCTGGTGTCACCCACCTTCCTGAGCAGAGAAGGTCCCCTCTGGACAAGGAACACAGTCCTAGCAGCAAACTGGCTCTCCTTCTCGAGTTTTTTTGACAAATCCAGGATGACAACTTTCCACACATTCAGATTGAGGAAAGGACTGAGCAGAAAAAAATAAGATTGCCAAAGGTGTAAGGACTCTCTGTCCATGGAAAATGGAGGTAAAAATGGATATTAGACAAGATATTAGACATTAGCCTCTGGTCTTCACTTCAGTAAATACAAAATCTCTCACTATTTCCAAATGGTTGGAGATATAACTTCTGGAAGATTCTTCCTTTAGTTCCTCTCTTTTGCTTTTGGCATCTCACATTAGCAAAAAAAAGAGGACTTCATTAAATAGAAAAGTCTGAAGAGATGGAACCAGGGGTGGGATTCAACTGGTTCTGTCCAGTTCTATAGAACCGGTTGTTATGATTCTGCACAGTTCTGAGAACCAGAATCTCACACTACTGGCTGGCCTCGCCTGTCTCCGCCCACCCCTCCCCTCCACGCCCAGTCTGTCCCTATCGTGCATGCGCGGCATTGCCTGCAGCCTGCTTTTGCCACTGGCCAGTCCAGCCATTGCTGCATGCCTTTCACTGTGGCCCTGCCTGATCTCCCTAGGTGAGTGAGGCTCTGCAAGCTCCGGGGCCCAGTCGCCAACCTGCCACTGCCGGTCACATTAATGCCCCCACCCCACTTGCCTTTTTCTGTCACCACCCACCACCCTAACCCCTAGCAGGTAAGGACCAGCAGCTGCGGTGAATCCAGGTGGGGGGCGAAGCTGCAGACTGGTGGGGATCCGAGCTGCATTTCGCTGTACTGGAAGACATGTGGAGAGGTTCATGTTCTCCTACTGCCAGGAGAGCAAGAGAGCCTTTCCCAGCACAGCTCCGGGTGGCAGAATGAAACAGGATTCAAGCTGGCTGCTTCTCTGCTGCCCAGGGCCACCCATTTCCCCATTGGAGGGGAAGTTGCAAACTTTTCACTGTGCTGAGAAAGATTCTCTTGCTTTCCCAGCAGCAGGAGAACATGATCCTCTCCACATGTCCTCCAGTACAGTGAAATTTAGCTGGGATTCACTGCAGCTGCTAGCCCTTACCTGCTGGGGGTTATGCGGCTGGGTGGCAGCAGCAAAAGGCAAGTGGAGTAAAGGTGCCCAGCAGCCTGGTCGCACCTGTGTCGGCAACAGGTGTCGTCATTTCGAAGTTGAGGGAGAATTTGGGAAAGGAGGTGGAGGGTCCTGAAGTGGCTGGCATAGGAGCACTGCTGAGAAATAGGGAAATGGCCTTCTAGTGGACCGACCTGGCGTTTAGGTCAGTGGTGGGCCATGGGAAGTCAGAGCACTAAGGGAAAGGGGAATTGCCTGATGGAGCTGCCCTCTTCTGGCAGAATTGGGACCATTTGGGTAATCCTAGGAACTGGGTGAGTCGAGCTGCAGCTCCTTGCCTTCTTAGCTTAGGGAATGGCCATTTTCTGCATGAGGAGCACTGCGGAGGGGGAAGGTCTACTTGAGTGACTCCTTCAGCATCTTTGCTTATTTGGACACTTAAAAGTGAGCGCAGCTAAATGCACTGTTGTCGCATGTCAACCCAGGCCTCACCCTATGGCTCCGTAAAGCCAACACCAAAAGAGTGGGTGATCAGGTGAACCTGTGTTGCAATGCTCACTCGGATCTCAGCCGCTTCAGGCCGTCCGACCTCAAAGCCCCTCAGGAGCCGCCATTCCCAGGCTTCCACTCATCTGTGCTTGGTCATCATCTCTTCACCTTGCTGAAATGGCTGGCCCTGCCCCTCACCCTCCCCTCCCTCGCCTGGCTTGAGAAGGTAAGGGTGACGGCGGGGGACAGCGAAGCAGCCAGGTCCCTACCTTCCCTTCTCTCTCCCCCACTCTGTGTGTCTGTATGTGTGTGTGTGTGTGTGTATGGTTTTGAAAACTCAAAAAATGGTTCAAGGAGTTCTGGGAAGATCAGTCATAAATTAGAACACTTGCCAAGCAACTGGCCATTAAGCGAGGACCACTTGTATTTGGTTTGCCAGTCACATGGCCACCAAGCCATGTCCATCCTGTCATGTGACCACCAAGCCATGCCCATAAATTAAGCCACGCCCACAGAACCAGTTGTTACAAAATTTGAATCCCACCCCTGGATGGAATTGAGAAAAGATTTCAACATTAAGTGATAACCAGTCGGTTCCTTCTCATGACCCCATTAACATGCATTTCTCCCCTCTTCTTATGCCCATAATTTTAAGGTGTGATATCAGAACAATCTTGATAATTTCAGGTGAACTGAAAGCCTTGGAGTTGCTTCTTAGGAGCAGAAGGCCTACTGCTCCATCCCAGGGAGGGTGAAAGGCAGGCATGGAGAGCTCTGGCCAGGTCTGGCCTCCTTAAGAGCCTCCCAGATTATGGACCTTCCCCTTCAGGAGAGACTTTTCCCCAAGCAGGATGAGAGGAAGCTTCTTTCCCCCAATGGGGCCAAATGGACCTCCATCCAATCACGATTCAATCCCACCCGATACAGTCCAAGCCTGGATTCAGGCCCCGGTCAGAAGAATTGCCGCCTTCATTGCTATTCTGGACACAAGGAGCAAACAACCAGAAGCTACTCGCGACACATTCCCCAGCCCTTGTGGGTCTCTCACCCATTTGATGGAGATTGCTGGGCATATGAGTCTCCTAGCAGGTATTTGGGTTAGAAATATATAAACCAGGATAGACATTTTAATACTGTTCTCTTTAAGGGAATGCAAGAGCATGCAATTGGGTGTGGTTTTTCAAACGGCCATAAGATGGAGCCAGAAATCTGAGTTGTTTTAGTCTGAATCTCAGAAGAGAGTGTATCTTTATTTCCTTCTGTTGGAAAGTATTGCTATTGCTCCATTTTTCCTAATTGACTGATATTACTGGATTTAATTTAAGTCTGATACTTAACTGTTTTTGACACTGGACTTTGTTACTGGAATATCCCTGGAATGAAAAACTGACTGATGAACCTGTGAATTACTTTTGGACTACCTATTTTGAACTTTGCTTAAACCTTTCTGGAAGTAAAAACCTATATTAACTGTACAGTGTATCTGTGTACTGAGTGTGTATTATTCCAACACGACTCTCTATATGTCTCCCTGTATGCGCTTATTCTTCTAATGGGGAAATACCTCAACAGAGACCCTTAATTGTATGTGGTCCACAAAATGGAACAATATTGAAGCCTCCCACGCAGCCTTAGGGAAAACATCCGGTTTCTACTGCCCAGACTCAATTCTCCCTGAAGGTCAACCACCTTTGGGGAATAGCATCAGGCCTCTTGAAATGGGACCTCAGGCTTTGGAAAACAGAGAGAAGACACCAAACTTTCTCCTACCTCGTTGAGCAACTTTTGCCGTGAAAGAACATCTTGCTTGATAGAAAGTCTCTGTCTTTGAAAATACACCACAAACACTCTTCAGGGATCATCCCTGGGAAGAACCAAGTAGCCCACAATTCCCAGATCTGCTGCTACCTCTCCATTTGGGTCTATGTACAATTTAAAGTCTGAAATATTGACAAACTCATTCTTCGCCATGAAAGGATGGAATTAGAATGGCAACATGCAGCAATTTTAAAAGCAGAAAACCTTGTTTTGTTGGAAGAAATATCCTCCTGGGTTCAGTTCCAAGTGGGGAAAAAGACACTGGAAACATGTAGGCTGTTTGGAAGGTTTAATGTCAGGACCACACAGCCTGGAGCACCAGAGTGAAAAGGAAGAGATCAAGAAAAAAGGGGGGGGCTGAGGTGCTTTGTTGTGCAAACACAATTCTAGCAGCTGTTGTATGTGTAAAATTAAATGAATCCAACAAAATATTTCTGGTTTTAAATCCAGAATGCCCTCTGTTGGGATTTGAATTTGAGCTTGTATTCTGATTGGTTGTCAGCCCCCCATGAGGCATGCAGGGGCAACTCTGTAAGCTGTCCTGAGTCGCAGGCTTGGATGATTATGCCCTTAAAAGGGTTTTTGGCAATTGGGAAGATGCAACATTTTGTCATAATTCATCAATTTTTCTATGTTGTCATTAATATAATAGAGTTGATGAATCGCTATCATACAAGATTTATAACAATTCTCATGCAAACATACTTTTATCTTATTTAAACATTACCAAATTTCCAGAAAAATATTTATGATTTCCTGCTAGAAACAACTGAATGACTAAAAAGCAGTAGAAAACTATCTGGGTTTTAGGATTTGATAAATTATAGTATCTCATATAAGAACATTACTGATGCACTGGATGAAGGATTGTGCCAAGCTTGGTAAGTATGTAAGGGAGCCAGTTTGGTCTACTGGTTAAGTCTACAAAGTCCAAAGCAAGAGGCTGCTAATTCAAGTGCCGCCTTAGTCATGAAGCAGGCTGGGGGAATTGGGGCCAGTCTCTCAGCCCAACTCAACTCACAGGGCTGTTGTTGTGGGGAAAATGAACACAACTACTCATTGGTACTTATTCCCCATACTCCTCATTTACTCTTCTATATAGGGTGCAATTCAAATTCCAGGAGAATATTTCAGGTAGCGTCCTGCGTCCCAAATGTAGCACTAAGGAGGGAGGCTGGATAAGCCAAAATAAAAACAGATGCATCGATTTACCTTTTTGCACCTTGGTTAAAACTCCTCTTTTCCCCTGCAGGTTTCAGTTTTCTCCTTCCATAAGACAGTTTTGAATCAGGCCATCTTACAAAACCTCCTGCATCTGGGCTTCTCCAGGGAAGGGCTTTTAATGATGGGGGATGAATTAGTGCACTTAGTGAACTCAAACAAGGTCTCAAAGATCTGGAAATCCAACAAGATGGGGCTGCTCTCCCCAAGAATGTTTATTTGAGCAGCCTTTAGAGCAACTAGATATGTATATCGAATAACCCTGCCGAAAGTCCAAAGGGAATTAACCTCCCTTTGCAACGGAGTTTCCAGAGCCATTTCAGGGGCCGATACAAAGAAAGGGCGCCTGAGTTGAGACTGGGGCCCTGTGGACAAGGGGCCATTCGAACTGCAGCTCACGCAGAGGTATTCAACTGGTTCGTGTATATTCAGGTGATCCGGTAGCGGTGATTTGGCGTGGGTTGCCAAACCGGTTGCTCTCCTAGCTTTCCCTACCATGTGGTGGCTGTGGCGCAGCTCAGGCAGAGATTCCAGGACTGTTGTACATGCGCACTGCATGTGCAACTGCTACACATGCAATGTGCATGTGCAGCAATCCCGGGACATCCGCCTGCCCTCCCTCCCTCCTGGAGCACGTTTTCTTCCTTCTACTGGCGGACGCGCCTCTTCCAGCCCAGCCAGCCAGCAGGTGGGTGGATGTCCCCGGGACTTCTCACCCCCCTTGTCGCAATATGCCTGCTACAGCCCCTCAGGCAGCTGAGCCTGGTGCTGCCGTTCACAGGCTTCTACTCTCCCGTACTTGGTCACCGCCTCTTCACCTTGCCTGAAGCGGCTGGTCCTGCCTCTCACCCTCTCCTCCCTTGCCTGGCCTGAGAAGGCAATGGCAGGGGATAGCGAAGCGGCCGGGTCCTGTTAGGTAACTCACCTAACAGTTTTTGGGGTTGGAAATACACTGCTCAAAAAAATAAAAGGAACACTTGAACAACACAATGTGACTCCAAGTCAATCACACGCCTGTGAAATCAAACTGTCCACTTAGGTAGCAACACTGATTGACAATCAATTTCACATGCTGTTGTACAAACGGAATAGACAACAGGTGGAAAGCATCGGCAGTTAGCAAAACATCCCCAATAAAGGAGTGGTTCTGCAGGTGGTGACCACAGACCACTTCTCAGTTCCTATGCTTTCTGGCTGATGGTTTGGTCACTTTTGAATGCTGGCAGTGCTTTCACTCTAGTGGTAGCATGAAACGGAGTCTACAACCCACACAAGTGTCTCAGGTAGTACAGCTCATCCAGGATGGCACATCAATACGAGCTGTGGCAAGGGTTGCTGTGTCTGTAAGCGTAGTGTCCAGAGCATGGAGGTGCTACCAGGAGACAGGCCAGTACATCAGGAGACGTGGAGGAGGCCATAGGAGGGCAACAACCCAGCATCGGGAATGCTACCTCTGCCTTTGTGCAAGCAGGGACTGGAGGAGCACTACCAGAACCCTGCAAAATGACCTCCAGCGTGCCACAAATGTGCATGTGGCTACTCAAACGGTCAGAAACAGACTCCATGAGGGTGGTATGAGGGCCTGACGTCCACAGGTGGGAGTTGTGCTTACAGCCCAACACCGTACAGGACGTTTGGCATTTGCCAGAGAACACCAAGATTGGTAAATTCGCCACTGGCGTCCTGTGCTCTTCACAAATGAAAGCAGGTTCACACTGAGCACGTGACAGACGTGACAGGGTCTGGAGACGCCATGGAGAATGTTTTGCTGCCTGCAACATCCTCCAGCATGACCGGTTTGGCAGTGAGTCAGTAATGGTGTGGGGTGGCATTTCTTTAGGGGTGTGGGGTGGCATTTCTTTAGCATTTCTTTATTTCTCCATGTACTCACCAGAGGTAGCCTGACTGCCATTAGGTACAGAGATCCTCAGACCACTTGTGAGATCATATGCTGGTGCGGTTGGCCCGGGGTTCCTCCTAATGCCCGACAATGCTAGACCTCATGTGGCTGGAGTGTGTCAGCAGTTCCTGCAAGACGAAGGGATTGATGCTATGGACTGGCCCGCCTGTTCCTCAGACCTGAATCCAATAGAGCACATCTGGGACATCATGTCTCACTCCATCCACCAACGCCACGTTGCACCACAGACTGTCCAGGAATTGGGGGATGCTTTAGTCCAGGTGTGGGAGGAGATCCCTCAGGAGACCATCCGCCACCTCAGGTGTTGTAGGGAGGTCATACAGGCATGTGGAGGCCACACACACTACTGAGCCTCATTTTGACTTGTTTTAAGGACATTAAGCCCATGTCACACTGCACCAACGGATGCAAAGAGGATGTAAAACGGACAAAAAAGCTTGCCATCCGTTGGTTAACGCGATGTACTCACTGTCTCCGTTTTGCTTCCTCTCTATCCGTCCAGCATCCGTTTATTGACGTTTCATCCGCTCAGAAAGTTTTGGGCTGCCTAAAACTTTTGCGCGGAAAATGTATCCAATGCATCCGTTCTGCATCCATTACGCATCTGCTATATCTGCTAGGCATCCGCTGTGCATCCACACAACTAAAATCCGTTCCAGCGGTAAACGGACGCAGGGAGGAAGCAGAACGGACGCGCAGCGTTAGTAGCACGGATGGAGAAAGGATGAAAGCGGATGCAGTTCATCCGCTCTGCATCCGCTCTGCATCCTCTACGCATCCACTCTGCATCCTCGACGCATCCTCTACGCATCTGCTCTGCATCCGCTCTGCATCCTCTACGCATCTGCTCTGCATCCTCTACGCATCCTCTACGCATCCTCTATACATCCGCTCTGCATCCTCTATACATCCGCTCTGCGTCCTCCCCACGTCCGTTCCTTTCCGTGTTATCCGCTCTGCTTATGCAAATTTTTGCCCCTTTTGAGAGCGGATAACAACGGAACATTTTGCTCATCCGTTGTGTCCTTTTTGCATCCGTTGGGCAGTGTGACATGGGCTTTACATCAAAGTTGGATCAGCCTGTAGTGTTTTTTTCCACTTTAATTTTGAGTGTAACTCCAAATCCAGACCTCCATGGGTTGCTAAATTTGATTTCCATTGATAATTTTTATGTAATTTTGGTGTAATTTTGTTGTCAGCACATTCAATTATGTAATGAACAAAGTATTTAATAAGAATTAATTCAGATTAATTCACATTCATTCAGATCTAGGATTTTTGTTTTCCCTTTATTTTTTTGAGCAGTGTATATTTATCTTCAGTAGGACAACTGAAACCATAATATTAATAAATATAATTAAATATAAATATAAATTAAATAAAAATAATAAAACATAATAAAAATATATTGGCATCAACGGGTTTGGGGAAAGGGATGAGACAGACAGTTAAATGGAACCCCATGAAGATCTAATACTAGAGAGTAAAATGCAAGATGCATCTCCGAGTCCTGGGATTCGGACTCTGCTTTACTTTGCAGCCCAAGAGGAGACTCCCTAAGAAGAAAAAAACATGTACCCCACCCTCTCTGGCTCTAAAAAGGAGCCTTGGGGCATTGGTAGGACTGCAAAAGCAGCGGCTGAGCCTGCAGAAAGAATCCAGAAATGTACGAGTGAAACAATTGAACTTTATATTCCTCTTGGGGCTCTTTGTTTTTTTTTTTAAGTTGGAATGGAAAGAATACAAGGAGATAGGACCTCCCAAGCGGCTGGCTCCCTTGACGAATACAGCAAAAGGCCAGGAATAAGCAGCAGCTGTGTTATGGGCAATGACCAAATGACTGGACACGATAAATGAGGGACAAATGGGTGAATCTCCTGCCGACTGGGTAATAAAGAATAACGGTACCTTCGTCTCAACACAGACTTCGGGGGTTTATTTCCACCACGGTTCCTCCTCAGTCGTATGTGGAAGCCTGGAAATGTGGGGCTGGCTTTTACCTGCAGCACTAACGGGCTTCTTCTCCTTTTTGCCACCGTGTCAGTTGGGCCTTACTACTGGTACGACGTGAGCCAACCTAAGCAGGCACCTCCGAAGGCAGACTCTAACAGTTAGAGAAGATGGGAAAAAGCAGGAGACCGGGCTGCAAGGCACTTTCCGAGAGGAAGTGGAAGTCGAGGAAGGTTGTTCCAGGAGAAAGTTGGGACTTTCCCCACAGGAACACTTACTGCTTTCAGTGGCACTTACGTATTTATTGATCCACAGCATTTTCTTATGCCCTTGAAAGTTTAGAAAGCGAGCATTCGCTGAGGTTGCGGAGCAAATCACACAGAAAATGTAGCTCTCGATTAATATAGAAATATTTCAATGGAGTTTTCATGTTTTACAAAATGTCTTTAATTTTCATATTATAAAAAAGAAAATGAATTGACAATCAAATACGGTTATATTTCATCTCCATATAATGATTTTTTATTTTATTTATAAAACTGACAATCTACAAAATCAGATTGTCTGACCCCTAAAAATTATTTTACAAGTTTAACCTTTTCTTTTAAAACTCTAAATTTGGGGTTGCTGCTGACCTTCTTCTTAAACAGGGCTAGGATTTTCTCTTCAGATTTCTGATGGTCACCTGCGACTGCGTAATACTGAGCTATAACCTACAAAAGAAAAGGAAAAGATCATTCGAAGGTTTGATTGTGTTTTCGGTTTGGCCGATTTTTGAGACTGATTCGCAAACATCTTTGGAAACAGTGAGAAGCTCATCGTGTGCGGATGTACGCTTTTCCTTTCACTTAACTATTGAAAATAATCTGCACCTACAATTTAACTTTACAATGTGGGACCTGTTCGTTTAATTATATTTTTCCTAATGCTTAAAACTTTGACCAGGCTGCTAGATTAAATCCAAACTATTTATAGTTTTAGGAAATTAATGGAAATAGTTTTTCACTTTTCCTGTTAATAGCGCTGCTTTGGTAATGCTAGGCAGCTTGCATACTAAAGTTAGAAACAACATTATGGAATTTGGAAAAGAAGACAAAAGACAAAAGCCAAGTGATATCTCCAACCGATTCTGAGCAACCTGAGAAGACAGTATCTGTTCCTGCCCCATATCTGTCAAAGCCAAACTACTATAGATGTCTTCCTTTCAAACTTCTGACAGCGTTTAAGCCCATGTCCCACTGCACCACGGATGCAAAGAGGATGTAAAACATAAAAAAAAGCTTGCCATCCGTTTGAAAACACGATGCATCCGTTGTGTACTCACTGCGTACGTGTTTCATACGCTCTATCGGTCAAATATCCATCTACTGCTATTTCATCCGCTCAAAAAGTTTTGAGCTGCACAAAACTTTTTGAGCGGATGACCTTTCCGCTGCGTACAATCTACATCCGCGACACATACGGGCAACAAATGTTTTACGTCCGTTGTCATCCATTAAATGTCTGCTGTATCCTCTCGGCATCCTCTGGCCATCCCCTCAACTCACATCCGCTGCAGCTGAAAGCGGAAAGAGGGAGGAAGTGAAAGGTACACGGAACGTCTACACAGCGTTAGTAGCATGGAAATAGAAAGGATGTAAGCGGATGCATCTCGTATATAAAGCATTAAAAGGGACAAAATGTTTGTATATGGGACGTATCTCGGATATTTAGGATGTCTGGAGTATGCCTAGAGTATGTGGAAGGACACCTAGCAGAAAACCAATATTTTCTATAAAAAAGGGGAGGAAATCACCTGGATCTCACTATCAGTCCAGCAGCCGTGGTGTACAGACCTCTTCACCCTTGCTCTTGCTCTTCCAAATCATCCATTGATCTCCACCATGGATCATCAAACACTCCTTATGGTATCTGCCATCATTCAACACCAGAACCAAGCCCTGTTCAGACTGTTTCACCTTTTCTACACAAGGAGAAGAAGGAGACATCCAAGAGCTGTGTGGGTCTGACGATGGATCGGGAGAAGAGTGGAGTTGGGACTCTATGACAAGCTGATGGTGGAGCTGAGGAATGAAGATGCTCGTGCATTCCAGCACTTCATGAGGATGCCACCAGCCATGTTTGACAAACTTGTTGAGCGTCTGAGATTCAGGTTGACCAAGCTGAGCACCAACTTCCGTCCCAGCCTGGACCCTGGATTGAAGGTGGCACTGACTCTGTGCCACCTGGCCTCTGGAACCACATACAGAAACATGCAGTATGCATGGAGGGTGCCACACAACACCATCAGCAAAGTGGTCAGAGAAGTGGTGCAGGCCATCATCGAAGAATAATACCTGGAGGAGATCCTCCAGTGCCCCACCACTGAAGAAGGCTGGAGGAAAGTTGCAGAATAGTGGTATCAGAGGTGGAACTTTCCCCACACCGTTGGAGCCATAGATGGGAAGCACGTGGCCTGCAAAGCTCCAGCCAACTCAGGGTCCTCTTATCACAACTACAAGGGCTTCTTCAGTATCATCCTCTTTGCCATGGTTGATGCTGACTACAAGTTCATGTACATGCTTCAGGCAACGGGTCTGCTTCAGATAGCCAGGTATACAACGCCAGTGACCTCAAGGATGTGCTAGAAGGCAACCTCATCATGGGTTTTCCAGATCCAGACCCCCAACCCAATGACACACAAGATGTGCCCTACTTCATCGTGGATGATGACGCCTTCTCCCTCAGAACCTAACTCATGAAGCCCTACAGTTCCAGATACCTCACCCGTGAAGAGAGGATCTTCAACTACAGGCTGTCCAGGGCAAGACGGGTGGTGGAGAACACCTTTGGCATCCTGGCCAACAGGTTCCAGGTACTTCTCATCACTATGCAGCATCACCCAGGGACTGGGAGGAGCATCGTGGAAGCTTGCTGAATCCTGCACAATCTCATGCACAGCCGCTACCCAGTGTTGCAGAACAGGCTTGTCGACCGTCAACAAAGGAATGGGGACATGGAGCCTGGTGAATGGAGGCAAGGACGAAACCTGATAGACACTGTGGATGTACAAGGCCCCAACAGAGCTTCATGTGAAGGGAAGAAGCAGCGCAACCTCCTGAAACACTGGAGCAGTGGAGTGGCAAGACAAGATGGTAGATGCTTAATGGATGCTTCCTTCAGCCTGTCTCATCACACTGATGAGATTGTGCCATGTATGTTGAGTGGCCCAACAATGAATAGGGCATTAATAAAGAGCTTTGTTTATTTTGAAATGTGTTGATCAATGAAAAAATTGTTATTGATAAAAAGGGCCATATGTGTGGCAGCTGGGAGGGTGAACCATACAGTCCCACTATGCTTGCACTGGAGGTTTATCGATCCCACAGCTATCCTTACCCATTCTACAACTATCCTTACCCATCCCACAGCTATCCTTACCCAACCCACAACTATCCTTACCTATCCCACAAGCATGCAAAGGCTTAACCCTTTTTTCAAAGTTTTCACCAACACTTTATTAAGTAAATAAAATGAACCAAGTGTGTGAAGCAAAGATAACCTTTCTTAACAACTGTCTTAAGTAAACTGTATGACTTTGTTAAAAAAGCAAAATGAACCAAGTAAAGTGTCTTAAGCAAAGAAGTACAACTCAGTCTCTGGCACTATTCTCAGTCACTCTGAGTCATGTCCATGGTCTCAGCTGTTAAGCGGGCAGGGACTGTGGAGGTGGCTGTGGCTGGAGTGATGGTCTGAGGCGCCATTGGGGTGCCTGGCCCCGAGAGTACAACAGGGGATGGTGTGTTCAGGAAGTTCTCAGAGAGCTGACTCAGTCCCGTGAGGTTGAGAGGCCCTTCCTCAAGGACCTGAGATGCCAGGCACAGTACTGATGACAGATTTTCTATTGAGGGGCTTGGCTGTAAGGTGGAGGAAGGAGGAGTGTAGTGGGGCTGTTTGGTCTGCAGCTGGGTCAGGTGAGGATTCTGTGGCGTGCGATGTATCTGGGCCTAGACTGGGAAGGGCTGCCTCTGCTGTGGGATGTCCTGGTACTCGTAGCCTTGGTAGGTGAGGGGCTGTTGAAAGCCGTGGAAGGGCTATGACATCGCCTGGGGTGGAGGAGCAGTCCTGGACTGGGTCGGAACAGGTTCAGCTGGGCCTGGAGGGTGGTTCAGCAGTGCTGTGATCTTCTCCTTCATCACCTGGTACTGGGCCTCGGGCAGGTCCATGAGGGTCTGGCTCACGTACATGATGAAGAGCTTGCGGTTCGAGGATGGTATATTGCTGTGGACCAGCTCTGGCCCTCCAGTCTGCCTCTCTGCCTGCTTTCTGTGGAGGTGGAGCTGGTGGTGGATGTGGGTTGGTCTCTGGCTGCTGCTTCTTCTTGCTCCATTTGAGACAGGGAATCCTCCACGTCCTCTGGCATGGGGAGTGCAGCTGTCGGGGGGGGTCTCTGCGTGGGGCCCTCCGAAGGCCCTCCGCTTTCTCCTGGCTGGAAGAGTGGCTGTCTATGGGCTGTCTGAGGGAGAGGGTTGACAGAGGGGCTGCTCCTCGGTGGCGGACCTTACCCTCCAGGAAGCTGCACTTGGCCATGACGTACATCTCCCGGTCAGTGAGCTTGACAGTGGCCTGGCCAGATTTCTTCAGGTGAAGCTTGCCATACCAGGTGTTCTTTCAAGATGTCTCTGGCAGCAGGTCTTTCCTCTGAATGGTGACTGCTTGCGAGCTGCTTCCTTTTATATCTGCGGAGCTGATGCAATTCATCCTCCCCGCATGCGCAGTGAACGCTTTGCATCTGCTATGCATCCGCTACGCATCCTATAGGCGTCTGTGATGCATCTGCGTCATCCGCTACACATCCGCTCCTTCCGCTACGCGTCCGCTTCACTATTCTCCCCTGGAAGCCCTGCGGATGTGTCATCCGCTTCCATCCCCTAGGCTTCCTGCGAACATCCGCTTACCATCCTCGTAACGTCCTACCCACGTCCGATCCTTTCTGTTGTTTTCCGTTCTTTTTATGCAAATTTGGGGCACTTTTGAGAGTGGATAACAACGGATGGAGCCACCCTCGAAATTTTGCTCGTCCTGTGTCCTTTTTGCATACGTTTTGCATCCGTCGGTCAGTGTGACCTAGCCTTTAATTCTCTCACTTTTATTAGAACTTGTTAAAAATATATATATGATGTCCAAATTGCTAAGAACGGTTTTATGGCAGTAAATGCAATTGTTTTCCCCCATGCGTGAAGTCTGAGAAATCATTGTAATAATAGTTTGGCTGGATAAATGTGTTTTAAAGTTTGTAATTTTGCAAAGTGTCCAGAATAAGAAAAGTTGATATTTAGTGGCAGAAAGGACTCTTTTAAAGGAAATGCCAATTAAAATGTTGTCCTAATGATATTGAATTGCTTGCGAGAGCCACTGGATTTTAAATTTTAAGGAATTAACTGTAGGTCTACGTTTTATTTAGGCTGTGATAACGCTGGGGTTTGTGCTCATATATTGGACAATGATTGTAACCTTGCTCATGGGGAGACAATATAAGTCATTCTTTTCTGTGAATGAAGTGCTATCATGTGTACAAGAGTTATGATTTCAGATCTAATTTAATTTTCAAAAATGAAAAATTTTGAAGTTTTTAAGTAATAAAGTTTAAGCACAGAGCATAAATATTGCAAAACCAGACACTGTTAAAATGTGGCTTGTAAGCTGTTGGACTTTGATTTTCAATTCCATGAAATGAATGACTGCAAACAGTGTATTTACCGTGCAAGTATTTTTTAAAAAAAGATGTCAACCAGTAAAATTGCTGAAATGCAATCCAAACTCAGAGCATGCTAGAAGTACACCAATTTAGCAGCCCACTGTACTTTATAAAGCACTTTTCTTTTAATTCGATAGTGCTCCCTCTTCAATTTTACATTGTTTCATAAAGTGATGCAACACACCTTTTTCCTTAGTTTCTTAATGGATAATTCATTGTCAGGCGCTTGCTTCAAAACAGCTGTTATTGTTCCTTTCCAGTTGAATTTACCTGTAGAATTGATTTAAAAAATACTTTAAATGATCTCCTTATGTTTTGACTTAAATTAGGAAATACAGCATTAACTATTTTTTATAAATAAATTTCTGCATCAACATAAACTTGGGTTAAAATATTGCCACTGAAAATAGTACTTCATTTATACGTTTATCTGTGTGTCTGTATGCCTTCAAGTCAGTGTTGGCAACTGAAACTGTCTGGCTAACCGGTCCCAATTTTCTTTGCAAACCTCTTTTTCAGAAATAGTTTGTCATTGCTTCCTTCTTAAGTCGAGATCGAACTCTGTTACCTAGAGCTGGCTTTGTGCCCAAGCAGAACTAGAAGTCACAGCTTCCTGGTTTCTAGCCTGGTGCCAAAAACATTAAGAGTGACACTGTTTAGGGCTTTGATTCGGTCAAAGGCAGCCTTGGGGACTACCATCTTGCTGGGAAAAATATCATAAATCATTTTAAAGTAATGTTGATATCAAAAACAAATAGCACAAAGAGGGGAGAAGCATCAAATGTGTTTATTTATAAAGGCTGCTATGCAGAATCCCCTCCCCCACTTGCAAAACATAGGCTATCCTTGCGATGGCATCATTGAATAAATTACAATACACACAACAGTGTGAAATCACAGCTGTCAAATCTTTAGCTGGTTTTGGCTTTCCTATGCATCATCTTCTCACCAAGAACACAGAGATTTACCAGCATCACAAAATTACATAACAATGTTAAATTTTCATTAATCTTAAATAACTAAAAAGTATGGCACTTAAAATGCTATAAGTCATTTTAAAATAAATTATTCTCAGTAATTATCAGTGTGTCAATCAGAAAATACGTGATTGGGAATTATAGCAATTCCATTTGAATAATTGAGGATCAAACCTCATTTAACAAATTACTAAAAGCTAGACTCCATGTTGAAAGATCCCCAAATTTTGGATGTAGTGCAAGGTCACATACAATTTTACGATCCAAAAATAGTTTCCACATTGACTTCATTTTAATGTCAGATTTACTTATGAAATATGAAGTTATTTTCAACTTTCCAATTCAGTTCACCATTCATCTGCCATACTTTCAATAGGACATAAAAATCTTTGCAGCAGTTACCCTGTGTAAAGCCAATTTGTAAGTTTTAATACTGTTTATTAAAAAACATGCCGGAGAAATAAATTAGTTTTCACGATTTATCTCACCTTATTAAAAATCATCCTGCTGCTTTGTAAGACCAAACCACCCCATCTCTTCAAAACAGTGCCAACAAAGGAATGCTTGGAAGAGGGACAGCCGAAGGGCATTCTCGCTCATCTCCCTCCCTCATCTGTCTGGAAGTAGTCAAGGCAGTTTCTCATCAGAACCCTGGGCTGAATCTAGCCTGGATTAGAGTCAAAATCTCTCTTCCAATACTTCTGGCGACCAAGAGGTGCCCCACAAAGGAACCTTAAACACAGTCTCTTCCTACTGCCACTTTTGCCCATTTTGAACACTAAGTTCTATATTAAAATCCCAGCTACCCTGATCAGCCCTTTATGGCAGGACACGTGTAAATCTTTTTTGAAAATAATAATGCTATAAGATTCAACTGACATTTTCCATTATCATAATACACAGCTTTGATAAACTTCCAAGTTACCTTGATGTTTATCTTTGTTTTCTTCCACTTCAGAGCAGTTCATTATTTTGGTGGGAATGGGAGACTCATCTGCTTTATAGGGGAGCAGGGAGAAAAAGATCAAGAAATTAATTTTAAAAAATTAGCTCTTTTTGGTGAGAACCATCGTCGTGTTAAAATCTTGATAGTAGCTGAAACTGCTTTTCTCTTTACAAATATTTCATTCCCCAATGTGGCAATGTCACCAAAATGTAACATTTGCAAGGAAACAGCCAAGCCCAGGGAACACTCAGGTACCAACCTTTCAGCTCCGAGTTAAACATGAGTCTCCCTTGCTGGGTCTTATTCCAGGAACAAAAATACCTCCCGTTTCTTAATATAAGGGTGCATCCCCGGGCTGTTAATTTCACTACCTGCTTTCATTTCTCATGAAAATTCTTCCAGTTCTGGTCCCTGTCTTTAAAGAGCCCAGTTCATTTTCTTCCCCTGATAATTGTTTAATGGAAGAAGATAAATGGATTTTGCTGCAGGATTTTAAAAGAGCTTTTAAAATTAGGTATAAAGTGAAAAACACATTAGGACCTTTCATGCAGTTGTTCTTGCGTTTCTTCCCACGTGCCTCTGTCTCAGCTTCTTCTGCTTCTGGGCCATTTCCCTTCCTTGGCACTTTGACCAAGCCGGCTGCTTCTTGCTTTGCCTTCTTCAAATAATCACTCTGGATCATTTTTTTGCTGCCATCCTCAAGGAGGTTTTGCCTAGATTTTTCACTTTTTAAACATTCCAAGTTTTCTTGCTGAGCTTTTAACTTTCTAATACTTTTCTTCTCTTTTAATTCCTTTTGACTTTTTTTCTCTTTTGGTTTCTCAGTCTTCGTGACACTCTTTTCTGATGCCACAGGCATAATTTCATTTTTTAGAGATTGGGTTTCAAGTATTTCCTGTTGGAGAAATGAGTGGATTATATATCACCGTGACAAATCCAGTTTTGTATTAGTACATTTCTATTGTACTAGAAATAGAAAATTTCTTTATATTACTCCTACTACACTTCTGTTGTTTCAATAGTTTGAAGGTCTCTGAATGAATTACAACTAAAAATATTCCAAAACAGAAAAATAGCAAAAAGAATAAAATGCAAACACAGAAACAATGTAAAGTTTACATAATATAAAACAGGTGTCAAAACACAAGGCCAGGGGCCGGATCCAGCCCACAGATACTTAGATCTGGTCCGTGAGGCCGCCCTGGAAATAGCAGAAGGACTGGACCGCAATGTCTCTGCCAGAAAAAAATGGAAGCTCGGGAGGGCTGTGTGCAGCCTGAGCTCTGTTTTCTCTGGCACAAAAGAGTTGCAGGAGGCCGTCACAGCAGAAAACAGAGCCCGGGAGCCCATTTTCTCTGTCAGAGTGCTGGACAGGCACCGACACGAGTGACATTGAGCTGGCCACACCCACCCCAGCCCCCCAAGGTCGAACACAAGCCTGATGCAGCCCTCAATGAAATCAAGTTTGACACCTCTGGCATAAAAAATACTTTTTCCAACTGGGGATGGGCACTTAAAATCCAGCTGATAACAAAGCAGTAAAAACATTTGAAGGAAATAACTGTTTCGCAAATACTCATCTTCAATTAAGATGAGCATTTCAAACTACGCATTTGAAAGGCAGAGCTTTGCATGACTCACATGGCGGTATTTGATATAACCAAGGATGCTGAAAACAAACAACTCGCTTTTTTTTTTAAGAATTTTTATTTTTAAAAACAAACATACACATACAAAACATAAAAACATAAAACCATCTTCCATTTTATATACATACAGTATGTCAGTTGGTTACAAATCTTTTGTGCTATTCTTTTATAGTCATTTACTCACAATTTATATCAATTTTCACACTGTCGAACTAACATATGCTTGTATATTTATCAGTTATTAATCATCTATGACAAAACTATTTATTCCATCATTTTATACAAGATGTTCCAAGTTTTATCTTAAAATTTATGATATACTTTCAACCAATGGTTATATATGTCTATGTCTTATATCAATCTATTACATTTCTATCACAAAATTATCTAGTCTATTACATTACCATGTCTTTTTATCCAACCATTGATAAAACAAATCATATAAAATTGTTTATCTTCTTGTTCTCTAATTTCAAATGTCAATTTATTCATTTCAGCACACTCCTAATTTTCTTAATAACTTTCTCCTATCATTTTTCCAATTCTTAGCAAATACAATCCTAGCCACTGCTACTACATTTGCAATCAAATATTTCAACTCTTTGTTATATATTTCCGGTATAATTCCCAATAAAAAGATCTCTGGTTTAAAGTCTATATATTATTTTATTATTTTTTCCAACCATGTGTGGATTTTAGTCCAATATTTCTTTGCATCTGAGCATATCCACCACATATGGTAACATGAATCAGGTATCTGATGACACTTCCAACATTTATCCGATTTATTCTTAAACATTCTAACAAGTCTTGTCGGAGGTAAGTGCCACCGGTAAAACATCTTATACAAATTTTCTTTATATGCAGTTGACATTGTCACTTTATAATTTTGGGACCACAATTTTTGCCATTTTTCTAAATCAATCCCATATCCAAAAATTTTCTCCCAAGCAATCATCGTTTCTTTAACTTGTTCCTCCTCCAATTTAAATTCTAATAAGTGTCCATAAAGTTTTTTAATTACCTTTTCATCAGTACCCATCAAAATCTCATCTAAGTCAGTCAATTTATCATAAATACCTTCTGCTTTAACATCTTTGTCAAATCTAGGTTGTATTTGCAAATATGAAAAAAAATCATTTTTATACCTTGTTCTTCCAATGCTTCCATAGATTTAAGTTCACCCTTTTCATTTAATATCTCACCATATCTAACTGTTTGGTCCTTTTTATATATTATTGGATAAGAAAAAGTTTCAATGGTAGATATCCATTGTGGATTTTTAAAATAATGTTGTCTTCTTATCTTCTCCTTATTTCAGAGGAAAGCATGCCATCCCAGCAGCAAGTCATGCCCTTCTAAGGTCAATAGTCTACTGTTCCTTAATGTTATCCATTCCTTTACCCACATCAGATTTGTTGCCTGGTAATATCATTCCCAGTTGGGTAAGGCAAACCTTCCTCTTGTTCTTGCATCTTGTAACAGTTTTAATTTTATTCTTGCTTTTTTGCCCTGCCAAATATATTTCAACCAATTCTATTTAAATCTTCAAAAAACTCCTTCCTTAATCGGACTGGAATTGTCTGGAATAAATATAAAACTCTAGGCAATACATTCATCTTAATTGTAGTATTCTCCCAATCAATGATAATTGTAAGTTTCCCCATTTTGTCAAATCTGTTGCAATCTGCTGTTTGACTTTAAAACAATTATCCTCCTTCAGTGTACTACATCTTGATGTCATGTATATCCCTAAATACTTAACCTTATTTGTGACCTGTATTTCTAAAACTTCTTCCAACTCTTTCATCTTGCTAGCATATTCTTTGTTTGTATCTTTATTTTCAAACCTGCTACTTTTCCATATTCTTCTACTTTTTCGATTAATTTAGGTGCTGTTTCCAATGGGTCTTCTAATATAAATACCAGGTCATCTGTAAAAGCTTGCAATTTATACTCTTCCTTTTGGATTTTCATTCCTTTTATTTCTTTATCTTCTCTTATATTCCTATTCAACAGTTCCAATGTTAACACAAACAGCAGGGGCGACAATGGATAACCTTGGCTTGTCCCTTTTATGTCTACAGATTCTGTTAGTTCTCCATTTACCATAACTTTTGCAGTTTGTTCATAATATATCGTTTCAATGGCTTGAATGAATTTTTTACCAAAGCCCATTTGTTCCAATTGTAATAACAGAAATTGCCAACTCACATTGTCGAAGGCTTTTTGTGCATCTAAAAACATTAAAGCCATTTGCTTCTCAGGATGTGCCTCATCGTATTCTAGAATATCCAAAATAATTCTCACATTGTCTTTGATTTGTCTCTTTGGCAGGAATTCACTTTGATCAATATGGATAAAGTTATTTAAGTATCTTTTTTTCTGCCAAGATTTAAGCAAAGATTTTATAGTCTGAATTTAATAGGGATATAGGTCTGTAATTTTTAACTTGCTGCAGGTCTGTATCCTCCTTCAGTATAAGCGTAATGTATGCTTCTGTCCATGTTTTGGGTATTTTTTTCTTTAACATAACTTCGTTCATAACTTCTAATAGGTGAAGATTCAGTATTTCCTGAAAGGTTTTGAAAAATCTGCCGGTAAGCCATCTGGACCTGGTGCTTTTCCAACATTCTGGTTTTTTTAAAGCTTTTGTTAATTCCATCATTATTATATTCCCTTCTAGCATTGTTTCAATATCTTTAGGTATGTGAAATAAGTTCGCTTTCTGTAAATATTGCTTAACTTTTTCTTCTTGAAAATTCTCTTGAAAATACAATTTCCCATAGTAATCTTGTATAATTTTTTTCTTCTCCTCGTTTCCATAACATGTATGTCCTTCTTCATTTATTAGTAGGCTAATCCTTCTCTCTCCTTTCTCAATTTGTAAGCTAGCCATCTGCCTGGTTTATTTGCATCTTCAAAGAAATTCTGTTTAGCGTTTTTAATTTTTTGAGCTAGTTCCTCTTTTTCCATTAGTACCATTTTATGTTTAATTATATCCATTTTATTTTTAATGTCTTTTTTTGCGGGGACTTCTGTCTTTTTCCAGTTTTTTATAGTCATCCCCTAATATTTCGAAAGTCTTTTTCTGTTTTATATTTCTTTTCCTTGTATAGTCTATTACCAAACCTCTTGTGTAGGCCTTCGTGTCCCAGAGGTTCTGTAGAGATGTGTCCTCTTTTCTATTTTCTTTAAAAAAGAAAGCAAGTTCTTTCTCTATTTTCTGTTTAAAGTCTTTTTTTAAAAAAATATTGTATTATTTAAGGTCCATCTGGATCTCCTCTTGTATCCTCTCCACGTACTGGGTTATGAACTGCCCAAGTGCTTGTTTCTATTTCAATCTCTCGTATGTTAGTCAGTAGTTCTGCTGACAGCCATATCATGTCTATTCTAGACCATGAAGCATGTCTGTTTGAGTAAAGGCCTGGTCCCACTGCACTTACAAATGCAAAGAGGATGTAAAACATTTTTAAAAGCCTGCCATCTGTTGGAAAACGCTATGCATCCGTTGTGTACTCATTGCATACGTGTTTCATACGCTCTATCTGTCGAGCATCCGTCCACTGCGATTTCATCCGTGCAAGAAGTTTTGAGCTGCACAAAACTTTGTGAACGAATGAACTTTCCGTCATGTACAATGTAAATCCGCAACATATGAGCAACTAACGTTCTATGTCCGTTATCATCCGTTAAACATCTGCTGTATCCTCTCTGCATCCTTTGGGCATCCTCGCAACTCACATCCGCTGCAGCTGAAAATAGAAAGAGAGAGGAAAGAAAAGGTACATGGAACGTCTATACATCGTTAGTAGCACGGAAATAGAAAGGATGCGCAGTGAATGGTTCGCATCCGATATACATCTGCGCGGCATCCCCTTTCTTTCCTTTAGGCGTACGTGATGCATCTGCTTCATCCGCTATGCTTCCGCTTCACAATTATCCCCCGTAACCCCTTCGGAGGTGTCATCCCCTTCCATCCGCTTTCATCCACTAGGCTTCCGATGAACATCCATTTAACATCCCCGCTACATACTACCCATGTCCGTTCTTTTCCGTTCTTTTCTGTTCTGTTTATCCAAATTTTTGCCACTTTTTGGAGCGGATGACAATGGAAGGAGCCACCCCCGAAACTTTGCTCGTCCGCTGTGTCCTTTATGCATACGTTTTGCGTCCGTTGGCCAGTGGGACTGGGCCTTAAAAGGTGTATTGCTTACTCTCCATGTTTTTCTCTCTCTCCAAGCAACTTTTAAGTTGAATTCTTCTGTTATTTCAAAGAAGGATTTTGGTAATATATTTCTAGCTTTCTTTGTTGATTTCTGCATTTTGTAATCCAACCGATCATTAACTATTCTATTAAGATCTCCCAGCATACAAATATTAACAGTCCAATTCAATTATTTTCATATGTAAGTTCCTGTTAAATTATTCTTGGTTATCATTCAGAGCATAAATTGCAATTAAAAGTGTTTTAATATTATTGTACATTATTTCCACCATCAAAATCCTTCTATCGTCATCTGTATAAATTAATTCTGCAAAATTGTGTCTTTTATATATAAAACCACACCTCTTTTTTTAGATTGTGCCAGCGATGTAAATAATTTCCCTAATTTTTTTTGTTTAAGTTGTACTGTCCCAGGCAGTCTATGGGAATTGGTAGTTACTTAGGAATTATGAGTTGTCCCCTTAAGGGAATGCATCATGGTAAATGTAGTTAAAGGTATCCTGGGAAATGTAGTTCATGTCACGTGGCCACATCTGTAATCCTGATTGGTCACTAATTTGACCCTCAATGGTTGGGGGAGTTTCCCTCTTTCTTTGTCTGAACTCTCTAAACATGGCAGCTTCTTTCTATTGGTATGAGATGGGCTAGGAGATAATCATCTTTTACTACAAGGCAGATATAAAAAGGATTGGCCATTAAAGAACTTCATCACAAACTTGAGTTACGAGGATACCTGATGAACCAATAAATGTAATTTGTTACGGATGTCTTGTTGAGTTATCTATCTGCATCTGTACAGCTTCAAATACACCTTTGTGCAGAAGACAGAAAATAAGTATATATTCATGATGTTTTTTAATATGTACTTCTTTTAAGCAAATTCTATCAAATTTCAATTTCTCTAGTTTATGAAATACTTTCCTTCTTTTAGTAGCTAAATTAAGTCCATTTACATTAATCATAATCAATTTTCTTTTATCCATTTTAGGCTTTGTGAGGGGGTTTTATTGCTCTAGTAGGTCTTAATTCTCATTGCTTTCTGGGTACACCATCTACTGCACCTTTTTCTTTCTCTTTTTCAATTGCTACTATACACTCCTCTTGGAATTCAATTAGTGACTCTTCCTTTCTAGATTCCTCCTCTTTTCCTCTAAAATATTCTAAGTAGAACAGCTCAGCTTTTTCAACTGTGTCAATTCTGTGTCTTTGTTCCTGCCAGATGAACAAGAGGCCTTCTGTAATTTACTCCTCTAAGTAACTCTTTAGTCAAAAATATTATCTTCTCATCTCTGTTACTCTTCTTGGTACCTGTTTCAGCACCACAATTTCTTTATCTTTGTACTTTAAGGTTTTCTCTCTTGCCACCTTTAGTATTTGTGTCTTAATAATCTTTTTAGTGAATCTAATATGAACTTCTCTTGGTAGTCTGTTTCTCATTGCGTATCTTGTATATACACGGAATACTTCATCCATCCCATCCATCATCTTCTCTTTGGTTATCTCTAATGCTTCTGCCAGTATTTCTATCATTATTTCAGCGAGATGGCCTTTTCCTTCTATATTTTGAAACTTTAGGTAAAATTCTGATCTGTCAATTTCCCATCCTAATGGTTCACATCTGTGCTTCTCAATATCACTCAATCAAGTGTCAATATCTCCAATTTTCTTATCCCTTTGTATATCTTCTTCAATTTTCTTAATTCTGTCCTCATATTTCATCATCTGTTGAATGTTCTCTATTTTCTCATCTGAATTTCAGTTCTTTCCTCAATATTCTCAGCTCTTTATATTCTCTTTTCAATCTTCTGGATTCCTTGCATAATCATCTGTAATGTCACTTCCTTCTTTTTCTCCTGTTGTAAAATTGCCTATATTGACATTGTCCTCCAGATGGTGAAGAGGCTATTGGTATTGATGAAGCTGGTACTGTTGTCTTTCTGCTCATCTTGTGCTTATCTGTAGAGAGGAAAAGAGAAAAAGGAAAAAAGAAAAAAAAGGAGTACAGGCAGGCAATTGGCACTCCCCCCCCAAAAAAAAGGGAAAAAGAAAAATCTTCAGGCACTTATGTACCTTAATACAATTATTTCTCTTAATAAAAAAGAGAAAAGGAAGAAGGTTTTTAAAAAGTTTTTAAAAATTACATTCTAGTTTCTGGAATAGAAGGTTAAAATCCAAACATAAAAATCCAAAGTGGGGGGAGTGGGGAGTAGAAAAGGAGATGGAAAATAATCTAGAGTTAAACCAGTTGCTGCCACTAAGTATCCAAGGCTCTTTAATAAATCAAACTCAATGTTTCTGTTTCTGGTATTTCAAGATCACTTCAATCTTCTTTCTTTCAACTTCAGTTCAAAGCTCTAATTATTTAGTTTCACAGATGAGCACCTGTATAAACAATCTACCATGCCACTCCCACTATCTTTTCCATTGCAAAGCTCATAGACCTTGAGTATAGCAAGTACATAAACAGAGAAAGACAATATGTCCAAGCCTCTAAATGGCAGTGCTACTTTTTCCCCCTTCACTTTCACCCCCCCCCCTTGTATCCAATACCAGAAACAAAAAGAGAAAATGGAATCCTTCCTTTTTTTGAAAAAAAAATACAACTCAAATCCAAAAGAAGAATTTTAACCAAAACAGACTTTCAAAAAATTATTAAAAAATAAAAATAAAAACAAGGATGAAAATTTAAAAGAAACCAGTCCAGTTTAAAGTTTAGTAACTTTACCAAATTCAAAGTTCCAATAAAAAGGGGAAAAGAAAAAAAAACTTTGATTTTAACTAGTTTAATTTCACCACTTAAACTCTTTCTTCTTCACTTTTAATTTCACTTTAAATCTTTCAGGATGTTCTCTTCAAGTAATAATAAGTAAAAGTTCATCTCACCAAGCTGACACACTTTCCTTCAATCTCTTCTGTTCCGGAGCTGTTCCAGTTTCAGCAGCTTGGAAGGCTACCTCTCCACTGCCAGCAAAAGGGCTTTTCCTGGATCAACCAGGGACTTCACGATGTCCCTGGGATCGACAGGATGTGCCGTCCTCAGCCACTGTCTCTACGGGACGGTTTAGGTCTGATGGGACCGTCCTGCAACGGAGATATCAGTGGCGATCTTGGAGCTTCAAGATTGCACGCTGTACCGCTGAGACGCCAGCTCCACCCCCCCACCTCACTCTTTTTAAAGATTTTCTACACTGGCTACTGACATAACTTTCAACTGGAGATAGCTCTTCAGTTCCAAGCTACCCTTCCTGTGTGGGAACAGCAGAAGATATTATCTTAATTTATTTATGCACAGTTTTCAGAGATTTGTTAAAACTATTTTTTGGGTTTGATCAGAAAATGAGAGGACAAGGGCCTTCAGGTGTAACCAATGAACACCTTTCCTGATTGAATTGAGGAAGCCAGAGTGGCAGAATCCAATGTGTTTCATTTACCAAAGAGCTTGCTAGAGAGAGAAAATGTTTACCAACCATCTGTTTCTCTTATCAGATTTTCAATATGTTTTCAAAGGCCAAATAGAACAACTTTTATTTGGCTCAAGTCCTTCTCAAATGTCAAGTTCATTTCCTTTCATCTTTTCCAGTATTAAAGAAACCCAAATACACATACAAGTCCTCGGCTGATGACAGTAATTTTCATAGTTGAAGCCCATGTCACACTGAACCAACGGATGCAAAGAGAATGTAAAACGGACAAAAAAGCTTGCCATCCGTTCGAAAACGCGATGTACTCACTGCCTCCGTTTTGCTTCCTCTCTATCCGTCCAGCATCCATTTATTGATGTTTCATCCGCTCCAAATGTTTTGGGATGCCCAAAACTTTTGCTCGGAAAATGTATCCAGTTCATCCGTTCTGCATCCGCTACGCATCCGCTATATCCACTAGGCATCCGCTGCGCATCCGCGCAACTCGCATCCGCTCGGACGCAGGGAGGAAGCGGAACGGATGGAGAACGGATGCAGAACGGATGCAGCACGGAAACAAAGTGTTTAAAACGGAAAAAACATTCGCAGAGGGGACCTATCTCAGATATTAAGGATGTCTAGAGGATGCCTAGAGGATGCCTAGAGGATGCAAAGGGACACCTATACTGCCTATAAAAAGGGGGAGCAACTCGTCTGCATCTCACTTTCAGACCAGCAGCCCACCTGTGCAGACCTCTGCAGCCTTCATCTGACTCTTCCTCTTCCACAGCATCCAGTCATGTCCACCGTGGATCGTAACACAGTCCTTTTGGCAGCCGCCATCCTTCTGCAAAGTGCGAAGCCATCTACAGGCTCTGTGAACTCTACTACGGGAAGAAAAAGAGGCAGCTAAGAAGCGTCTGGGTACAAAGATGGATCGCCAGAAGAGCAGAGTACGAACTGTACAACAAGCTGATGGTGGAGCTCAGGAACGAAGACACTCGTGCGTTCCAGAACTTCATGAGGATGCCTCCAGCCATGTTTGACAAAGTTGTGCAGCGGCTGACACCCAGGTTGACCAAGGCAAACACCAACTTCCGGCGCAGCCTGGAACCTGGGCTCAAGGTGGCACTCACTCTGCGCCACCTGGCCTCAGGGACCACCTACAAAAGCATGCAGTACAGCTGGAGGGTGCCACACAACACCATCAGCATTGTGGTCAGAGAAGTGGTGCAGGCCATCATCGAAGAATACAAGGAGGAGCTCCTCCAGTGCCCCTCCACTGAAGAAGGCTGGAAGAAAGTTGCAGAGCAGTGGTATCAGAGGTGGAACTTCCCCCACACCGTTGGAGCCATAGATGGCAAGCACGTGGCCTGCAAAGCTCCAGCCAAGTCGGGGTCCACTTATTTCAACTCCAAGGGCTTCTTCAGCATCGTCCTCTTCGCCATGGTCGATGCTGACTACAAGTTCATGTACATCGATGCTTCAGGCTACGGCTCATCTTCAGATGCCCAGGTATACAACGCCAGTCACCTCAAGGAGGGGCTGGAAGGCAACCTCATCGTGGGCTTCCTAGATCCAGACCCCTGCCCAACGACACACAAGATGTGCCCTACTTCATCGTGGGGGATGACGCCTTCTCCCTCAGAACCTACCTCATGAAGCCCTACACCTCCAGACTCCTTACCCGTGAAGAGAGGATCTTCAACTACAGGCTGTCCAGGGCAAGGCAGGTGGTGGAGAACGCCTTTGGCATCCTGGCCAACAGGTTCCAGGTACTTCTCACCACCATACAGCATCGCCCAGAGACCGTGAGGAGGATCGTGGAAGCTTGCTGCATCCTGCACAATCTCATGCGCACCCGCTACCCAGTCTTGCAGAACAGGCTTGTGGACCGTCAACAAGGCAATGGGGACATGGAGCCTGGGGAATGGAGGCAAGGGCAAAACCTGATCGACACTCAGGATGTGCAAGGCTCCAACAGAGCCTCACGGGAAGGGAAGAAGCAGCGCAACCTCCTGAAACACTGGTGCAATTCCCCAGCTGGAGCAGTGGAGTGGCAAGACAGGATGGTAGATGCTTAATGGATGCTTCCTTCAGCCTGTCTCATCACACTGATGAGATTGGGCCATGTATGTTGGGTGGGCCTACAATGAACAGGGCGTTTAAAAAAGAGTTGTGTTCGTGTTGACATGTGTGGATGATTGATTACATTATTATTGATAATAAAGGGCCACAGGTGTGGCACCTGGGATGGTGGATCATACAGTCCCACTATGCTTGCACTGGTGGTTTATCTATCCCCACAGCTATTAGCCATCCCAAAGGTATCCCTGCTTATTCCACAGGTATCCCTGCCCACCCCACTGCTATCTTAACCCATCCCACAAGCATGCAAAGGCTTAAACCATTTCTAAAAGTTTTCCCCAAGACTTTATTGAAAAAAAGAAATGAAGCAAGTGTGTGAATCAAAGATAAACTTTATTGAACAATAAGCTGTAACAGAAAAATGACCCAAGTCAAGTGTCCAAATAAAGTCCACAGGTAGCCAGCTACCTGGTCTCTGGCACTCTTATCGGTCACTTGGAGGTGTGCCCAGTCTCAGGGGTGAAGGGTCCAGGTGCTGTGGTGGTGGGTGGTGCTGGAGTGCCTGGCCCCGAGAGGACAACAGGGGACAGTGTGTTGAGGAAGGTGTCGGACAGCTGGCTCAGCCCCGTGATGCTGAGAGGTCCTTCCTCCATGCCATGGGGTATCAGCCCCAGTACTGATGACAGATGTACTGAGGCCGGGCTTGGCTGTGGGGTGGAGGAAGGAGCAGTGTAGTGGGGCTGTCTGGTCTGCAGCTGGGTGAGGACTGTCGTGGGTGGCATCATTGATGTGGGTGCCATCGGTGGCATCAGTGGAACTGGTGGCAACGGTGTCGCCTGATGACTCTGTGCCTGGACTGGGAAGGGCTGCTGCCTGTGCTGCTGAACTTCCTGATAGCCGTAGCCCTGGTAGGTGAGGGCCTGTGGGAAGCCTTGGAATGGGAGGGACATCACCTGGGGTGGAGGAGCAAACCAGGACTGGGTGGGAGCAGGTGCCTCTGGGTCTGGAGGTTTATGAAGCAGCTCGGTGATCCGGTCCTTCACCAGCTGGTACTGTGGATCCGCCATTTCCTTGAGGGTCTGGTTGACATAGGTGAGGAAGGGCTTGCGGTTGGAGGAGTCGGAGTCGGTGTGGACCAGCTGAGAGAGGAGATCTATGCTGGTCCGGATGGTGTCCCTGATCTCCAGCAGGACAGTGTGGCTCCTGCTGTCCGGCTCTCTGCCTTTCTGCGGGGGCGGAGCTGGGGGGGATGGATGCGGCTAGGACTGTGGTGGACGTGATGTCTCCTTTCTCCCACAACACCAGGGAGTCCTCCACGCACTCCACCACACTTACCACACCTGTCCGCGGGTTCTCCGCCGTGGCACGCTCCACAGAAACCTGCCTGGACGCAGGGACTGACTCTCGGCCGGAAGAGGACTGGCTCTCAGCAGGCTACCAGAGAGAGAGGGTCGTGAGAGGGGCTGCTGGTGCTCCTCGGTGGCGGACCTCACCGTCCAGGAAGCTGCACCTGGCCATGATGTAGGTCTCTCTGTCCGTCAGCTTGACCATGGCCTGGCCAGATTTTTTGCGGTGCAGCTTCCCGTACCAGGTGTGCATGTGCTTCCACCAGCCGAGGAGCACCTCCAAAGTGTAGCCCAGACTCTCCGCCCTCTATCTCCAAGCAGCCTGCTTCCGCTTGGTGTCCCTGTACAGCCGGTGTCCCTTCCGCCACAAATAGTCGTTCTCTCTCAGCCACTCCAGCACCTCATCCTCGTGCGCCTCCTCAATATAGTATTGCCTCCTCTCCCATTGTCGCATACGCCTCTTCCTCCCTTTGGCAGGACCAGATGGGCCCTCATCAGAGGGGTTCCCAGATACTAGGGGCTGTTCCTCCACACCACCACCACCACCACCAGCAGCAGCAGGATCATCATCATCATCATCCTCACCAGCAGGATCATAATCATCATCAGCAGCAGCAGTAGCAGCAGGACCAGCAGGACCAGGATCAGCAGCAGTAGAGTAAGCACCAGCAGGGCCAGCAAGTCCAGGAGCACGAGCAGGACCAGGAACACGAGCAGGACGAGCAGGACGAGCAAGACCAGCAGGACGAGCAGGACCAGGAGCAGCTTCAACAGAGTAAGCACCAGCAGAAGCACCACCGCCAGGAGCAGCTTCAGCAGAAGCCCCAGCAGAAGCAGAGTCAGGGGCAGGGGGCGGGAGGTTGGCCCTGTCCCTCTTGCCAGGGATGGCGGCAGGCTGCTGAGGCTTTCGCTTCCTCCCCATGGTTGTGGGGTTGCTGGCTGGCAGGGAGGCTGGCAGGCACCAAGGCTGGCAGGAAGCCAGGCACCAAGGCTGGCAGGCAGGCACCAAGGCTGGCAGGAAGCCTGGCAGGTAGGCTGGCAGGAAGCCTGGCAGGAAGACAGGCAGGCACCAAGGCTGGCTGGAAGGCAGGCTGGCAGCAAGGCTGGCAGGCACGCAGGGCAGGCAAGGAACTCGAAGTGTCCAGCAGCAGGTCTTTCCTCGGAATGCTGGCCACGTGCGAGCTGCTTCCCTTTATATCCGCGTGGCTTACGCAATGCATCCCCCCTGCATTCGCAATTAACGCTCGGCATCTGTTCCGCTTCCGCTGTGCATCCGTTAGGCTTCCGCTGTGCATCCGCTTCATCCACTGTGCATCCGCTTCATCCACTCGGCGTCCGCTCTGCATCCGCTGTATCCGTTCCGCGTTCGCTTTGCTGAGGCCCCCTGGAAGCCTAGCGGATGCACCATCCGCTCTCATCCGCTTCCATCTGCTGGGCTTCCGTTCCGCATCCGCTTTGCATCCGCCCTGCGTCCTCCTCGCGTCCGTGTTGTCCGCTCCGGTTATGCAAATTTTTGCCCCTTTTGAGAGCGGATAACAACGGATGGAACATTTTGCTCGTCCACTGTGTCCTTTTTGCATCCGTTGGGCAGTGTGACATGGGCTTAAGCAATCTGGAGTGAAGCACCACATCATGTGACCACAAAATTTAATAGCAACAATCCTGGCACTTCCCACTGCCATTATTAAATGAAACCCACTCACCTAAAGCTCTCTCCCAGCCCAAGCTTCTTCCTGCACACACCCCAATACATTTATTACAATATATTCCAAATGCAGCAGTAACTGGCTTGCTTACCTTTCTTGTTGCTTCTGAAAAAATATCCCATACTTGATCCTGTAGAGTAGTATTGTGGATTTTCAAACTGTTGGCCATCCAGTTCTATTTAGGCAGAAGGGGGGGTATATTTAACTGGGACACAAATGCATTTTCTGACAAAAGTAGTAAATCAGCAGAAGCCACAACTATCTGTTCTTAAACTACTTCTTCCATAGCCTGTTAACAATTTTCCAAAAAGAAGCTGCTGTAATTTTGCCATGAGCTCTAGCCCCTCAAGGGTACAACACTCGTGATCAGTGGCCCAAGTGGAACTGCGTGTCCTTCTGACTGTCCAGAAGTTGCCTACAGTGGCATCTCTGCTCCTTAACACCAGACATGTTCACTGATGGGGCCGGGAGGACTCAAGCAGTGAGCTCACTAGGAGGCACAAATGTGTAATTAAATGGGGTTTAAATAAGTTTAAAAAGGCTCAGGATTTTCAAATTATTTGGAAAACATGTGTTTTCCTCAGTATAATTTAATAAACACTGAACTAACCAGATTCTTTAAGAGAAGTTACTTTTGTTTAAGGAATCATAATTAAGAAAATCTGCATTATACCAGGTCAGGTTTGAGGCATAAATACTTAACTTGTGAACATACCTGAAATTTGCCTTTCTTTCGTGGAATATTATCATATTCATACATTTGTTGCAAAATATCTCGAACTTTGGCATTAATGTTAGTTTCCTTTATTATTTCATGAATCTTCTGCAAATGAAAAACAAGTTAATGTGACAGGTTAATACACCAGTAGAACATTTTATGTTTCCTATTGTCACATTGAATTTATATTGTGAATTGTTGTAGGATTAAATATACTGTAGTTACAATCCTAAAGTCCATGTAATAAATTGATAGTTCTACTCATAGCATTATATAACATTACTTGGTTTTATTTAATTTTACTTGGCCTTGGGTGCCATTATACAAAGAGTGGGGTATAACAAATAATGAACATGTTTTTTTAAAAAAAAATTAAATGCAATTTGTGGGGTGCTAGATCTACTTCACCTGAATCCACTCCTGCTGCTTAATGTCTCCTTTGAGGACTTTGGCTTCATAATTCTTTCCTCCATACTTCTGATCTTCACTCAGGCACTTCACGTGGTATTTATAATCATCATCCCTGCATTGTAAATGCAGATTTAAATAACCCTTAATAGAAGGCATTTTCCAGAACTCCTCCCAAACATTTTGCTGAAATATATTAAAATGGCATAATTAACTTGAAAGACATTGGTAGGTTTAAGCCGGCTTTCTTCCCAACTGCTCCACAAGAGGGAAAGATTGGGGGGGGGGGGGGGGGTTTGTTTTTTTTTTTTTTTTAAGTTTTTATTAATTTTCTACAAACAGACAAACATACAAAACATTAAAAACATCTACTCTCATATATACTTCCGGTGTATCGGTTGGTTCATCAGTTTTGTGCATTCATTTTATAGTGTCAATTACAATTATATTGCATAACCACTCATATTGTCAATCCATATTCTAATATTACTAAAAAAAAATAAAAATAAAAAAATCTTTTTCTGACTATACCTTTAATCATTCATGCTTTGCGAGATAACAATACTTCAAACAGTTTATTCTATAATTTATCATATAATCATAACAAATCAATCCTAAAAACTCTTCATATATATAATATTAATGCTCTATTATTGTATTTTATCATCTAACCATTGATAAAAAAAACCCCAAATTGCATAAAATTGTTTATCTTCTTGTTCTCTAATTTCAAATGTCAATCTACTCATCTCAGCACATTCCAATATTTTCTCAATAATTTCTTCCTGCAATGGCATTTTCTCATTCTTCCAGTTTTTAGCAAATACAATCCTAGCCGCTGTTAATACATTTACAATCAAATATTTCAAGTCTTTATTATATATATCAGGTAAAATTCCCAATAAAAAGATCTCTGGTTTCAAGTCTATGTGTTTCTTTGTCATTTTTTCCAACCACATGTGAATTTTAGTCCAATATTTTCTTGCATTCTCACAAGTCCACCACATATGATAGTATGAGCCAGGTATCTGATGACATTTCCAACATTTTTCAGATTTATTCTTGAACATTCTTGCTATTCTTGTCGGGGGAAGGTGCCACCTGTAAAACATCTTATACAAGTTTTCTTTATATGCTATTGACATTGTCATTTTATAATTTTGAGACCACAATTTTTGCCATTGTTCTAAATCAATTCCATATCCAAAATTCTTCCCCCATGCAATCATAGTTTCTTTAACTTGTTCTTCCTCTAGCTTAATTCCCAATAAATAACCATATAACTTTTTAATCACTTTCTCATCAGTACCCATCAATATCTTATCTAAATCAGTCTGTTTATCATAGAATCCTTCCGTTTTAAAATCTTCAAGATATCTTGAGTGTATTTGCGCATATGAAAACCAATTCATCCTTATACCTTGTTCCTCTAAATTTTGGATCGTTTTAAGTCCACCCTTTTCATCCAACAGTTCCCCATATCTAACTGTTTGTTCCTTTTTATAGATCATAGGATAGGAAAATGCTTCAATAGTCGATAACCAAACTGGAATTTTCAAGTAACATTGTTTTTTTATCTTCTCCCAATTTAACCACAAAGACTCCCGTATATAATGTCTTCTGAAATACCCCTGTGTTTTAGTTCCCTTGTACCATAAAAAAGCATGCCAGCCCAACAGTAAATCATGTCCTTCTAATGTCAACAATCTATGTTTTCTTAATGTTATCCATTCTTTGACCCACATCAAACTTGCAGCTTGATAATACAATTCCCAATTAGGCAGGCCAAAACCTCCTCTATTTCTAGCATCTTGCAAAAGTTTTAACTTTATTCTCGCTTTTTTACCTTGCCATATAAACTTCAACATAGTTTTATTTAAATCTTCAAAATAGTCTTTTCCAAGTCTAATTGGTATTGTTTGAAAGAGAAATAAAATTCTAGGTAAAATATTCATCTTAATTGTTGAAATTCTCCCTATTAATGACAATTGTAAATTTTCCCATTTCTTCAAATCTGTAATTATCTGTTGTTTAAGTTTAATATAATTATTCTCTTTTAATGTGCTACATCTTGCTGTCAAATATATCCCCAGATACTTAACCTTGTTTGTAATTTGAATTTTCAAAAGATCTGTCAGTTCTTCTCTTTGTCTCAATAACATGTTTTTTGTCAAAAATCTTTGTTTTATCTTTATTTATTTTCAAGCCAGCCATCTCACCATATGTCTCTATCTTTTCCAATAACTTTGGAGCGGTTTCTAACGGGTCTTCCAGAATAAAAGCTAAGTCGTCAGCAAAAGCTTGTAGTTTAAATTCTTCCTTTTTAATTTTCATTCCTTTTATATTTTTGTCATCTCTAATATTTCTATTCAACACTTCCAAAGTTAATACGAATAACAAAGGAGATAGGGGACATCCTTGTCTTGTACCTCTTCTTATATTAATAAGATCTGTAAATTCTCCCTCCATCATTACCTTTGCTGTCTGTTTATTATATATGGCTTCTATTGCTTGAATAAATTTTCTGGCAAAGCCCATCTGTTCCAATAATAATAACATAAATCTCCAGTTCACGTTGTCAAATGCTTTTTGAGCATCTAGGAATATCAAAGCCATTTGTTTTTCAGGATGAGCCTCATAATATTCCAAGGTATCCAAAATTACTCTCATGTTGTCTCTAATTTGTCTCTTTGGTAGAAATCCATTTTGATCTGGATGGATAAAATTATTTAAATATTTTTTCAGTCTTTCTGCTAAGATTGAAGCAAAGATTTTATAATCTGCATTCAATAAGAAAATAGGTCTATAGTTCTTAATTTGCAACGGGTCAGCCTCTTCCTTTAAAATAAGTGTAATATAAGCATCTGACCAGGTTTTGGGTGTCATCTTTTTTAACATAACTTCATTCATAATTTCTAACAATGGAGTGTTCAATGATTCTTGAAATTTTTTATAGAATTCTGCCGGAAGCCCATCTGGACCTGGTGCTTTCCCATTATTTTGTCTTTTAAATGCTTCATTTAATTCCATCATTGTTATATTGCTTTCTAACATTTCTTCAGTCTCTTTAGGTATCTTCGGTAAGTTAACATTCTGTAAATACTGTTTAATTTTTTTCTCATCAATATTCTCTTGTTTATATAGTTGTCCATAATAATCTCGAATAATTTCCTTTTTCTCCTTATTACCACAACAAACTTGACCTTGATCATCTATTAGTTTCAATATTTTTCTTGATTCCTTCTCCTTTCTCAGTTTATATGCTAGCCATCTACCTGGTTTATTTGCATCTTCAAAATAATTCTGTTTAGAATTTCTAATTTTCTGTGCCAGTTCTTCTTTCTCTATTAATTCCATTTTATGCTTAATTACATCCAGTTTCAATTTAATATCTTTTTTCTGTGGTATTTTCTGTAATTCTTTTTCAAGTCTTATATATTCATCTTCCAAGGCCTTAGAGGTTTGTCTTTTCCTAATATTCTTTTTTCTTGTATAGTCTATTATCAAACCTCTTACATATGCCTTCATTGTATCCCAAACATTCTGTATTGAAGTATCTTCTTTTTTATTTTCTTTAAAAAAAAAAACCAATTCCTTCTCCATCCATTGTATAAAATCTTTCTCCTTTAAAATGGTATTGTTTAATGTCCATCTCGATCTTTTTTTTTGTCCCTTCCATTTAATTGTCATTGGACTATGATCTGCCCAAGTACTTATTTCAATATTTGTTTCTTGAATAGTAGATATTAATTCTGTTGAGATCCAAATCATATCTAACCTGGACCATGATAAATGTCTATTAGAATAAAAAGTATATTGTTTAGTTTTAACATTTCTTTCCCTCCAAATATCTTTTAAGGTTAATTCATCTGTCATTTTAAAAAAAGATTTAGGGAGAATCTTTCTATTTTGTTTTGTTGTTGTTGTTATATAGTCCAATTTATTGTCCACAATTCCATTAAAGTCTCCCATCATAATTATGTTAACATAGTCCAGTCTAATTATTTCCATATGTAGTTTTTTATAAAACTCTTCTTGTTTATCATTCGGAGCATAAATTGCAATCAAGAGTATTTTTTTATTATTATCCATTATTTCCACCATTAATACTCTTCCATCTTCATCCGTGTAGATCAGTTTTGCTAGAATATCTTCTTTAATGTAGAGAACCACTCCTCTTTTCTTACATTGAATCAAAGAAGTAAATATTTTCCCTAATTTTGGCTGTACTAACAAATACTCATGTTGCTTTTTAATATGAACTTCTTGTAAGCAAATTATATCAAATTTTAATTTCTCTAATTTGTGAAAGGTTTTCCTTCTTTTAACAGCTGAGTTAAGTCCATTTATATTCATTGTAATCAGTTTTTTTTCTTCCATGATTATGCTTTATATTTAGGTCTAACAGCTCTCGTAGCTCTCACTTCACGTTGTTCTTTACTGTCTACCTGTCCACCTGCAACTCCTTTCTCTTTTTCAATCTCCAGTTGTTCCTCCAGAAGCTCAATTAATGAGATCTCTTTCTCTGCCACCTCTTTTTTTCTTCCAAAAAATTCTGCATAAAAAAGTTCTGCTTTTTCAATCGAGTCAATTCTATGTCTCTGCTCTTGCCACGTAAAAATTAGTCCTTCTGGTATCAGCCATCTGTAGTTCACTTCATTTTCCAGTAGCATTTTGGTCAAAAATCGATATTCTCTTCTCATCTCTCTCACTCTTCTAGGTATTTGTTTTAAAACTACAATCTCTTTGCTTTTATATTTCAATACTTTTTCTCTTGCCACTTGTAGTATTTGTGTTCTGATGGATTTTTTAGTAAATCTAATATGTACTTCCTTTGGTAGTTTATTTCTCATCGCATATCTTGTATAAACTCGGTATATCTCATCTACTCCGTCCATCATTTTTTCCTCAGTAATTTCCAGAAGATCTGCCAATATTTCTATCATTATCACAGCCAAGTTTTCTCCTTTTTCCTCTTCTATATTTTGAAATCTAAGATAAAATTCTGATCTTTCCATCTCCCACCTCAACATCCCATTTTTTTCTTGTTCTATCACTGTTAATCTAGTGTCAATATTTCCAATCTTCTCCTCTCTTTGTTTTCCTTCTTCCTCAATTTTTTGGAATCTCTCCTCATACTTTCCCATCATTTGTTTAAAATTTTCATCAGATTTCTCTATTTTTTTGTCCATGGTATCTATTTTTATCTTAATATCTTGAATTCCTTGCATAATCATCTGTAAATTTACTTTTTCTTGTTCCTTATCTTGCTTCAACATTGTCTGAGTTAAAAGTTGTCCTTCAAGTGGTGGGGAAGCAGAGGTAGAAGCAAAAACGCCAAATGATTTTGGCTTCCTGCTCATTTTAATATTTCCAAGGCTTCAAGCTCTCTTTGACTTTAAATCCAGCTGGTATAGTAACCAAATAAAGTCCAAAAAAATCAAAAAGAAAAAAAAAATCCAATAGTAAAAAGCCCAAAACCAAAAAAGAAAAAAGGAAAAAGGAAAAAGAAAGGTCTTTAGGTTCTTCTAGACCCTAATCCAATTAAAATAAATGGAAGAAGCAAAGAAGCAAG
>BLBF01000078.1:1434197-1474345 GCA_015471245.1 Laticauda colubrina | reverse complement strand
ATATATATATATATATGCACTGTACACTGCACTTTATTTCTTTATCCAAGGCTCTTATTATGACTGTCTTCTCCAGCAGCTTCAAAGCCAAGCCTCAAATGTTGAGATATTGATAAGAGTCCAAGAGAGCACCTGTAATAATATTTTACTGTATTCTCCCTCTATCTTATCACATTAAAATGTCCTTGAAAAGAAGTGCTTTTCTCCCCAATTCAAATAAAATATTTTCAAGCCTCTAGTTGGCAGTGTTGCAGCATCTCTTAATACTCTTTCCCCCCCCCCCAGCCAAAAGAAAAAATATTTATAAAGAACTCAAACAAAAGAAAAAAAAAGATAGTCAAAGGGAGCCTCTATCCTAAAAAGAAAGTTAAAAAGATAAATAATAAAAATCAAGTAAAAAATAAAAATATATATAAGAGAAAATTCAATCCGGTTACCTACAAAGTCACCTTAAAGTCCTCAAAGAAAATAAGAAAAAAAATCCAAGTCTCAATTTGACATCACTTAAACGCCGCTCAACCAAGGTTCAGTCAAAACAAAAATAAAGCCACAGATTTCTTCTTTGTTCAGGATGTCCTTTCAAGTCTTAATCAATTTATAATGCAAAAGAATTTCTCACCCAACCGATACACGCTCATTTAAATCCCTTTCTTTCCGGAGTTGTCCCAACTTCAGCAGCTTTGGAGGCTGCCTTTCTGCTTCCAGCAAAAGGGCTTCTCCCGGATCAAACCAGAGATTTTGCGATATCTCTGGGATCCTGGGACTGTGCCCTTCACAATCCCCGTCTCTACGGGACGGTTTAGGTCCGTTAGAACCGACCAGAGGCAAAAATATCAGCTGAGATCTCAGAGCCCCGAGATCGCAGCTGTAACACCGAGACGTAGCTCCGCCTTCTTATGCCCTGCAATGCTAGTTGGTGGGAAATTTTGCCTGCCTCCACTCAGTGCTGGTCTGCTACTCTGCTGTAAATATTGCTAAATTTGGATTTTGCAGGTTAGAAACATGTTGTATTGTGAAATATACATATATTTTTGTTTTTATTCTGGAATTCCATAGAGACCTGAAAATTATGTCAAGGTTTTCTCCAGGGTAAAAAAGTTGGAAAGGGTTGGTCTTTGCAAAGAACTTGCTTGGCAGAGTAGCTGGCTGAAGAACAAGAGGAGAGGGAGGGGGAGGAGGGAAGCCTCCACCGCGGCTTCCGCTCATTCCTAGCTAGCCCAGATTTCCAAAAGGAAGGAAGAAAAAAGGATAGCGAAGAGCCCCAAGTAGAGCATGCAGGACTTTCTGAGAGAGTGAGAAGCTTCTTTTCTTTCTTCTTGGCGAGGTTTTGGAAATACAGGTTAGCTGAGAAATGAGCGCAAGCCATGGCGGAGGCTTCCTTCCTCCCTCTCCCCTCCTTCTCCTCTCGTGCGCACCCTCCAGGCCCCACCACAACCGGGCTGTTCACTGCTCTTGCAGCACCTGTGCAGCACACTCAAATTTAGTGTACTTTACTCCATCCCTTCCTCCTCCTTCTGGAGCCCGTTACAATGCGGTGCATCGGAGCTGCCGCATTCAAGGCACCTGCTCCAAAGTGGTGCAACAGTCAATGGGGTGACCCTGCAGGGCCTCGAACGCCCCCCCTTGCCTCTTAGCGCCCCCTAAGGCATTCCCCCCCCCAGGGAGGGGTACCGCCCACTTTGGGAACCACTGATCTCTATATATAAGCGAAAGGCCACTAACGCATCATCACAAAATCTCCAGAACAGTAAAGCCTACAAACTTGACATTCCTCTTGTTCGTCTTGGCTTCTGGGTGCTCGCTAAGAAAGGTTTTTTTGAAATGACCATCCAAGCATTAGTATTTCCTATATTATTATTATTAACATGCTCTGATGCTAAGAGTTCTACTCCCCGCCCCACCTGAAAAGAAATTTCTTCCAAATGCAAAACGCAAGCAGAAGAGAGGAGTTTCAGTTTCAGAGCAGCAACCGGTACAGAACAGTTGAGCTAAGCCATGCCCAGCAGCGGTGGGATTCTATTTTTTTTACTACTGGTTCTGTGGGCATGGCTTGGTGGTTGTGGCAGGGGGAAAGATACTGTAAGATACTCCAGTCAGAGGTGGTATTTGCTGGTTTTCTGAACTACTCAAAATTTCCGCTTCCAGTTCCGGGCAGAACATGCTGAATCTCTGACGCCCAGGCTCCTTACTGTCGCCTTGTTCACATCAGCCAATACTGTTTCAGTTTCCAAACAGTCCTCAACTCTCTCACACACTGACAAGGACACTAGCCAGATGAATACTGATGGATGCTGGTAGGCAGAGGCAGAATTCCCCCCCCCCCTTTTCCTCCCCCAAAACTAAGCCCAATCACATAGCTTTGTAGCAAAGCATGGATAGAGAGCTAGTTGCTGATAAATTTGCTGTTTCTTCCAGTGATTAAACCCTCCCAGTCATTTTTGCTGAAATCCAACAGTACAGTGCAATACTTGGAGAAATAAACTCTGAAAGTATACTGAAACTCAAAATTGTGTTTAAGTAGAGATAATCAATCATCTTGGCTGATCTTAAAAAGTTTTAAATTTCTTCCCTTCCCCTTTCCAGATTTACCTTTTCTCAACTACTACATTACATTAACTTCATATCTCTATCCACATTCCATAGCTTGCCTACACTATTAACCTTTTTGTTACTTTCCCAGAAGTCCCTAGAGATTTCTTCCCCTATATCCTGAGATACTTAGGATGTTTATTTATTTTATTTTAGCTGTTTCTGATTTGGCTGTAAAGCCAAGCATGCTGCTTGAGAGTGATAAGCCATAGTTCCAATGCTTCTGCTGAGTCCTTCAGGTCAGCCTGGATGTTGGACAACTCTTGGTAATAACACGGGGCTTTTTTTGGGGGGGGGGACATCCCAGTCCAGCTCACAGACACCTTGTTAGGAATGTAAATCACCGAACAGTTATTTGGGTTGGAAATATATAAACCAGGATAGACATTTTAATACTGTATCTTTAAAGGAATGCTAAAATTGTAATTGGGTGTGGTTCCTCAAACGGCCATAAGATGGAGCCAGAAACCTGGGTTTAGTCTCAGTGAGTCTCTGTTTCATTCTGTTGGAGAGAGTTGCCATTCCTCCTAATGACTTACTGATCATTGATGTAAGTCTGTAACTGAACTGTTTTTTGATGCTGGACTTTGATATTTGGATTATCCCTGAACTGAATGAACACTGACTGCTTTACCTGGGAATGACTTGAACTGCTTATGGACTTTGCTTAAAATTTTATTGGAAGTAAAAACTTAACATTCACTGTACAGCGTATCTGTATGCTGTGTGTGTGTTATTCAACATTACTCTCACTACGTCTCCCTGTATGCGCTCATTCTCCTAATGGGGAATATTGCCTTAACACATTCTCAGGCAGCCCACTAGCCAAGCCCTTGCTGGTAGCAAGCCAGCCTGTGTTTCACTTTTGTGGGACAAGGCCGGCCTGATGCTGCGACTGCCAAAACCCATCGTAAAGCTTCCCCAGAAGGCTCCCTGTGCCGAAGGATGGAGGCAGCGGCCCGAGTCAACCTACCAGAAATCCTTCCCGCAATCCATGCAAGACAGACATTGGCAGTTGCGGCACACGCGCACATGCTTTTCCACCTGTCCCTTCTTCAGGGCTTCTCCGCAGGCGTTGCACGTGAAAAACACCATTCTGAGAAATCTGTTTCTTCCGAGTCTCTTCACGGCTGTTCCCGCAAATTCTAGAAACAACACGTCGAGGGCAGAATTAACAAGCTGATGTTGTATGCAATGCGCAAGACTAGAAATTCTGCTTCAGAGAAGAAAAACTACCCAAGCACAGCATGGTAAGAAAATTGCTCGAACTCGGGAGCAGCCCACAGGGAACAACGCCAAGGCCGCCGCCACAGGGGCTGCCAGCGGCGGGGCTTTCATGCTTGGCAACCACAAAGTGTGGGGGGGGGGAGAACTAGGCTGCCCTAAGAGCAGCAGGAAGGGGCCCAGCCGGGGGCGTCCCGTGCCGGCCTCCGACGCTTATGCCTTCGCTTACCACCACCCCCAGCCACGCACGCACACGCAAGCCCGGCCATAGTGGGACCCGGGAGGCCTCGTCCACCGCCCCCCAGAAGAGGCTGCCACTGGGCCCCAGCCGAGAAGAGGCTGCCGGGGGGGAAAAAACAAACCCACCAAACGGAGCACGGACCGCTCGCCGGGTAGGCAGAGCCGAGTCTCGCACGGCCACTCAAGAGTCTCAGACCGTCTTGAGTTCCGGACGGAAGCCGCCCGAGCGGAGGGAGAAACGCTCGGGCCGTCGGCCGTGCACAGGCAAAGAGCCTCGTTCCGGCGGCGCTCGCGAAGAACATCGGACGTCCCGCTCTATGGTCACGCTGGCTGACTTCCGGCCAGTGTTGGCCGACATCTTGCCGCGGCTGGGGGGGGGGGGGGGGGGGGGGGGTGTCCGTTTGGTCGCGTCCGCATGGCGTCGGCGCGTGGTTGTTCTACTCTTCGCGCCCCCCTCCTCCCGCGCACCCCGGTGCTCGACAAGGCCAGTTCCCTAGGTTCTTCAGCCTCTTCTTTCTTTGCGTGATTGTGGGGATCCTTTCCGCCGTTAGTTTCTAAGTCGCCTAGAACTGCGGTTGCATCTTCCTTGCAGCGAGATGCGCAGTTAGGGGCTGCTGCTCTTCGTTCTTCCTTCTGTCTCTTTATCTTGCCCGTTAGACGCAGCCAGTCCTCGGCCACGACTGAGCCCCACATTCCTGTGGCCGAGCAGGATTGTTGTTAACGGAGCTTTGTTCCATTTTACGACCTTGCTTGCCACAGTTGTTCAGCGAATCATTGCAGGTGTTAAGTTAGTGACAAGGTGGTTAAGTGAATCTGGATTCCTTCCCCCCCCCCCCCTCTTGACGTTGCTTGTCAGAGGTCGCAGAAGGGGATCGCGTGACACACACACAACCCAGCCCCGACGCTGCGACCGTCAAAAGTACGATCCAGTGGCCAAGCCTCTGAACTTTGATCACGTGACCCTGGAGATGCTGCAACGATCGAAAGTGTGAAAAACGGTCACAAACCACTTCGTTTCAATGGTGTTGGCAACTGAACAGTCACTAAATGAACTGTTGCAAGTCGAGGACTACCTGAAGTTCATTCAATCCATTCTTGGAAGGTGTGTCTGCGGTCGTGTTATTTAATTCCCCCCTCTCCCCCCCCCCCCCCCCAGGGTTCTGGCTCAATGAGCATCTATGCAAGGCAGCCCCATCACACGCTGGTCTGTGGGCCCCTCTTGGCTTCTCCCCAGGAGCCGAAGGCTTCTCCCAGGGCTGGGATCTCTTCCTTTCTTCTTCAGTTTCTTCTTTCCAAGGGTTTCCTTGAGGGAGGGCCATCCTTTTCTTCCTTGGGTGTGTGTGTGTGTGTGTGTGTCTGTCAGCTGGCAGAGTGGCTGCAGCCTCCCCTTTGGCTGCTTGGGCGTAAGCTCCTTGGATGTATTTCATCCCGGCTCTATATCAACATAAGATTCACCAGTGCCCCAGTCAGGGAGTTGGACTGGGCTTCAGCGAGGCCCTGGCATCCCATGTCAAAGTGGGGATATTTGTGGCATTTCATGGAACGGATATTTGGATATTTGTGGCATTTCATGGAACGGCTTTCTCCCCTACAGTTCACCACCTGCCTGGGCTGCTGCTCGTGGCCTGGGTTCATTCCACTTCTGTTGCTGCTAACTTGCATGTTCGCAGGCTGTTTCACTTATGCCACCATCTATAAATAAATAAAATAGGCACAGGCCTCGGGGTTACTTTGGCAATTGGTACCAGATTTGCTGTTGCTATGTGATGCGGTCATAAAGCACAATATCACGTTGACTGCATCGCTTAGCATTGGGAATCCCGGCAGTCTGGGTTATTGTTGTAACCCCAGAACTAGATGGATCATTACACAGGAGGACAAGAGGGGCAAGCAGGGAGCAAAAGGAGTAATTTCCGACTTCCTAGTGGATTCCCCGTTGATATTGCTTATGAAGGTGCTGGCAGGAAACATGGGAAATCTCACTTATGTGACTACAGTTTGCCCCACCGTCATAATTGCAAGCTGGACACAGTAAAAATGTTGGTCACGGAACCATAACCTGAGAACTACGATAAAATAGTATTCTAATTATGTGATGCTTTTGAGAGGCGTGAGGAAGATGGAGATATATTGTGTCTACTGTATGTCTTTAGTTTGTTAAGAAAGCTGCTGGGTCAAAAAGTGAAACGGGGCTCTTCTGGCAAACTTGGAGCTCTGTCTATGATTTGGTTTGCATTTTAAAACAGTATAACATGTAATCTTTTTGCGCAGAACAGCTCTGATGTATATGACAATACAATTTAGCATATGCTTCCCAGTAAATAACTGTATCCCTACAATGTTTTCGCCCCCTTTTTTTAGGTAACGTAGACACGTTCTGGCATGGATGCTTTTGCTAATCACAGTTGTCACCTCCTTCAGCAGCTCCATAACCAGCGGATACAGGGACTTCTCTGTGATTGTATGTTGGTGGTCAAAGGAGTTTCCTTCAAAGCACATAAAAATGTGTTGGCTGCTTTTAGCCAATATTTTAGGTATGTTAGTACAAATTACTTTAATGAATATTAAGTAAGGCATGGGAGGTAGAAGTGTCATTAAGTTAACAAGTTCTATATTTACAATCCTTATAGACTTTCCCAATAGCCAGGACAGTGCACAGAAAGCGAAATGCAATAAGGAAAGCATGGTTGTAATGTTGCTCCTAAAAACTAACACTACGAGTTAATATGGTACAAAAATTAAATAAAAGCTTTGATTATCTATAAATGTGTTCTTAAAAGATAACATTATATTGAATAAAAATGCCATGAGCAGTGCAAGGTCTGGTAATCTGAGAAGTTATAGGATTGATAGGCATCCTCTGCATGAATAGAAATAAGTGATTACCATCAATCAACAGACAGATCCCAGACTTTTTAACTGTTGAAAGGATTGTGTTGCAGATACAGATAAACCTCCAAGTGGCCTCAATGACTCTCAAAGAATGCAAATGACCAGCTCTCTGCAAGGAGTATAAAATCCTTCAATTCCCCACCATCCGGTCACAGCCTGAAGAAGCTTCTTGGGTGAGAAGTGAAACATCTTCAAAGAAAAGAAAAACAAGAAAGTCCACTTGCCTCTTGAAAAAAACATGTCTGGGTCTAGTTCTACAAGTTCTCTAAGAGGAAATATATTATTAATTAATGTGTGGTCATATACAAATGCAGAATTAAAATGCAAAATATCAGGCCACAAAGTCCTGTTCACAAGATAAGTTATGTATACTTAGGTTACATTCAGATCCTGTGATTTCCAACCAGTATTGCTACAACATAGCTATCTGTTGCTGCCACAAGCAATACTACAAATTCAGTTGAGGATACCCCCTGCCATCTTTTGTTGAAGGTGTGCTCTCTGAGAATGGAAATTATATAGGAGGATTAAAAGATGACCTTTAAATGTTTTCTTACTGGTTAATATAATAGACTGAAATTGTGTTATAGGCTGAAATTGCAAATTCTATTATATATGTTTGCTATTAAAAAATTGCTGCTTTCAACAATATTGTTGTGCAATCATTATCTAACCAAATGTTGTAAGCAAGACTTTCAAAACATTGATGAGAATGTGCACTTTTATGTTTACTTATTTTTCATATTTTTGAATTGCCAGTCTCTCAGAAAGGGACTGAGCAGTTTAAAATAAAATGTTAAAAATATTAAAAAGTATATATGAAAGTTTTAAAAATAGAAAAACATAGTTTAGAAGGAAGGAGGTGATGACTAAATGCTATGAAGATGTGTGCAAAGGCAAAGACAGGTTTTCAGGCACTAACCTGTCGCTGGGCTACAGCTTCCTCTGGGCTCCCCCTGCAAGGCACCAAAGAGGCACATCTTGATCCTTTTTAGAAGGCCAGGAGGGTGGGGGCCTGCCTCACCCTTGGGGGAGAATATTCCACAGGGTGGGGAGAAAGGGCAAAGGAGGTGCTCTTCCTGGACTCTGCCAGTTGGAGCTCTTTAACATGGTTTCCAACACACCTTCCTCACCCGACCGTGAGTGGGATGGGCCGATGTAATGGGAAGCAATGTAATGTTACAAAGGGGATTTGAGGATAAGCAGATGTGCCCTTTGTAATTCTGCTTTTCTTTCTAGGACTCTGTTTCAAAATTCGCCAAGCCAGAAGAACGATGTTTTTCATTTGGACATTAAGAACGTGGGTGGCATAGGCCAGATCTTGGATTATATGTATACTTCACATCTTGACCTCAACCAGGATAATATACAGAACTTGCTGGATATTGCGCAGTGCTTGCAGGTGCAGAATATTTTGAATCTGTGTCGCTCCTTTTTAAAAACCACCCGATCTATAGAGCAGCCAGCCAGTCTGACTGGCAATGATACATTTTCATTGCGAAATACTTTGGTTGCTGATACCCACTGTGGACACTATGATGCACTCCATGTTTGCTCAACTGCTGCTGCTTGTAAAGCCTTGGACGACCGACAACCTGAGTCACAGGCTTGTGCACATCACAGCTCCTCAGCTGAGAGAGCCAAACCAAAACAAGACTCTGTGGACCTTGGCAGGGCAGATCTCTCCTTTAAACTACCAAATGGCCATTATAAGCTCCGAAACTTTTATAGGAAACAGACTATTTGTCCCAGCAACCAGGGGTCACTAGAAATGGCCCCAGGTTTTATAATACCTCCAGCGCAAGACACAGCTCAGGATGCTGCTTTGTGCAACATCAGCCAATGTCCTTTGGAGTCGTCCAGTTGTCCCCCACTGCCACCACCCTTTCTCGTTCACTCCTTCAATGACTTTCCTGTGGATCAAGACACAGAGACCACTTCTGTACAGCCAGCCAAATCGTTGAGGCCTAAGAAAGCCATCCACCTTCAAAAACTGAATTTGCTACGGTCCCAAAAGTCTCCTGAACAGTCTTCTGTACGTGATCCTAAGAGAGCCATTACAAAAGGAAATGAATTAGGAAGCCAAAGCAGCACAAAAAGGACGACCGCAGTTGAGGTTCCTGAAGGGAAGCATCCCAGCAGGCTAATGAGTTCCGAATGTGTAGAATTGGAGCCGTCCCGGGAGCCACCTGGGCCAGAGAGCCCATTAAAGGTTCTCCTTCCAGAGAGGCAGTATCCTTGCGCATTATGTGGAAAGGTTTTTAAACACCCGAGCAACCTGGAGCTCCACGTAAGGTCTCATACAGGTACAGTCAGTTAACATGGCAGGCCAGCTATCAAATGACCGCGTGGAGAACCAGCCAGAATGTAGTCTTAGCAGCTGGAAAGGCCTCCGTGGCCCAGAGAGGCTCTGGTGCCGCGATGATCTCGCAAGTCCATCAAGCTATATTCAGATTTCATGGCCCTCATCGAATAACCTTCATCCATGTGAATGTGGGTAAACATTCGGGGTTTTTTTTCCAGGAAAGGTATGCACATCATTTTTCTGATAAGGGCCAGTCATAACACTTACAAAGCAATTATTGGTTGGTTTCCTTGATAGAACTTTTTGCATATAAATGTTACTCCACTTTGCCATAGTAGTTGATACACATTTCATGCGCTGCCATTTACAGCCATTTGGAAGGGGAAAGAAAATGGCTTGTAAAAAAATATATAATTTTTCTCCATTGCCATTATGATCTTACTGTATCATAGAGATGTTAAGGTGCTTCTAGAATCTGTTTACTCCAGTGACCAGAATTTTATTTGGGACATATGCCACTAGGCTGCAAATCCCAGCTTTTATGGTGTAGAATTTCAAAATAGCAATTTTACATTCACTTATGATGAATCTGTTAAACTATGTGCAACCTGCTCCTGGGTAAACATCGTAAAGTAAGATCCAATTAAGATAATTTTTCATTAAGTCTTATTAATACAAGATAGTATTAATGTGTCCATTAAGGGAAATTGTGAATATAAAATATGTTGAATATAAATGCCATCTTGGTTATTTTTAAGTTGACTTGAAGGCAACTGTTCACTTTATCTTTTTATGTACATTCAAGGTTAGTTGTCAGAAGTGGAAATATAATTGCTTCTTCTTTTAGGTGAAAAGCCTTTTGAATGTAACATTTGTGGAAAATGTTTCTCACAGGTAGGAATTTTGACATCTTGTATAATATTCTTTTGTATTTAAGTTGACTTTTGTTTATATTCTATCTAGTCTCTTTCTATTGATCAGGCAATAGAATGTAAGCAGTATGATTTAATTGTCAACTCATAAAACATTCCTATGCATGTTTTCAAGTTGCCATAAGCAAGGGGGGGTGGGGTAGGAAACCTCTTTGTTCCTTAGGAGAAGGACCTTGCCTCCATTTGGAAGTGCCTGCCTTGCAGGTAGGGACTTTGTGTTCAGCCCATCTGCTGGTGGGGAGTGTTGTAGTCCAGGTCTGATAAAGGGTTGAATTCTCTGCTTGTGCCTAAAGAATCCCCCTCCCTGTTTTCAGATATGACAATGGTACACCTGGGGAGATTGCTCTTTTTGAGTATCATTATTGGCACAAGGAACTACTTGGAAGATCTTCATTTCCAACTGTAAACTTCTGTAGTTAACATCCTTTTGTTAAAAACATTTCCTTATCATTGTAGGCAGGCAATCTTCAGACTCACTTGCGTCGCCATTCTGGTGAAAAACCATTCATTTGTGAAATCTGTGGGAAGAGGTTTGTATGGCTGTGAAATTAGTACATATTATGTGCATTTATATCTATTAGTCATATATGTATATATTACGATTCACCATCCTTCGAGACAACACGTCCCAGAAGATCTGTTGGCTAATATACTTAATTGAAAAGGTTCTGGATCTCTTAAATTTCTGCAACTAGATTGAGAATGCAAAGTAGGGTCCAATTTTTTTTATTTTAGAAGACTTACACATAGGAAGTATCAAGTTATAAAAAACTATGGTATAAGTATCTCGTTATAACAAACTATGGTTTAAAGAAACCAATAAACAAGGCAAAGGAAGAGGAGAAGTGCCAGCAAGTAGTGTATTAGTGAACTGGAGATGTGTATCTATTTTGTATCTCATGCTGGCCAGCATGAAAATACTTCCATCCCTGAATGGTGGCTAGTCTGCCTACCTAACTTTTCATTAGTCACGAGTAGGTGTGTGTCAGCACCAAAGTAAAAGCACAACAGCAAATGAAGTTTGCTGCCCAAAGTGGGAAATGGCATGGGGAGGCCTGACTTGCAAGTCACCCTTCCCCCTTCAGCTTATTGCAATAGTTTTTGATATGCTTCTCTCCTAAAATAAAGCTTATCCTGGAGCAAAGCACTTTTGCTTCTAAAGGTGTCTGTTGATTGAAGAGTCACATCTGTTTTGTTGATTTGTTTTTAATCGATTATGAATGTAAATTATTTTTCAGTTAGCTTAACTTTCATGCTGAATAGAAAACTAGAGATGTAAATGTATATTTCATATAAATGTTGATAAAATGTTTGATTTGGATGTGAAACACATGTCTAAGTTGCTCCAAAAAGGACACTTTTTCAAGATAAAGCACTAGGTTGCTTTTTGCTTTTCAGCCATCTTGCTTTTCAAAATGCTTCGTTATAATTTCTGAGTAGCCCAGCACACAGGTCTGATTTGTGCATGTAACTCTGCAGCCGGATTCAGAAGAGGGTGGGGTGGCACAGCATGGCATCCCTCGGTGGCCTTTTTGCAGTTGGAGCTGGTGATGCCTGGACCAGGCAGACTGTGTCCGGGAGAGATGAGGAGGTGGGCTGATGATGCAGTCAAGGTAGGAGAGTACAGAAAGTGCTTATTGGAACATTCACAGTGGCTTTTACGATGGCATTACAGGTTTGCTGCCTCTGGAGACGTCCAGCGCCACATTATTATTCACTCTGGAGAAAAACCGCATCTGTGTGATATTTGTGGCCGAGGTGAGTCTGGTTAACACTTACCTGCACGAGCAAGATAAGCCGTAATTCTGGCATGTGCCCCTTCCCTTCTAGGCCTTGTTTGGGTGCCGGCACTGTCCGGCTAGGGTTCCAGAAGGCCAGAAAGAGCAGCAGCTCAAGGCCACCAGTTATGCACAGGTGCACCCCAACTCTTCCCCTTGTAGGTCAGGAGTTAATGGGGGGAGTTTTCATCCTCACATGCTCTTCGGCCTCGGCTCTGGTGTCTGGGGTAGCATGGGGTACCGATTTTTAAAGGCAGCATGGCCCTTTTGTAATTTATTTCATTCTGTGTGATCACTCTGATTCAGATTCTCTTACATTTAGGATTTAGTAACTTCAGTAATTTAAAGGAACACAAGAAGAACCATGCAGCAGAAAAAATATTCACATGTGACAAGTGTGGAAAATCATTTAACTTACCACGGAAATTAGTAAAACACAGGATCAGACACACAGGAGAAAAGCCATATAATTGTTCAGTTTGTGGTAAGTCAGCAGGGTTTTTTTTTTACTTGAACTGGTTTGGAAAGTTCCACTAAAAATGCTAATATTTTCATTGTTCAATTGTACCATTAGAACACATATGAAAATAATGACAATTCAGCAGATATCACATTGATCACTCCAACAAATTAATAATGGCAAATTATTTCCCCTCATTATCAAAAGAAGAATTAAAAGGCAATACATTATAGTCCTAATATAACCTTCAAGAATTATGTGTCCTGTCTCAATTGAAAACCATAGGCATTCAGATTCAATCAAATTGCAACATTTCTCTTTTTAAAAAATAGTATTAAGGATTTTAATAATAGTAAAAGCAAAAATAGAAAAACTGAAAGGGAAAGAAAAGTAGGGAAAAAATAAAATATCTCCAGAAGTAACATCCTATCTTCTTTTATAAGTACAAGCAAGCTGTATATTTTTCAGCCCTCTTGGATATTCCCTTTCCTGAATCCTTTCTTCTATCTCAACCCTTACATATCCGAGTTGAAGAAGCTTCTTGGATGAAAAGTGAAACGCCTTCAAAGAAAAACCAGAAAGTCCAGTTGCCTCTTGAAAAAAGCACCTTACCCTATCTGCAAATCTAAAATTCATTAATGTTTCTGTCTGGTATCAGCAAACAGTCGAGAAAGAATTGACAGGACTTGGTGGTAAAAGTAGTTCTGGTTTTACCCCAATTCAACAGATCAACTTTATTTTTCTTTCTTTTGCTCTAGTTCTTACCCTGATAAGATGCTTTTGTGGGATTTAATTTCCACACACATTTTCTTTCTCCCATTTCTTTGTGGCTTTCTAGCCCTCTTCTATAAATCCAAATGAGTCATTCTTATTGTCGGGATTTCCAGTTTGTTTTTCACATCTGTCTTATAGCCCACAGTTTTATTTTCCAGTATTATGCTGGGGTTTGTTTTACTTCTTTGTTCTGTCAACCTATAAATTCTTCCAAATTCTTCTCCTTTGCATCTTTCAGTTCTTTAAAATCTCTGTTAATTAGCACTTTTTCAGTAGCAGATGTTGTTGCTGACATTGTGTCTTCAAGGTTCGTTCCTATTTTTTTCAAAAATCCTTTGAAATGTCTCCAATATAACACTTTTATCGAGCAGTTTTGCAGGTTTCACTTTGCCCTTGTGTCTTTGTCTCTTCCGTTGGACTAGTGTAGGGGTGGGGAAACTTGGCTCTTTTATCACTTATGGACTTCAACTCCCAGAATTCCTGAGTGAGCCATAAAAGGTTCCCCATCCCTGGCCTACTGGTTTTTCAGTTGTGGGGGAAATCAGTTTTTGACTTGAATAGGACTGTTTGATGTACAAATGTATGTCTACTTTGTCCAACAGCAGCTCCTGCTGGCTCACAGCCTCCACGGCCAGGCAGCCCCTCCTGATCCTTGCAATTTTTTAACCTACGCCCGGATCTGATCGGCCCATTGGGGTAATAGAGAACAACTCTGCTTTTGGTGCATAGGTGCACATAACAACGAAACGCGTTAATTAAAACCTAGAATTAATTTTAGAATGAAAACATTGATCTTTGCTGAAGGGACAATAAATATCTTATTTTACAGGAAAATGTTTTGCGGGATCTGGAGATTTGCGAAGACATGTCAGAATGCATACTGGGGAAAAGCCATATCCCTGTGAGACCTGCAATAAATGCTTCAGCCGTTCTGCTGTCTTACGTCGACATAAAAAAACCCACTGTAAAGCTATTGTAGACAAGTTTTCTCACGCCATGGAAATCCCTGACCTCGAGAAGTCCCAATGTTCAGATTTCTTTACCCAGGAAATCTCGGTCTCCTTCCTGTCGGCATCAGAGAAATGCCCACCCCACTCGAGGGGGCATTCACCAATTGAGTTGGGACCCCCCGGAGCACCGTTTGTCAGGGCAAGGCCTAGGGTGAGAAAAGATGCTCAGAAATTGAGTTTGGATCCTGACAAACTGTGTAAATCTCCAGAAGGACTGACTCGGTCTTGTCCTTTTCAAGAAAGTCATCCGCTGCAGTCTGGCACTCCGCCCTCAGTTCCCTCTTCCACATGTGCCCCTCTGGGCAGCGGCTGGAACGGGGACCCACCAAGCAGCCCCACGGCTCCTACAGAGCCCCGAAATAATGGGGGGCCCTTCTCCAGCATGACGCTCTGGGGCCTAACCATGAAGACTTTGCAGAATGAGAGTGAGCTGGGCCAGTGAGGTTTGGGCCTCCTGAAGTGCAGTTATGCCTATTTATAAGTAAATAAAACCGTATCAAAGTTGTACTTGACTGAATTGTTGCCTAGAGACTTGTATTTTTTTTTTAAATTTATTATTCACCTCAGTCGTAGCTGAATTTACCTGCATAACCCCATTTCCATAATCAGTGAGCGAGGGTTTAGAACACAACAATCAGCAAATACTGAAGTAATAGGGCTGCTGCTATTTTCCGAGGGTTGCTATCAATAGCCAACAATCCTAATGCCTTGACTTATTAAAAAACATGTGGAAGTTGGCTCCGTTTCCTTCCCTTCGGTTCCTCTGACTCCCAAGAGTGAATATTTCAAGGAAACCTGGGTCCTTTGGGCAGAAGGCCACCCTCACAGGAAGGGACTGAGGGATAAGGCCCGTCTCAGTGGGAGGGGGGGGTGTCAGGTGAGCTCGATTTCGCATGTGGGCCGGTCGCTCTCGGCCCCTAGGATGAGGGGAGGCTGCTGAAGGGGACTGAGAACAGGCCGGGACTGTTGGAAGGACGCGGCTGGGCAGAGCTCGCGGGATGATGGTGGGGGGAATCGGGTAGCCGGGGTGCCGCGAAGGCTTTGCCGGGCGTCTCTCTTCCACAGGTCGGCCGCCCAATGGCCAGGAGCAGACGAAGATCCGGGTGGAGGCACAGAGCAGGGACCGGCTGCTGAGCGCCAGCAGGTGCGGCGCTTGAGGCAGGTCAGCGGTTGCCCCGCAGGAACCTCCAGCCACTCTCCGGCCGCGCCGCGCCCTGCCGCAGCTCCGGCTGAGGCCGACTGGGCGGGGTAGTCGGTGGCCACGCGCGGCTCTGCGTCACTCCGGAGCTGCGGAAGGGGAGGCGCCGGGCTGGGAGGCAGAACGGCAGAGGAGCTCGCGAAGGGTTGGCGCGGCTGCGGCTGCGGAGGACGAGGCGGGGGGCCGAGCAGGTAAGGTCTCCAGAGGGGCGGGGCCTGGGGCGGGGCCGAGCCTCGCCTGACCGCGGCCTTTTTTTGCAGGCTCCTCTTCTTCGCGAGGGAAGGATGGTGAAGCTGGGCGGCGGCCCTTTCGGCGAGAAGCGCGGCAAGCCGGCCCCGGTGGAGGACGGCTTTGACACCATCCCGCTGATTACGCCGCTGGATGTTGGGCAGCTCCAGTTCCCCCCGCCGGACAAGGTACCGAGCGCCAGCGCCGCGAGGAGCGAGGAGGCTCGTTCGCTGGGCGGGAGGCCGGAGCATCCTAGCCGCGAAGGGCTTCGGTTCGTCTGCCGGCCCCCTCCCGCTTTGCGCCGCTCGAGGCCGGCCGCGGAGCCTTTCCGAGCAGGGAGCGCCGCCTTCCTTGGAGCGCAGGGCATCCCCAATGGGAGGCGGCGGCGGCGGCGGCGGCGCGCTCCTTCCCGGGGAACCGGAGGGGAGGGGGGGGGTTCCGTCCGCCCTCGGCCCAGCGCCCTTCACAGGGAAAGCCGGACCCCAAACCGCCAGGCAAAACCAGATACCACACACACACACCCGCTTCTCTGGAAGAGTTTCCCCCTCAGCGACTTTTCTGGGGAGCGTTCAGGGCACAGCGTGAAGCAGGCTCGGTTTTTGTTTTTTTTATCTGAACAGGGTTGAATATTTTTACATTTGTTTTTTCAGTTGCTTGACTGGTCTTTATTCCCACTCCCGTGCCAATTGTCGAGCGACCGCGTGAAAAAGATCATTTAAGAGAGCTATAGATACATTTAAAATCAATACCAATGAGGGAGCAAATTCACAATTGGGCGTTTTAATCAGCTTGCAAAGGGGAAAAAAAGCAATTTGGGAGCTGAAATGGTGGCCGATACGACTCGCGGGGAAGGGCGGCTGCTGTTGCTGCTGAGGGGGAAAGCGGCGGCGGCGGCGGTTCTTCTTTGTTCGCGCCTGGCGGAGAGGCTTTTGTTCCTCCTTTGGGTGTGGCCTCCGCCTCTCCCGGGCCCACGACTCCCGCTAGTATCGGACTCGGAGGATGCTTCTGTCGCTTAAGGGGGCAGACAAAAGCCTCCTCCGTCGATTCCTTCGTCACGAAATAAACAGCCCGATAGGAGTAATCTGGATATTGCCTCAGATAAGCTTTCGTGAATTGAAATCAGCGCTGTCTTCCCTTTCAGATCAGGAGCGACAAAGTCGTTCAACCAACACCCGATATCCGGTGTCTAATATACCACAAGCTCCTTTTAGTTCTTCGTTACTTGGGGGATCCTCGAAGGGGGCATTCGGAACCCAGAACCCAGCTCTTTCTTAAAAGAGTACCTGAGTTTTGTTTTTATTTTTAAAAAAGACCCCAACCTGGAGGCTCTTTTAGCTTGGGAAGGTTCTAGTTCTGCAGCTCAACTCATGATGGAGAAGGTTGCCTGCAGATTTGGGAAGCCTCTCGCTTCAAGTCATTCATAAAAATATTGAGGAGCAGGAGGTCCAGGACTGAAACTCCTCCATCTGGTCTGGAAGGCACAACGGATGAACACTTCCTCTGCCAGGCCTGCTGCGAATGCCACCAGACAGCGTTTAGCTGGCTGATCAGAATGTCATGGAGCACTTTGGCAAATGATCGGCTGAGATTAAGATCTACTATGTGTATTCCTACAATCTACTGGGAAAGCTATTCAAGGAAAATGAGGCATCACGTGCCCGTCAAATTCTTGTTGAGGTCTAGCGTTGTTTTCAAGTTGCTAAGAGTTTCTGATTTGTTTTAAACTCTTCCCGTGAATTATCCGATTCCTTGGAACAAAGGTAGAAGTACAAATTAGACCAAGTCTGGCTCAAAAACAGCAACTATGGAGGGCTAGATCACTTAAATGTGAGCCGGCAGTGTGCAGCCGCTGCCCAAAAAAGCTAATATAATCCTTGATTGTAAGCAAAGAATCAAAATCATGTGACATATTAGTGCCGCTTTATAAAGACTTAGTAAGACCAAACCTGGAATACCGCATCCAATTTTAGTCACATTACAAAAAAGATGTTGAGATTATGGAAAAAGGACAGAGAAGAGCAACAAGGATGGTTAAAGGATTGGAGACTAAAACCTATGAAGAATGGTTGCAGGAACTGGGGATGGTCAGTCTAGAGAAACAAAGGACTATGGGGGACATGATAGCAGTATTTGAGGAGCTACCACAAAGAAGGGCTAAATTTATTTTCCAAAGCATCAGAAGGCAAGGCAAGATGGAAACCTATCAAGGAAAGAAGCAACCTGGAATTAAGGAGAAACTTCCTAATGGAAGGGACAATTAGTAAGCAGAACAACTTGCTTCCAGAAGTTGAGGGTGCTCCATCATTGGAGGCTTTTAAGAAGAAACCGGACAGCCATTGGTCTGGAATGGTATCAGGTCTCCTGCTTGAGCAGGGAGAGCTGGACTAGAAGACCTCCAAGGTCCCTTTGAGCTCTGTTAAGATTGAAGACTGCAACTTGTTACTAGAGGCTAGGTATGATCACCCGTTGAAGAAGCTTACACAGTCCTGGTTTAACCTGGTCATCGCTAGTCATTTCTTCAGTTAAAGCTGCTGTTAATCTCACCTGAGGGCCCTGGGTCAGGATCAGCCAAGGACCAGTTTATGTGGTACCAGTTTGCCCAGTGAGATACAGGAAATTGCTACCTCCTTTTTAATTAGGAAGACCTCACTTTACAAGCATTTCTTTAAAGACCACATATTAATTTATAAAGTAATTATAAATCCAAAGGTAATTAGAAAATAAGGTGGTTGAACCCAATGTCCTTAAAATGCCCTTTCTAGTCTTCTTTCAGCAAAGCCCATGGAAAAGCATTTCCTGGCAGACTCTGCACCTTACATCCCCAGGGAGAAAAATCACAGGGAATTATTTAAATCAGGTGTGTCCATTTTGTGTGATTGAAAGGACAGAACAAATTAAAGGGGGGAGGGGGGAATCCTTTGTGTGTGGTCTGGGGACACACCTGTTTTCTTGGCCACTGCATAGAAGATGATGGTCACTTTGAACTTCTTTATCCTGTGGCCAAAGAACAGGCGGATGCGGGCATGGCAGTTGTGGTGGGGCGACTGTGCTGGTTAATGGCTCCTTTGTTCTTTGAAAAGGTGGTGGTGAAGACGAAGACTGAATATGAACCTGATCGGAAGAAAGGGAAATTTCGTTCTCCCAGAATTGCAGAATTCACAGTCAGTATCACTCAAGGCATCTCAGAACATTTTAAGGTAAGCCGTATCAGCTCATTTTCAAGGATGAAAAAATGAATGTTACATTTATCTCACTTCAAAATAGTAGCAGATATTAAACAATTGCCACAGGAAAACTGAAGAATCAAGGTATCAATGCAGTACTTCCTTGCAGTATCAGCCTTTAAGGGGCTGGAGTTTAATGTATTACCCCCCCCCCCCTTAAACTCAGTGAAAGTGCTAGGAACTGGTAGAACTGTATTTGTATGGAAACAGTTTCACCTGTACTAAGGTGAACTTTCCAAATCTCTGATCCATAGTTTCCATAGTAACTAATTTATTTACTTTCTTTCCTTCCTTCATCTACTCTTTTCCAGTGATGACTAAACAGTCCTAGAAGTTTAGGAATGAGCATAATGAATTTAAGATGACATTATATCAGTGATTTAACTTGAAAAGAGAGGGAGGGAGAGAGAGAGAGAGACACAGGCAGACAGGCAGAAATGGGGCAAGACTGGCCTTAGGTTTCACTTGAGATCAAAACTGACCAATGCAAGGAATGCAATATGTGGCCCTGTGTGACAGAGATTGAGGATGACCATTGCGTATGGTATGGAAAGTTGTGACACGGGACTGAGACATGTTAAAATACAGATGTAGTTTATTTATCTAATGGCATATGAGAAAGACCTTGAGGGAAGAAATATTGCCTAGGGAACCTCAGAAAAGAGGAACTAGTTTGCAGCTGCCTCATGGGTGGAGAAAGAGACTCAGAAGGACACCCTCTTTCCCTAGCTTCTCCAGCTGTAAAGAAAAAATAGGAGATTTGTACTTTCAGATTTGCAAGATTCTGTTAAGGTAGCCTTACAATAAAGTAGAATGAGCTCACCTGGTTGGTTGTGTTTCCTGCCTGGTCTACTTGGGAAGGCTGATAGCTTATAGAATAGCTGTGCCAATAGGAGACTATTTGTAGCTCAGGGTTGAATTGGGGGATCCTTGATGCTCTCTGAGCCTGGTTGTTCTCTTGCAGATGTTTCGTGACCCAAAAATTGCTAGAAATTAGTGGATTTGACTCTGAGAATGATCCCTAGTTGGGACATGAGAACCACCATGCTCAGAAGGAGCACCAAGAAGCCTGGAGCTATGCCACTTGTTTAATCCATAGGGAGACTGCACCTGTGCCTGACAATTGGAAGAAGGCTACTCTTCTGCTATAAAAGGGGGGAGGTGGCAAGAGTGAATGCAAAGGCTGCAGAGAGATCTGCCTATAAACCGACCCGCTGAATTCTAACCGAAAGAGACAGAGGGAGGGGTGCCCCGTGGCAGCTTTATTATCAGGGAAGAAGATTTGTCTGCTTAGCAACTCATTGAGAAATACAGGATTTTAAGAAAAAAACTTTATGTTTGTTAGTTTAGAGAATATGCAAAGTATATAAACTTGGAATTAAAGTTTGGTTCCTTAATCCCATAAAAGTTTTATATGGTAGAAGTAAAGTATTACTTGAGGAAGACCACAGGGAACAAGAATGTTTGATTTTTCTTGGTGGTATAAGCTGTTATTTGGATAAATACGCAAGGAACAATACAGGTGAAACTTGAAAAATTAGAATATTGTGCAAAAGTTCATTTATTTCAGTAATGCAACTGAAAAGGTGAAACCAATATATGAGACAGACTCATTACATGCAAAGCAAGATAGTTCAAGGTGTGATTTGTCATAATTGTGATGATTATGGCTTACAGCTCATGAAAATCCCAAATCCACAATCCCAGAAAATTAGATTACATGCAATCAATAAAACAAGGATTGTACACAGAACAATATCGGACCTCTGAAAAGTACAAGCATGCGTATATACTAGTATTTGGTTTGGGCCCCTTTTGCAGCAATTACTGGCTCAATGTGGCGTGGCATGGAAGCTATCAGCCTGTGGCACTGTGGTGTTATGGAAGACCAGGATGCTTCAATAGTGGCCTTCAGCTCTTCTGCATTGTTCGGTCTCATGTCTGTCATCTTTCTCTTGGCAATGCCCCATAGATTCTCTATGGGGTTCAGGTCAGGTGAGTTTGCTGGCCAATCAAGCACAGTAATCCCATGGTCATTGAACCAGGTTTTGGTGCTTTTGGCAGTGTGGGCAGGTGCCAAGTCCTGCTGGAAAATGAAGTCAGCATCCCCATAAAGCTTGTCTGCGGAAGGAAGCATGAAGTGCTCCAAAATCTCCTGGTAGATGGCTATGTTGACCCTGGACTTAACACCACACAGTGGACCAACACCAGCAGATGACATGGCTCCCTAAATCAGCACAGACTGTTGAAACTTCACACTGGACTTCAAGCATCTTGCAGTGTGTGCCTCTTCATTCTTCCCCCCGACTGTGGGTCCTTGGTTTCCAAATGAGATGCAAAAGTTGCTCTCATCAGAGAAGAGGACTTTGGACTACTGAGCAACAGACCCAGGTCTGTTTTTCTTTAGCCCAGGTAAGACGCTTCTGATGTTTGTTGTTCAGGAGCGGCTTGACAAATGGAATACGACATTTGAAGCCCATGTCCAGGATCCGTCTGTGTGTGGTGGCTCTTGATGCACTGACTCCAGCCTCAGTCCACTCCTTGTGAAAGTCGCCAACACTTTTGAATGGCCTTTTCCTGACAATCCTCCCCAGGCTGCGGTCATCCCTGATGCTTGTGCACCTTTTTTTCCACATTTTTCCCTTCCACATAACTTTCTATTAATGTGCTTTGATACAGCACTTTGGGAACATCCAATTTTGGGAACATCCAAAGCCTTTTGAGGCTTTCCCTCCTTATGGAGGGTGTCAATGATAATTTTCTGCACAACTGACAGGTCAGCAGTCTTTCCCATGATTGTGATTCCTATTGAACCAGACTGAGAGACCATTTAAAGGCTCAGGAACCCTTTGCAGGTATTATAGCTTAATTAGCTGATAAGAGTGAGACAACTTTAGCATAGAATATTGAACCTTTTCGCAATATTCTAATTTTCTGAGATTGGGGATTTGGGGTTTTCATGATCTATAAGCCATAATCATCTCAATTGTGACACATCACAGTTTGAACTATCTTACTTTGCATATAATGAGTCTATCTCATATATTTGGTTCACCTTTTAAGTTGCATTACTGAAATAAATGAACTTTTGCACGATATTCTAATTTTTTGAGTTTCACCTGTAGACCTTGACGTTGCCATTGCATGTAGTTGACTGAGAATTTGAATAGTTTTCAGGGATTAGGAATGCAGAAAGGTGTCTGGATCGGAGAATTCATCCAGGGAGATCCTGTGTTTAGCAGGGAATTACATATCAAGTGATGAAGAATTAGAGCGACTACTGTGGGAAATTCATCTCCCAGATGGGAAGAGAAAAAGGCAAATCCACAGAAGTACCCCAGGACAGCTCCCTCAGGAAAGCCTTCGGGGAACCTGAGGGAAGAGTCACCCAGCACAGGGGCAAAAGTAGGCTTATTAAAAGTTTGTAAATTCAAAATGTGGTTTAGCCAAATGACCAAATGAAGAAATGAACAAGCAAACAAACGTGGGTCTAGTTATGAACTTCATTTTGTTGGTTTCTGCCTCTTACTGGCATTAGAGTAAGCTATATAAATGCGGAGATGTCGAATACTTTTTGTATGCAAAACAGACCATTATTTATAAAGATGTCTCAGTTCTCCTGTTAAAAACAGGAAACCTCACTGCATATTTCCACTTAATATGCAATGCATAACCGAGGGACCGATCAGGTCTTGGCCTGTGTAGACTAGAAGTCAGGAGACAAACAAACTTCCATCCTCTTTGCTTGAATCGTTGGGGAATTATTTTCAGGCCCAGGTTGTTGCGCTCTGCCGCTATGCAACGGGGCCCTGGGAGAGGGCTTGAGAGGCAGCTGGGGCCTCTGGGTGGTGTCAGTTCACAGTGCCAGAGGGGAAGAGGAAAAGGATGGGCCCTTCAGCAAAGGGAAGGCTTTTACCGTGAAACTCCCGCAAGCCTTCCTGGTTACACCCAGAGACACCAGTCAACGTGTGGATATCCTTTTAGGGAAGTCTTCCAATATCTGCCAGTCAACCATGCGTAAGGGGAACGAATTAAACTGCCGTGTCCCAAGAGCTGTTGATGGCCAAGGTCAACAGGGAAGGCCAACAAAGGCATGGGGCCTTCCAGCAAAGTGGGCCGGGTGCTCTCAGTGCTTCACTCTTTCCCAGCAGGAGAGCCACCTTCTCCACAGAGCTGGGTCTTCCCAGAAATAAGATAATTTGAGCCTCAAGAGAGAGAGAGAGGATTCTGGGCCCATTTGTTTGATGATCCATCGGTTTGTTTTCGTGGCTGTCCATGTTCTTCTTGGGAGTTTTCTCCAACAAGATAGATAGGCCAACTTCTTACAGTTGGTTCATGACTGTGTTATGCTCCAGATTTATGGCATCATTTGGATAGAACGTTTACCAGTGCTTTTTTATTGAATGGCTTATTCTGGTTTGTATTTTAAATTTTATGTTGCTTGCCATATTCCCATAGCTATTTCAGTGATTTTTCCAGCCTTCTTGATAATGAGGATGTAAATCTACCTTCATGTTCTAGTGCCAGGGGTTTTTATAATTACTAAATATTTTTTAAGATACCTTGGAAGCAGACATTTTTATGTAGGCATTTTCAGCTTACTCCTATCTCTGATCTTGAAATTAGTTCCATCCGTCTCTTCATCACACCAAATTGAGTTTAGAACCTTCTGAGTGGAAAACTTCTGGAAACGTTGGTGTCTTTATAGCTATTGCTATAATTCTCCTCTTAACCCTTCACTGCAACTCATAGGTGCTTTGAAATATCCTTAGGAACATCTTGAGTACAATCCAATCCAACGGCTCCATCATTATGTTGCATTATATTGTCAGTCACTCTATATTGTCCAGCCAAGGGACTTGCTTGATCAACTGCTCTGCTGAACCATCACTTCGGAGTAAACTTATTTATTAAATTTATATGTTGCCCATCTCAGTATCCAGAGCGAATTTGGGCAGCTTACAGCAAGTGGATTTAACGCTGAGATGATTGTTTAGATAGCTAAGCAGGCAGGTAGAATGGCCAGCTGAGCAAGAGGTCCATTGTAAGGGGCAATGCAAGACCAGCAACCGGAGAGAGACCCAGGGCGTTCTAGAGCTGGGCAGGTGGGCAAGGGGTTCTGGGGGAACCGGCTGGTGGTGAAACTGCACTCTCTCTTCTTCTTCCCCCCCATAGAAACTTGCCAGCTCAGGTAGGGCAGCTCCACGCGAGATGTCGAGGACAATCCTTCACTCTGCTCGGAAGCATTTCGCAGCAACATTGTTACTTAAAAGAAATGGTAAATCTGTTTGCAGGTGACTGCCCTGATCCTGTTTGCCCTTGTATTCCTTACCTGCGTTGGGTTTCTGGTGGTCTACAAGGCCTATAAGTACGACCAAGCTTGCCCAGAAGGTTTCATCTTCAAGGTAAGGAAGGGGGGGCTGAAAGCCACAGGGGTGCTTAGTCGGCGGGGTCAGTTGTGCAAGAAGGGCAAAGACGTTAGAGCGCAGGTGGAAACATTGGATGTCTGGAGGCACTGGGGGAGAAAGAGCCAGGCATGAATACTCGTTCCTGGGATCAATATTTTCTGTGCTGGAACAACACATTTGGGCCCTTGGCAAAACTCTCAAGCAGAGGCTTCTCCCTTCTGTTGGAACCCTTGATCAGGACAGTCTGGAAAAATGTGGCTCCTTGGGGAACCACCACTTTGGGCCGGCCCTTCAGGCCAATAGCCTTTGATTCTCAGCCTCTGGGTCCACGTCCAGCTTAGATCCCACGGATGAAGGCACTTCCCAGGCAAAGCTGGGCCAGACCTGCCAGTCACTTCCTCAAAGCAGAGAAGCAGCCTCTCTTCTATCCCTTAGAGGAACAGAAAGGCGGTGGGGGGAGCAGGATCAAAGGGCCTGCAAATGGCAGTTCCTAGAAACAAGGGCCACAAGACAAGAAAAGGCTCCTTTGGGCAAGGGCGCTCTGTGAATCTTGGAAGCAGGAGGAGGGAGGGGGGGAAGGAAGGAAGGTTGGTTGGTTGGTTAAAGGTTGGGGGACAGAAACCAACGCAAAGGGGGACAGCTGCTGGGCCTGAGAAGCTGCCCAGCACCTTGTCTTTCTCAGCTACTTTGGGAGACACACACATACACAGTGCCGCCTTGTTTTGTCTGGTTTTCAGGTGTGTGTATGTGATCTGTGTCTTTCAGAACAATCAATGCATTCCGGCTGGATTAGAGAGCTACTATTCTGAACAAGACTCTAGCGCTCGAGGAAAGTTCTACACAGTGATCAACCACTACAACCTGGCCAAGCAGACCATCACCCGGTCAGTTTCTCCATGGATGACGGTGCTTTCGGAAGAGAAACTTTCTGAGCAGGAGACTGAGGCAGCTGAGAAACCTATTTAGGAGGATGAGTCTGATGGAGAAGGGTCCAAAAGCAGTTTTCATGGTTTTCATTGTTAGGTTCACTTAGAGATTGCTCATAATTTATGGTGTAATTGCTTTGGTTGCTGACAACTGCTTTGCAAAATGGAGCAATGAAAAAGAATGTGGGCCATGAATGGCCCGGGGCACATTGGCATTGTTTTAGAGCTCTCACACCAATTTCTCTTTTAGTGGCATTGAACTTAGGCACATTCTTGTAATTTAGACATCTGACAGAGACATTCAGGCAGGGCTTGTTGGTGTGGGATAACGTGCTTCTTACTGTGTGTCCTCGTGTTTTGTTTCCCTTTAAATCAGCTGTGAAATCTTTCATGGGGTATGGCTTGCAGTTCCAAAATGAAGACCAAGAAATAAAAGCGGCCTGACTTTGCTCACTACATCCATTACCTTTAGGCTTAATTGCTTCTGTTATAGCATGAACTTCACTGTTTTCACTACATGAAAGAATCTTGTGCAAACAAAATAGAAATTCGGCATTGAAGAGCTGTACAGCTTTAATGAGAGATTAGGAGTTTTAAATAAAGGGCAGGAATATAAAGGAGAAAATATTCTGAGGGGTAGTGGTGACTTAAGGAGATTAAACAAGACGGAAACTCTTTTTAAATAACACAGTACAATCTGTAACTAGAAAGGACATATTTTACTAGAATGGCCTCTTTTGGAAACCTTAACATTGTAAAATGCCCTTTGTTGGCAGCGTTCTTTGGCCTTCCCTGTCAGGCTGCGGTGACATCGGCTCCCTTATGTTCAGTGGGATATTAATATCAGGCCAGCTAAGGAATAAAATGCCAGCCAGATGATTCTGAGGTTGAAAAGACACCTGGATGGATGGCTGGATGATGAGGGAGGGCAAGGCTGCTTTCTGGACATAAACTAAGCACTCACAAGGCCAGGTACACACTTAATATGTTTGATACACTCACGGTCACCATCAATACCTTTCCAGAGAGTTTGGGAAGGCCGCTTGAGCCCCTGCAGCATAAGCGGCCAAGGGCGGTAGCCCAAATCTAACCTCCACTGCTAAGCTCTGTAGGGATAGGACAGTGGCATATTTTAATCTGAATCTTTCCTAGGATGGGGGATGGTTGGAAAAACACCGCCCTGCACTAGGAAGATCCTCTGCCCTCTGCTGTTGGCTTGTCTGCTGTTCTGAATTACATGTTGTAGCTCACAAATCTTGTCATTTTTGTTCTTCTGAATGTGTTCTTTCCCAGTGGAATGTCAAAAGTTTCATTCATTTTACCAAAACATACTTTTAAATCATCAACATGTCTTTCTTCCCCCCTCCCTTCCCCCATAAGACAAACATGGTTCTAGGTTATATTTCCTTCCAGAATTTTTTTTGCATCAATATACTTGGAAAATGCCATTTACAGTTTTGTTAGAAATTTTAATATTAAATATACTTACATATTGTACAATTTTTTGTATGTAATTGCTGCTGCTTGGAATACATAAAAAGCAATAACTTATGTGCCAAAACTTTTGTTTGCATCAAGGAGTTCTCTCTTGTACACACAACATCATGTTTGTATTCCCTTGTAGTCAGTACTTTTATTGAATTCACATGTAACTTTTGACATTTTCACTCTATGTAAAATAAAATAGTATGCTCAAGTCTCAAACTCCATGTTTAAATAGATGTTTGCAGCAGTGGAGAGGAAAATAAATTCTGGTCACCCTACTTGCAATAAAAACCTCTTCTATAACCTTTCTAAAAACGATTATTTGCATGACTAAGTCTGAGCAATCACCATTTGCTGTAAACTGAAATGGATCATTCAAGAAGATCCCCTTCCTCTCCTTTTTTTGGGGGGTGGGGGGCTTCCACAGACCCATGTCTCTGTGCCCCAGAGCTGGAAAGGCCAATTGGGGCTTTGAAAGGGAAGACAAAATGAGGGAAGGGAGTTGGAACACAGAGTTTCTGGAAAGAGCAAAGCAGCAGTCCTTGTTCTGAGCTGAAGCTCCTCTCCATAAAGGGGGCTTTTTTGGCAGGGGGGGGAGCCCCCCCCCCTTTAGCCAGCAGGGAAGGCCAATGGCGTCCCTCATGCTGGAAAACACGTCCTCAGCCCTGAAGGGGGAAGCAGCTGCTCGGCATTTCATCACATATAAATGTTTGGCAACTCACTGCTGTAGCCATGTACCTGTCAACACTTTTACTGAGCATTTCCTGGCAGCCATCTGCTTCCTAAAGCTCCCCATGAGTTCTGAGACACCCACATTTCTACAGCCATGATGCATGAAATGCAGTGTCACCTGGCCAGGTGGTTCTGCGGGGGTTTATTGGCCAGGATCAGCTTCCGTACCAGTCCAGAAACAACAGAGAGAAGGAGCACATGACCAGGAAGAAAAGGATCCACACTCGAAATCCGGCATTATTCTTGATCGCCTGTGAAGGACAAAGACATCCTTTGAAAAGACATACGTTGCAGCGGGCAATTCAGGAATGGTGCAAAAATGTTTTTTTTAAGCTTATGCCTCGAACGTAGTTTTTGTCTTCAGATCTTTTGTTCCACCTGGCAGCCTCTTTTAAAGAGCAGAATACAGAGAAAAGGCCCGTCAAATTATGACTGACGTGTTCATGAAGCTTTTTAATGGATGCCCTCACCCCCTTTTTTTTTGTATTCTGTTTTATTTTATGCCTCTTGTTTATCTGAAGAGCTGAAGTAAGAGCAGAGAAAGTAGCATTTTAGCAGTTGTCCATCTTGCTTGCAAGATGTGTGTGCAGGATGCTTTGAGCAAGGAACGGTGCTCAAGGGGACAGGGTGTCTGGTGCAGAGGGTCTCAGCCTCAGCATTGGAGAGGGGAAAGAAGTGGGGGACTATACCCAAAAGCACAGCTGATTGAAGGCGGTGGAGTGCTCCCCTCTTTCCCCATCCCCACCCCCAGACGCCCTCCTGCACCCCACGGCATCGGAGAGCTTTTGTGCAGCCTCTGATCTTTCCTTTTTAAGGAAGAGGGCTGGCCCACAGCTGCAAATACTGCCCACAGTTAATTTTGGACAGGGTGACAGCCCTTCCATCAATTGAACTGCCCAGAGTTTTATAAGATGGGCGGCTCTATAACTTTTAAACAAACAAATGGGTGACCCGAACAAATGGATGACCATCTTCACACCCCGCAGAACAAGTAACCAGAAACCAGAATGCAAAAGAGCCAGGCTACAGGAGTACAACTTGCCATGGCCCAGTTAAGAATAATAAAGACCAAGAAAGTCTTGGCCAAGATTACCTCTCTTATGTCTTCGTTGCCTTCCTTGATGTTCTCTGTTGCACCCACAACTATCTGGTGGATATTATCGATTTCAGCTTCCTGGAAATTAAGTTAATGCATATTTGGTGACTCTGCAAATGGCAGCAGCTAGGTGACCTTGGCTGAACCCTTCCAGAAAAAGGTAAATACGACTTTTTGAGATGGGCAGGAGTTGGATGAGAGACCACAAGGAAATCTCAAGGATATAGGCTACACTGGGAATTGGAAGAATTATCTGGAAACTCAGCAGTGTCTTCATAGCCCCAGTACACTTCTTCATCCCCCATAATGTTATTCCCTGGAGTATATTTCTGCAGCAAATGTGTGTTACACAAACTCTTGGTAACTGTCCTCACAGTCCCCGCTCTATTCATTAATTTGTACTTTGCTCCATCATAATAGATACTTTGTCTCTATCCTATAGCAGGGGTCTCCAACCACCGGGCGGTCCGGGGATCATTTTGTACCGGCCGCAAAGAATGAATAATTGTGATTAAAATATATATAAAAATATGTTTTTGCTTCCGGGTGTCTTATTTTGAAAGACAACCACTTCCGCCCTCACCTAACTTCCACGCTAACTTCCGTGCCTAACTTTGCAGACAGCATTGCTAAAGCTAAGAAGCCCTTTACTATTGGGGAAGAATTGATTTTGCCAGTCCTTGAAAAAGTGTTTCTGCGTGAAACTGGTCCCTGGTACAAAAAAGATTGGGGACCACTGTCCTACAGGGTGCCATTAATTTTTGTACAGAGCTCAAAATGTTTTAGTGAAAAAGTCAAATATGAGATTCTTCTTACCTGTTGTAATACTTTTTCTGTAAATATTTCTTGAAGTCTAGATATTTCAACTACTTTCCCTTCAATCTGCCTAAAAATAATCAAAATATAACAATGGAAAGCCAAAAGACTTCGTTATATATAGAACAGTTAATAATAAACATTTCCCGCTTTTACAGAATGAAGTACATTCCTAAGATAATGAAGTCTTACTGGATAAAGCAGATTTTCAATAATTGCTTAATACAAAGCAGATCAGTTGTTCATAGCAACATTGGAAAAACACAATTTATATGATTAGGTGTAGATTCTAGGTGTGTAAAAATACAGACTTCTAGATAGAAAAATTGGACACGTATTATCTGTGCAACATAAAACAGCATTAGCCAAAGATGGTTCCTGTTGGGAGTTGGGAATTCTAATAAGGCTGCAAAAAACCTGGGCTGAACCAGAGCACAGAATTGGTAGGAAGCACCAGCCCTGCTGAGAGGCCGGTCTACAAACGCACCGCTGGGTTGAGCACCAATCCCCACCCTGCTGCCCACGTGATCTCACCTCAAGCAGGTGATGTGAGCCGAAAACTCGATCAAAATGTGAAAAAGAGCAAATGGAAGGGGAAAAAAAATGTACCTCACTTCATCAAACAGGCTGTTCATTTCACCCACAAGGCGTTGGTTTTCCTGCTCAAACTGGAGGTTGGGGGGGGGGGGGGGAGGAGAGAAAGGCAAAGATTATTGCAATTTAAAGCTTTGTTCCCATGGACCCTCTATGTGAGAAAGTTAGTTTCAGCGAAACTCTCTTTCCAGGAATTCAGTTTTTCTTAGGCTATTATTATCCCTACTGGTATCACATAAGGAAGGTCCTGGAGAAGACATGACCATCTACGAATTGTTGAAGACAGATCTGAATTCAGGGCTCTCCTCTCCAACATACTTCAGTCTGTTTGCCTTCTTCTAAGATTAAAAATATGTGTCCTCTTCCCGGCAATTTCTGAGCAAGTATTTTTTAACTGACTTATTTTGGGGGTGAGGGGAGGAATGAGAATTATTTCTGTATTCAAATAAAAATACTTCTAACGCAGCAGAAATATCTCTGAAAAGATTTGTAAAACAGTTATGTAGTCATAGGCTAGACAAACAGAAGTCCATCTAATGAAAGAAGAAGTAAAGCCTATTCACATCTGTGCAAACTATACCTAGAAAGCCCTTCAGGATGTCTCCAAATTTCTATTGAGAAAATTTGACTACAATTCTGGAGACTTGCTAATGCCAGCCATTCAGGAGGGGGCTGCCCAGTGTGTAAGCAGAGGGCAGGCTGACTGATGGGCAAGAGGCCTCGGGAAGCTCCATTCAGGAGCTGAAGATGCTCCCTGTCAAAAATCAAAGGGGGATTTTCAGCCCCTGAGGGACAGGCATTATCGCAGGGCTCAGCCCCCTGGGCCCCTTAAGTTCCTGCTTGGCTTTTCCAGGCCCAGATGGGGATGGCTGAAAAGAGCTGCCTGCTGAGGGATGTCAGCTCCCCTCTGTGTGGGGAAGGGAGCTCCTTTAGCAGGGTGCAGAAACGAAGCTTAACTCATCAGGATTTAAGCATCATCTCTGTCTACCATAGGAGGATGGCAGCTCCTCTGCAGGAAGGGAGCTCAAATTTCAGGATCAGAGCTCCTTTTCTCCACCCTTCTTGGCAGGTGGCATCTGCTTGTACCTTCCCTACCAGCCTCCCTACTGAGACTTTCATCATCCCCATGTGTTGGGGGTCAACACCTCCACTGCCACTTTGCTCAGCCTGCCCTTCCCTCCTCCAGTCCCTCCCCTTCCTCTTCACAAGACTTCCCTTGCATCAGGTCCCCTCTGGGCCACCTGTTTTCCTTCTCTTCCTGCCCATGTTCCCTGCCAACCTTCCTAAACTAACTTCCACTCTATCTGCCCCATTTGCCTAGACTAGTTGCCATTCTTCTGAATGAGTCCTAGGCTGGGGGGGGGGGGGGGGGGGAAGGAAACCATACACACCGCCCCCATCTCCTCTCCCTTGTTTGACCCTTTGAGCTTCTCCATGAGGCCAGCAGGGCCCCAATCCATACACAGTGGGCAGCCACCAATTCTGAGGGGACAATCTGTAGCCCATCAATAGCCCTCAATCTCTCTCCTTCTTCTGGGTTGTCCTCTTTTGCCTCCTCCCGCCCCCCTTGGCTTCTCCGCTCAGCTTCTAGTATTTTCCTGTCAAAATACCATGCTGATCCTCCTTCAAAGTAGGATAGATAAGTAGCCCGAGATAAGGAGGCGGCAGATAAGGAGTAGCCCAAGAAAAGTAACCCAAGATAAGGAGGCCGCAGAGGAAGTCTTTGCAATGGTTTCCCTGGCAGATGCTTCCTGCTCAGCGTGAAAAGATGAATTACCATTTGGATTTCTTCAGGAGAAAGCTCATCTTCTCTGCTGTCTTGACCAAGACCAAAATAAGCATGCTCATCAATCAGGTTCCTCTCTGCAAAGAAACAAAACTATCATCAGCATGAAGGCAGCCCCAATTTGCGGAGCCAACTCAATCTGAAGGGAAGCAGAAAGCCACACAACTCTGCTTCTTTTAAGCTTCCAGTTCTTGCCTGGAATGTAGGAATGTTCTCTGGGGCCTGGTGGATGTCTCGTCCCTCCTGGCTTGGCTAGAGGAGTCAGTCCTTATTCTGTCCTTTGATTCACTTGCTGAATATAAAGACAGATAACTCTACAAATTCTTCCATACAAAGTTTCTTTTATTGGATTATATTAGGTATCCTCAAGGTAACTCACAGTTATGTCGAGATGCATCTAATGTCCAATTCTTTGCATAGTTGAAATCATAGTGTAAAATGATAATAATCTTTCTATCCCATATTTCATCCCATAGTAGTAGAAGCAGGGGTAGTGATGCTAGCACAAGGCTGGGTTCAAGCAAGAGTGAAGAAACCTCACCCAACCCACCAAGGGTCAATTCAGTGACCAATCAGGGTTACAGATGTGGCCACATGACATGAACTACTTTTCCCTGGAGGTTGCGACCTCTGTGTTGCATGGTTGTGATCTCTAGCGATTTGCAGTATACTCCTGAGAGGTGGAGAGTTTCAGTTGTGTTCTTTGTTAATTGGGAGGAATCTGCATCTGAGGGGGAGGTTTCTAAAGCTGTTGCAGGACTCCGTTTGCCGGACAACAAATTCTTGGAAAAGGGCAAAAGGTGGTTCTCTTTTGCGGTTTGTGGCCAGAAAGGCATCAGACAAAACAATCCATTGTTCCAATATTTCTTTTGGGAGTTTGGCAATGATTGCTTCTTGCGTTATGAAGAGATGAAGGCAAGCCAGTCCTGGTAAGTCAGAAAATTCCTTGGCTGTTCACAGCTCTGTAAGGATGTTGGGAAATTCCTCCAGTCTTTGGGTTTCGTGGATGGCGATACATGGGAAACGGTCGAGTCATTCTAGGAGAGAGTATTCCATCAATGTATCATCACCAAATTTTCGGTTCAAAGCATCCCAAGCTCATTGTAGAGTGGTCCCTGGGTCTGAATATGCCTGTGTAAATGTGTTTCACCATGTAACTTAGACCATGGTCCTAGCATGCTAACAGAAATTTAAGTTCTTCTCTGGGAAGCAGCCGTTCGAGTAGAACGGTACTTGTGAAAATGTTCTTCCACAGTAGGTATTCTCTGCCTGGCTTGTTGTTGAATTTGTACACACCACAAGCTGCTAAGTCCAACTTTCTCCATCTTTGTGACGGTTCTCTGTTACCTCCTCTGTGAGGCCAGGTCATCTCTTGGTATGACACCCTCGTAGACATAGCGTTGTGGCTCGAGGGCATGTGTTGTGGATGGTACGTGGTTCTCCTCAGAGTATTTTATGAGGAGGTCATGATACAGCCCCACATACGTAGGTAGAACCACTTGAAGTCAGGGGTAGGTTCCACGCTGTGCATTAGAATTGTCTTGCAGTTGTGGGAAGAACTCTTTTGCCTGTGGATTGAGTGTAGCAATTGTGGTTGGTTGCATGTCTAGTTGTTGAGAAGCTGCTGTGATCACAGGTGGGCTAAGCTGCTTGCCCAGCAGGCTGTGAGACTTTGGGGTGGGTTTGCTGATTCTGGGAAGAGAATCTCGGACTTTAGGTCGTACAACATCAGTTGGGGAAGGTTTGCTGTTGGTGGGAAGTGAATCTCGTATTTTAGGTCTTACAATGTCAGTTGCGTGACTGATGTTTAGAGTCTGTGGTTGAGATTCACTCCTGTGCTTTCCTGGTTGTGAGAGAGTGTGCCGGTTCCTAACTAACTGTGCCGGTTCCACCAACTCGTTTCGTAGTGAGTGCTGCTCATCCACGTAGGCTTTGACCCGTGTTTCTGGGCTATCTGCTCCCAAGTCGTTGAGGTTGAAGTTGAGGGAGGCGGCATTGGCCGCCTTGTGCAATGCTGCAGCCCATGCTATTTTTGCTGCAGTGTCTCTTTGTCATTTGAGCAACTCCACTTGGGCCTGAGCTTTGCCCATTTCTACTTTCTACCGTGTCACCTCCATCGTTATACATAAATCTGCCTCTGCTACCACAGCTTCAATTTGAGCTCCTACAGCTTGGTCAGCATAACTTGCTGCTTTGGAGGCCTTAAATGCGCTGCTGCAACGAGAGGATGCTCAGGAAGGATGGTGAGACCCAGCAGCAGAGAATTGGCGTAAGATACTGGAATCTGCTTGCAATCTAGCCGGTTTGGGATGGAGGGAGGAGGCTTTCTAAGAATAGTGAGAGGATGATCGGGAGTGTGATGGGGTGACAATGTTGGATGTGTCCCTCTCCCCTGACATTTCTTCCAGCTTTAGAGCTTTGTTGATCATAGCTTGGAGGGCATTTTTGCCTTCCCTAATGCATTCTTTGTGTTCCTTGTGTACTTCCTCAAAGCATTGAACATGTTCTTTGAGGTTTGGGTCACCCAGCCTCAACTGGATGGTCTTCAGTTGACTTTTGCTGTCTCTCCATTTTGGGAGAAGGTCCTGTAGGTCTTCCTGCAATGTGTGGAGTCTCCCAAGGGACAGCCTGCGTTTGGGAGTTTCCAGTTCTGTCCATGATTCTACATAACGATACTGTTTGTCCCACTTCTCTCTCAATAAGGAGTCCATGGATGCAGTGGGCTTCGTATGTTGTCTGAGGTCATAGGCTTTCTGAGGTATTGCTTCTTTGAGGGTTGAGATATCCGAAACTGGGTTTTGGGCACCAGGCTACACGTTTACTTCGAGGGTGGGTGGAGGGTTTGAGTCCTCTTGTATATCAGAGAAATCTGGCATAGCTGAAGAAGTTGCCATGCTTCAAATTGCTAGCACGAGGCTGGGTTCAGGCAAGAGTGAAAAAACCTACCCCAACCCACCAAGGGTAACAATTCAATGACCAATCAGGGTTACAGATGTGGCCACATGACATGAACTACATTTCCCAGGATACCTTAACTACATTTACCATGATGCATTCCCTTAAGGGGACAGCTCCCAATTCTTTACAAACTATCCAATTCCCATTAACTATAACTGGCTAGACACCACAGTCCTGGCTATTCATGCCCAAAGACCTAGCACATCCAACCAGCAGCTGGTGGTGTTGAGCCCAGGGTGGCTCAGGAGTTGGTGGCCTCAATCATGGCAAGCAGGGACCTACCCCACCCCATTGAGGACCCAGTGAATCCCAAAGGCTACACATGGGATCGGTCTGCCTTTGGTCTCAGGGCAACTCTGCCACGATGTGGCAAGGGAGGCTCATCATCTACTGCCACCACCTCATTGCCACATATGGATCACTCTCTGGATCGCAGCCTTCTGGTTGGCTGATGCCATCCTCCCCATGGAAGGACTGAAAGATCCCCTGGAAGAGCTGGGGTTTTTTCTGAAGGGTCTGATGGGCGTTTTGGCTAAGCCCAGTCACTGTGTGGGATGGGCTGGGGAGTGTATTGTCAGCACCATGTGAGCTCCCCGTGTGCTGTTCCCAGAGTGCAGTTTAAGGAAGAGTTCTAGAACATGAAGCACCCCAAGCGATAGAAGACGTAAGAGCAAATCTGAGCAAACATGGCCCATAGTCTGGATTACCTACAGCAACAAGGATGGCAAAATTTCTCTGCCCTGTTGTGTTTGTCAATAGCTACCCAATAGCCCATTGTGGAGGGACATGGTCCTTGTTAGGCAGTGACAGTGGATTGTTCATAAGGTTGCGGCGAGGCATATTCTGGCTATCTGGCTGACAAAGTTGCTCACCAAATTGGACTCCAACTGGACTCCAACTGCACCAAATTGGACTCCAACTGGTCAAGTCTGCTCAAAGTGCCAGAGGCACAGTGAAGTAGGGTGTAATGACTGCAGCCTAGAGAAGCAAAATTTGAGTCTGAAGATGGAGAGGTGAAAATGTCTCAGAAAGGACTGTCCCTATTTTCAGGCGAGTAAAAGTGAGGAGTGGGAGGGGTACTCTCAGATCTCGCAGAGTGTCATGTCCCTGTGAGGTAGTCCAGGCAAGAAATGCAGCCAGGAATATAAGTGCTTATCTTCAACAGAATTCTGTAGCTTGAATGTGGTTCTGGATATTGGCCTCCTTTCCCCTCCAGATCTATTTTAAAACGCTCCAGATGACCTCAGCAAGACACCTTCCAAATCCCCTCGTCCTGGTCTATCTGATCTCTCATCAGGAACCTCCCTGTAGATGCTCTGGAGAGTCTTTCGAATCAGCAGTTCAGCTCCAAAATCCTTCATTCCTTCTGTGGCCTTGACCTTCAACTGGAGGTATAGACCACATCCATACTCAATTCTTCCGCCTTCCTCCCTAGCAACTTGGAATCCTTCTAATAGTCTTTTCCAGCCTCTTTTGAGAATGTCACTAGTTCTGACATGAAATTAAAGAAAAGGATGGTGATGATCAGCACATTAAGTGGTAAAAACTTCTGATTTTACAAACAATGGCCGAATAGTCAGGATCTTTGCACTTGGTAGGTAACAGACTTCTGTTGTTCTTGGGTCTAGTTTGTGGAGGACTGATGCTGCTCCTCTCACTACTGAGTTCCCCCATCCCCCCTCTGCCCCATGAGCATCCTTTTTGGCAGAGCAATGGATTTCTCCCCTTAGAGGAAGCCCAAGCTTCTCTTCTTTCCATCCTTGGGACTCTGGGTGAAATCTCTTCTCCAGAAGATGGAGGGTCAGGTTGCTCTCCAGGGGAAAGACCCGAGATACACTAAGCTGTGGCTTTTTCTTCTCCTGGCCCTGCCAATGGATGCTCCTCTTTGCCATCTACAGAAACATCTCCCCTCCCTGAGCGAGTTCCAGTAGAAGTCGCAGAGCCAGAAGTCTGCAACTGCTGTAGCAGAAACCCTTCTCCAGCAGGGAGGGAAACAGGCCCCACTTACTTGAAGGCTCCACAATAAGAAGGTCAGTATTGGTATTGGGCCTCTTCTGAAATCCATGAAATGTACCATTTCGCTTTCAAGAAACAAACGCACTGTAAATGTGGCATAATGATAAATAACTGAAAACTATTTTTCCTGAGTTAATAAAGAGGAAATTACCCAACCGGAAGCCATATGAACCTCAACATTATACAACATTTAAAGCATGGATGTCGTGATTTTACAGGCAGGAAGAGATTACCACCTTGGCTGCTTTCCCTGGTGACTTTTTCTTCCAATTCTTCAGGAGGAGGAGGAGCCTCCATCGCCGTCTCGGGCGCTCTTCCTGGAGACTTACTGCTTTGCTCAGGTTCAAGCCTGGATCTAAAGGAACAAAACACGAGAGGTAAACCAAAGGCTGCTCTCCTCCTTTCCACCCATCAGCCTGGAAAGCCTGCCTGCCTGCCTTTCTAATAAAAGAAATAGAAGAGTGGAACGTCTCCACCTTTCCTAACGAGCCAAGTCATTGACAGCTGTTTAAAGGCTGGTTTGGGTGGAATCATCCCTGGCAACCCTGTCTGGACCCAGTCAGGGCAGGGCAGGTTTGGGACTGGGGGCACCAGACTGAGAAGCTGAAAAACATCTTGGAAGAAGGCAGGAGGACACCTCTCAAGCCCTGCTGCCAATAAACCAACAAGAAGACCTCATCCCTTTGGTCCCCAGGGGCTGAGTTCAACACAAGGGTGATTTTTCTCCCGAGGAGTACATCAGGTGCCTGAGGATGGAAGATCCAAGAGAAATCAACGATTGCATTTAAAATCAGAGGGTGGCTTCCTAGGATTCCGGATTTTGCTTTTCTTATTCTGTAATCACCTCTAGATTTAACAATTGCTCTACAGGAAAATAAAATCTAATTTAGACTAGCTATAAATATGTTATTAGACATGGCAGGAAGAAACCCCCCCCCCCTTTGTTGGTTTTATTTCTCTACTGTGTTTAAAGGCAGCTGCAGGGGGGGGGAGGGAGAGAGCACCAGACCAGGATGCCATGCCTGACATTTGGGTCACATTCAGCAGCTCTCCTTCTGGGGTTTCCCGTTCCAGATGTCCTATGTGGGGAAGGGGCTTCTCCCCTGAAAGCCCTGCGGATGGGGAGGTCCTCCCAGGGAAGCCAATTTTCCCTCCATGGGGTGGTCTTTTCAGAAGAGAGGAGACTGCCTGGTCGGCCAGGCAGTTTTGTGGTCAGTTGGTCCTTGTAATGGCCAGCATTACCTTGAACTCTCCTTTTATTTTAATCCTTCCCGTGCGACTTATGCTCTGGCTTTTACTGATTTTAAGTCATGTTTGAATTATACACACATCACTTCAATTGTGGGTGGATTAGAACTATACTATGCTCATTGTCATGAACATGATAAGCAACAACAGTGGCAGAGGGATATGTCTGATGTGCTGAAATAAGTCAATGCTCCCTCAAGATCTTTTATAGGGCATAAAAGGCGATTGAATCATTTTGCCCTACAGAGTTAGGCTGCTGGGCAATTCTTTTTTTCCCAACTTAAAAGGGTATTTTGCAAAAATGAAAGCAAGGAAGAATAGTTTAAAATAAACAATTTATAGATATTCAATATTAGTTGGTTATTTGATTATTGCCACACAGAAGTTTAAATGTGTTCAATATTAGTTTAGAAATGGAAAACCTGTCACCCTATGGATATGGAAATTTCTTGAGAGGGTGAAACAGTTTGTTCTTTTTCCTTAAGGTAATATGCCCCCCTGGGGCATTCACTTCTCCTGATTACATAATCCATGCCAACCTGTGCATTGGGTTTATTATTCCCTCTCGTTAATTATGCTGCATGACGTAATTATTGGGACAGTCCTGAAAAAGGCTCAGCCCCTTGTGCATTATTATCCTTACTACTGTACACAGTTACCTTCAGTGCTGAATTAGCAACTGTTGTATAATCAACTTAAGTGTAACTGTTCCAAAAGAAAATCCCACTGAATTCAGCTAAAATACAATGAGATACATTATCACTCTGCAAAAAAGAAAGAAGGGGGAGGGGGGGAATCTATATAAAATTCTGGATCAGTTTAAAAAGAAACACTAACAATGCTTGCTTGCTTAAGTTTACAGGACATTGCAAAGAACCAATACTGGAAGCAAATTGAATCTTTTTTTTTTTTTCTGAAAAACCAAGAAGTTTGTCCAGCAATGGACCAGGCCTTCCAATGCAGTAACAAAAGTCTCACTTACAATCTCTTTTTATCCACTACGCGCTTGACCCGTATTGCTCTTTGCTCCGAGTACAGCTTGCACACTCCTGTGAAAGAGAGTAGAATAGTTTTTGGGAAGGGAAATAAGGGGGGAGGGGAGTCTGCTTCTTCCTACCAGCATACATCGGCATGGTGAGGGCTGTTTGGAAACTGAAATAGTATTTGCTATGTGAGCAAGGAGACAGCAAGGAGCCCGGGTGTGGCTTAGCTTAACTGTTCTGTACTAAAGCTGCTTGCTGCTGTGAAAGGAAAACTGCAACTCCTCTCCTGTGCTTGTGTTTTGCCTTTGGAAGAGATTTCTTTCTTTCAGGTGGGATGCGGGAGTACAACTCCTTAGCATCAGAGCGTGTTAATAATAATAATAATATAGGAAAAACACTAAATGCTCTGATGGTCATTTCAAAAAATCTTTTCTTAGTGAGCCTCTAGAAGCCAAGACGAACGTACGTGCCCAATTTCAAGTTTGTAGGCCTTACGGTTCTGGAGATTTTGTGATGATGCGAGTGGTATTTCGCATATCCATATGTGTGTGTGTGTGTGTGTGCGCGCGCGCGCTGTTCAGCTTCCTTCTGGTATTATCCCACATCATTGTAGTGCTTTTAAAGTTGTAGCAACGTTTCAGCAGAATCTCGTCTGCCATCCTCAGGCTTCTGTATGGATGTGTGTCTCACAGCTTCTGGTTTCAAATTTGAGGCTGGTCTATTCTGATTGGCTAGGAGCCTGGGTCTGTGTTTACTGGACTTGGAGTTTGATTGATTGGTGTTTCTGGTTTCTTCTGTTTGTTTTGTGGCTTTGATTGGCTGGCAACACTCTGTTCCTGTGTTGGAGACTTTCAGTGCAGCTTGGCTTCGTGTGAAATGATGGCTGCTATCCATTAGGAAGCTAGGTTTCATCTGGGTGCCTGGTGGGGGGGTGTTTGAGTTGGAGGCATCAGAGGGAGTCTGTTTGTGCTCATGTGTTTGTCTGTTTTGTGGGGTGGAGATCTTTCTGTTTGAGAGTGCAGGCTTCCAAATGATTGACAGTCTGGTGGAATCATCTCTTCTATTCATGCTTTCAGGTCTTTTTTCAATCTCTATGGCTTCTCTGATGATTCTGTGGTTGAGATTTTCTATAGTGGCTAGGGTTTTAGTGCCATTGAAGTTGATGTTGTGACCTGTAGTTTTCATGTGTTGGACTAGTGAGGAGGTGTGTTCCAGCTTTTTTACTGCATTTTTGTGTTCATCTAGG